>CM060252.1:29328717-29893717 GCA_030684275.1 Acipenser oxyrinchus oxyrinchus
CGTCTTTGTCACAGATACGCTTAAAATTCAAAGGTAGAGCACAGCACAGTCACACTAAAGAATCAAGAAGTGCAGTTAATATATTTATTGACTGGTGAAATACAATTCAAAAGTTGCTGCAGTAAGTCCACTGTTTTGTCATTCCAAATATTTGGGGGGGTGTCATATGCATCATACACATGGGAGAGGTCAAACGCAAAAAAACACTCATTATTATATAATAGACGTATCCCCCCCAACTCAACACGACACGACCATCATGACAGTAGAAATAGACATAATGAAGCGTTCTTACCTTTGTATAAGTTAGTGATCAGCAGATGTGTCAGCCGCACGAAGAGCACAGCGTGTGGTTTTCACTAACTCTATGATTTTTTTCTATGGGTAAATATCGGGACTTTCTTCCTATGCATCGGGACGCAGGACATTTGCTAGGAAAGTCCCAACCATATGGGGACTATTGGCATATATATATATATATATATATATATACATATATATACATATATATTATAATAGATGGGCTGCAGTGAATTACAAAGTTATAATTGCATCTGAGGGTTCTGGTGAGATCATAAACCACGAGAGTGAACCCTGAGATGCAATTATAATCTAATTATAATGTAAAGTAATTCACTTCAGCCCGAATTTGTTATAATATATGGATTACACAGCATTTGTTCAAATGAATAGGCTTATAATTTTAAAAAACACAGTAAAACATCACAGATTAATTGTTGTCAGAGTCAGCACAGTATCTAATTTAACTCTGAACTTTTCGTTTCAAGATTTTTACTGTGGCACCCTTGTCAATATTTTCCAGGAGGTGGCAGTTCATTCTTCTATGCAGAATACAAAGTTGGCTAAATGAACATCGAGTTCCCCAATGCCAATGTCACTGAAGTCTCTAGTCTCATATCTGTTGTAGTTGTTTTCACAAAGTTAATATTGAAGGCAGTTTTCCCTACTTCAGATTTTTCACATTATAGGAGGCTGTGTGGTCCAATGGTTAAAGAAAAGGGCTTGTAACCGGGAGGTCCCTGGTTCAGATCCCGGCTCACTCACTGACTCATTGTGTGACCCTGAGCAAGTCACTTAACCTTCTTGTGCTCTGTCTTTTGGGTGAGACGTTGTAAGTGACTCTGCAGCGGATGCATAGTTCTCACACCCTACTCTGTGTAAGTCACTATGACAGACAGAGAAAGGTAAATCTCCCTCCCGACCAGAAACGGCGCTGTGTAAGGTAGGTGGTAGGCTTCCTCCTAGATGGACCGCTTTGACGGTAGGCGGAAACCGGAAGCTGACCATATTAGGGGGAGCGTGTAGTTGCACGTACCTGAAAGGACTCTATTGCAATCAGCTACGGGGCGGCCCTCTAATGGAGAAACCATGGTGACGGGTTGATTGCAGGGAGGAGTTTCCAGGTACAAAGGGGAAGCAGCTACATCAGTACTTTGCATTGCACTGAGTAAACACAGCCGGAGTATATGTGCGTTTGTTATTGTCTGTCTTGTGTCTTTTGTAGAGGAGAAGTGAGAGTCAGGAGCTGCAGCCACGGAGCCAGCACAAACCCTGGAGCACATCCCTCACAGCACAGCACAGCACCAAGCACTCACCATGATCCCTGTTTCTCCCTGATACCATAGCTGGTAGAGGGGCAGATTGTTATTGTTTGGGATTGGTTTAAAATAAAACACGGACATTTTTGGGAGAATCCTGTCTAGACAGTGTGTTTGTTGCACCGCACCACTCACACCCTATCACAGTCACCTTGGATAAAGGTGTCTGCTAAATAAAGTAATAATAATTATTATAAACCTGTTACCAAACCTATCCAAACAAACATATAGAAGCTAGTCCTTTATACCTTTAGTTTATGAAAATTATTTCAGTAATTCTTTACAACTAGTAGGAATTCATGGTTTTCTAAAACATTTTTTATTACTGTACATAGTGGGTGATCAAGTAGAGCTAAGCCCATGTATTTTTGTAATTTTATTCTTTTAATACCATGACAGTTTCTTGTTTTACTGAAAGTATACTTCTTTAACTGTGTTTACCCAAAAGCCCTTGCTTCCCAATTTAAATAGCATAAACATCTGGATTAAAGCAATATTAAAATCATGGCAGTAGTCAAGCAAATCTTATGGAAAATAGTGAAATTAGTTCCCTGGTGTTATGACAGAGTAAGGGCAGGATACATCAGTTCGATGCTAATAAAATTTCCATGAATGACTGAATACAATTAAGAAATTGTCAGTTGCGGCAATGAACTTTTGTAACTCATAGATGTTTGCATCATTTGATTATGGTGGCAATTTAAAATGGTTTATTAGTGTCTGTATTGGGGTATTAATTATGACCTTTATTATTGGCCACAATTAAACCAGTCATATATGAACTACTTGCTTTATCCTTACACCAAGGGGCTTGCTCTGTGCCTATTATTATCAATATGGATAAAACAACAAAACGCATTGTATCAGTGTGAATTTACCAAACTGTATTTCATTTATGCTGTGTATTCCTATTTCAACATTTAACTATAAGAGTGTTCAGGTGCTATACACATTTTATAATATGTGATATGAGCTCTGGTAATTTGAGTTGATGTTTTAAGCCCCCATAGGCTATTAGTATTTAATAAATGAAATTAAATTTATGATTACATAAAGAACACCTGTTTAACAGGGCATTGAACAGGTTGTTTTTGATGAACGCAAAGTAGAAATCAATCTTCACTGGCTTTTTATGTTTAAGAATATGTGGTATAAGTCTCTTTGCTGATGGAGTTAGTGTAATTATTTTTAAATGAAAATGTACAGTTATCATTTAAAGTTAATTTCATAGAATCTGCTAGTCTTCTTACTGATGGCATGCTGCTGTGAATAAAGCTGTATAACTATCATACAAAAAACAACAACAAAAAAAAACTACCATAACACTGTCAATAGGCTGTTGAATCACCATGAGCCGCAAGGGCAGCAATGATTAAACATGACGGTTCTGCAAAATGTTTGCCTGCAAAACTGTTCCAGAGGGATGCATCACCATTTGTTGACACTACTGAAGTGTTCTGCAGAATGGCCCATTAAGTCATATGCTTGGAGATTGTTCCTCATGAAACACCTGTAGTTTGTGCAGTATTGGATACTGAAGCACCTGCCAACCCAGTGCCTGTAAGCCCTCTATCAGTCTAGCAGCTTTTATATATTACAGCATATACAGCACTTTTTAATATTTAGAGATTAATGCCTGTATAACCTATAAGATAAGTTCAAAACAACTAAATTAAGTCTGGGGCCAGTAAGTGTAAAACACCTTAACCCCTTGGGGGCTATTTTAGACTTGAATTGTCATTACCGACAAACTGGTATAAATATAGCAGATTCATTTAAAGCTTATTATATATTATCTCAGTATTGTGTATATATTGTGATGGAATATATGTTCTGAACACTAATAGGGAGGCTTTAGGACCATGGGGTTGAGGAACATGTATTCCATCTTATACCCCTTTCACACAGACGAGTTATGATGGCTCAGAACCGGCACTGATGAGACATTTTAATCTGTGTGAATTGCCTATACCATCACAGCGTCATCCTATTGTATGCTGTCTCTGAACCACCTTGCGAGGTGTTTCAGAGGCCGTACTGAATCGTCTTAACTCCTATGTCAAATGCTATACCGGGGTAACATCAGAAAATGCATCCCATACCATTATACGGGTTCATTTATTGACATTACAACATTACATGGAAATATGCACCCCCTACAATAACAAAGCATTTAAATATACATCGTTCAAAATATTAAAATAGTATAAAGTTATTTTTTTTTTAAATGTTAGTGGTTTATTTATGTTTAAGAGCTGAAGCAGCAAAAGAAGATAGTTGCTACACAACTCTTGTAAAACGTTAATGACTAACAGAAACACTTTGAATACCTGAACAAATCAACTAATTAGCCCATTTAGCCCCGCTACCCCACCCCACAGCAAGAAGGTGCAATATAAATCCTGTACAATTATTTGGGCAATTAAAAAAAAAAAAACTTAAAAAATGTGTGGCAATACTGTTTCAACTATTTCACTAGTTTAGGATTTGACTGAGGCCATTCTTAACGGGATGCAAAAATTAAATAGGCAGGACACAAGAGTGAGACGTGGACTACTAAAACAGGTATTGCACATGCCCATATGACCAAGGGATGCATTTTCTGACATTACACCGGCACTGAAGTGCTATGATGGGCGTGGATTGAATGTCAGTATTCCACGTGACTGTATACCGTGGAATTTTTGTCGTTGGTGTTATGCACTTTTATTTTTTTCCAAATACAACTGGCTGATCAAGAACGAGGTAGTAACTGGGATCTGGAATAAGTTAAGGAACTGTTAACTTTACGGGCTGACGAGGAGGTGAATTCACAAATAGAAGGGACTGGGCCTGATGCTGTAATTTATGGCCGAATCGCCGTTGCCATGAAAATGATCTGGTGATTGACAGGTTTGAAAGTTGTACTCACATGATCCCTTTGGCTGTGTGAAAGTGTTATGATGGTATTATACCGACATAGATTGCGTAATTTCGTGCTGTGTGAATGGATATTTTAAATAATGTTTGAAAGAGATGGCTCAGCAGCGGCATTTGTGTGTGAAAGGGGCTTTAGGTGAGGTTAGCTATGTAAGGAGGCCATATTGATGAGGGCCTCCTAATAGTTTATTGCATGAGTTAATTAAATTAGTTGATTGTATAATTGATTGTATTGTAAACTGGACCTGCCTGAGCCAGTTTAGCCAAGTTAGACGGGGCCCGAAACAGACTAAGTTTTGTTTTGTTTATTTGTTCTGTTGTTTAAATAAATACATGCCACAGCGTTGCACTGCATCCTGGTGTTGGACAATTAAGAAGACAGAGTTTGTGAGGTCAGCTGCCGAGATTAATAAAGTATGGGGCTGACTTTATTACTATATATATATATATATAAAATATAGCTATATATATATATATATATATATATATATATATATATATATATATATATATATATATATATATATATATATATCCACACACAATATTGTATATTTAAATCTACAACCAAACCCATAAAAGGAGGTTTATCTGAATAAAATCTATAATCCAATGTCACTGGACTACTTTATCGTTTATAGAGCTCAGTCTGTAGACTAAAAGATCTGAATCAGTGACCTCTGCTATGCTAATCATACCCCAGGGACATTAAGGCCAAATGGTAAGCCTTAGGGGTTAAGATACCAAACTTCACAAGTTAACAATCCAGTTAACTACAGCTTATAAACCACAGAAACATAAACTGGTCAATTAGTGGTACCTTCAATATATATTACGTTCATTTATTAAGACTTGAGGCATGGGGGGAAATGTGTTAAGTCAGAATGCCCACATCTATGACTACCATGGCTATTTACCAAACTAAGGCTGGGACCAAATCAAAACTTTGACAACCCACTAATCGCACTTAACAAAACTGTATTTAATAGCGTTTTCTTTTTTTTTTTTTTTTTTTTTTTATGAGTAGAAGCAATAAGATACTTACAAAAAAAAGAAAATGCTATTAAATACAGTTTTGTTAAGTGTGATTAGCGGGTTGTCAGAGTTTTGATTTGGTCCCAGCCTAAGTTCAGCTGGACCAGAGAGCACATATGGTTGTGGCACATTGGTAAAATACTGATATCAGCCCAGTGGTTGTTTGGTAAAATCTTGCTCTATGAAAGCATTTTACAGTGGTGTTTATTTGGAAGTGTGGTTTTCTTGAATATGTTGCTCTGTCAGTTTTAATGTTATTTCTCAGTTCTGAACTGTAGTGACCCTGGAAAGGCTGGTCAGCGGTGTGTATAATTTGGACATTATTTGGGTTGAATTGAGCCAACTTATTTGGTCACTGATAGGCATATTTTTACTGAACAGGCATCCCAGCTAAAGCAGTACCACTTAAAGACGCTTGTGTAAAGCCAAACAAGCACATTTGTTATTGTAATAACTTATCCATCAACATGCTTTCACAGGTTAAGGGTTATGCAGTGCTCAAAAATATTCTTATCAGATATTTTTTATCATGCTTTTGTCTCTGTGAGTAGTGTAACAGCAACGTATGTGTGTGTGCCTATGGTATGAATACAGACTGAAGTCACATCAGTTTTTTTATGTTAATGAAGACAGCCGCAATATACTAATTTAAATATTTGTTGTGTCTTCTTAGCAAGATCTCTAGCATTATACATTGCGAGAGTCATGCAACATTGTTCAAATAATTAGTGGGAGCTGAGTTGTGGTTTGCTGCAGCAGTGGGTGCCCGAAGGATAATGTCTATGCATGCAAGGGTGCAAGAATCAAAATAACATTGTTTTTGTTAAATGTCATCTGTACAATGCATTCTGTTCCGTCTTTATTTTACCTATTTTAATATATATATATTAGCTCAAAGAGCCAGCTGCCTAACGTTTCTATATGTAGTACATATCTTTTTCAAGGGAGCATGTGTTTTTATAAATTTAGTCGTTGCCAATTATTTTTATTATTTTCTCCGAATTTGGAATGGCCAATTATTTTTAGGCTCAGCTCACCGCTACCACCCCTGCGCTGACTCGGGAGGGCGAAGACGAACACCCGCTGTCCTCCGAAGCGTGTGCCGTCAGCCGACCGCTTTTATTCACACTGCGGACTCACCATGCAGCCACATAAGAGCTACAGCGGTGGAGGACAACGCAGCTCTCGGGTAGCTTACAAGCCTGCAGGCGCCCGGCCAGACTACAGGGGTCGCTGGTGTGTGGTGAGCCGAGGACACCCTGGTCGACCTAACCCTCCCTCCCCGGTGGCTCGGCCAATTGAGCGGCAAAGTCCTCGGTTGGCAAAGGAATAGCCTGGACTCGAACTCGCGACGTCCAGACTATAGGGCACATCCTGCACTCCAAACGGAGCGCCTTTACTGGATGCGCCACTCAGGAGCCTGACTTCATTTTTACTTCTATATTTAAATCTGTATTAATTCCAATTAACATTAGTTAATATAAACTTATATTTATATTATGATGCAATGTTGGCTCTGAGGATCAGCCTTGATTTGGCCTCCCTATGACATCAGCATGCACAACTTTTGAATGAATGTTGTTTATTTATTTATTCATGTAAATGTTATATATTTATTGGCGTTAATTAGTTCATTCTTTTCTGTTGAGTCCCGCTGGCATAATCGTGTTCAGTCTATTTATCCATTTACTTTCTTTTATTCTTCTATATGTCGCATTGTCTAATTTTAGCTGTTCTAATACTACAGACTTTACATCATTTATGTCATGTCCTTGAGTGGTGAAGTGCTGTAGTATTGGTTCACTAATTTTCTTATTTCTAATGAATGAAAGGTGGTTCTGAATTATTTCATATATCATTGTTCCAGTCTCTCCAACATATTTGATTTCATCACATTTTTCACAGGCTATTCCATAACCAACATTGCTATTTTTACAGTAGGTATTACTTTTTAGTGGATATGTGTTGTTCTTATGTTTAACTATGTTTTTACTTTTGTCCATGTATTTACACACTTTACATGTACTATTGCAAGTATTCTGTTAAATATCATTTTATGTTTACTGTGAAATAAAATATCACCTAAATTAGCTTCTCTTATGAATGTTACAACTGGGACCTTAAGAAATACTTTTTTTTCAATTTCTCTGAATTATGTAGAATCCGCAAGTGTTTCCAAACTATCTTAGAAATATTAGGCAAAAGTTTAGAGTAAGTCATTACTAATGGGACTCTTTTGACCTTTTTGTCCTCTATTTTTATAATCTAGTAGATCATCTCTTTTTAGTTTATCCACTTTTCTTAACTCTGTCTCTACAATTCATTCTTTGTATCCTCTTTTTAACAGATTTTTTTAAATACATTTATTTGTTTTACATAGTCACTTTCTTTTGAGTATATTCTCTGCATTCTTATTCCTAGACCTTTTTAGTGTGTATTGGATGTGCAGAGGACATGTGTAAATACTGGTGCATGTCTCAATTGAACATTCTTAAAGTTTTACCATGGTATCTAAACATTCTATTTCTTTTCTTGTCCATCGAAGGTCCACCTTAATATTACTGTGTATTTCATTTGACATTTTATGAAACTGGAAAAGAGATTCTTCTCCATGTGTCTAAACCCCCAAAATATCATCTACAAACCAAATGTATTCTAAAGGTTCTCTTTCCGATTTTCTACGTAATTGTTCTTCCCATTTCCCCATGTATGTACTGGCAAAATGCATTCCTTATTTAGATCCTGTTGCTGTACCATCATTTTGTTTGTAATTCTTATCAACAAAAGTAAAATAACTGTTTTCATGTTCAGCAGTTCTGCTGTTGGTATTGATTTATCTAGTCTATCGTCTAGTGCTTTTTGACAAGTTTCTAAAGTTTACGAGGGACACTTGGATAAGGATTTTACATCCATGCAAAATAAAACTGTATTCTCTAGAAGGTTGTGCTTTAGTGATTCAAGTCTTTTTATAAATTGTGTTGTATCCTTAACATAGCTTGGTAATTTCCCAACGTGTGACCTAAGTTGTTTTTCCACTATTTCAGCTATTATGTGTGTTGGATTATCAATCTTGCTGACTGTCATTCGCATCGGGTGATTTTCTTTTTGCATTTTAGGATTTCCTCTTGCTAGGCCTATTCTTGCATTATGTGGCTGCATGTATTTTTTTAAATTCTTTTGATATAATGCCTTTATTGTATAGTCTCTCTACAATTTCCTTAATCTACCAATTTATTGATCTTATTGCTTTTAACTTCTTCATATGTGTCCGTATTATTTAATTCACATTCTACAGATTTCATATAGTCATCTGTGTTCATTATCACTATTCCCGAACCTTCATCTGCTGGTCTTATACATATATTGTCATCATTTAAAACTCAGTCATAGCTTGTTCTTCAATATTGGTTAAATTAAGTTTACATTTTTTTCTTTAGTCCTCCTATTATTTCTTGTTTAACTACTTCAATATGTATCTATTCTGCTAATCTCATGCGTCTCTCCCACTCCTTTAATTCAGTGGCCAGTTTATCTTTATCAATGTATTTTTTAGTCGGTATAAACTTAAGTCCTTTACTCAATACTGTTTTTTGGGATGTGGTTAAAGTTTTACTTGATAGATTAAATGTCTTCTGTCTTATCTTTAGTGTATTTGGTACCATTTCCATTTTTGGGTCTCCTATCTTTTGAATTCTCTGTCCTATTAATGTTTAATTCTCTATTTTGCATTTTATTATTTGCTTTAAACTGGTTTATTTTTGTTGTTTTAGGTTTATTTTGATTATCTTTCTTAATTATGCCACAGTATTCATATGTTCTTCCGGTTTCATTGTCTTTACATACAATAACTGAGAAATGGTTATTGTTATATAAAAGATTAATTGGATTGTTCTTATTTTTGATAGTTTCTATTGTGCCTTTGTATTTAAAACAGTCCTTATTCTTTAAGTCTATGTATAGGAGGCTGTGTGGTCCAGTAGTTAAAGAAACGGGCTTGTAACCAGGAGGTCCCTGGTTCAAATCCCACCTCAGCCACTGACTCATTGTGTGACCCTGAGCAAGTCACTTAACCTCCTTGTGCTCTGTCTTTCGGGTGAGACGTAATTGTAAGTGACTCTACAGCTGATGCATAGTTCACACACCCTAGTCTCTGTAAGTCGCCTTGGATAAAGGCGTCTGCTAAATAAACATATAATAATAATACATGTATGGACCTATTTAGGAGGTCTACAGCTGCCAGAACTTCTGCCTCTGTAGCCCAAGAATCTATACTCCTGTCACTTAAATTAATTTTTCATGGGTCGATGTACATTTCATATCATTTTATATTGTTTTCCACTAGTTCTATTACATTACGTCTAATTGTTCAATGAATTTGTGAACCATATAAAACCACACCTAAACATCTAACTATGTTGTAGCCGTCATAACTCTTATACTCAAATTGCTCAAGCTAGCTAATCGAAAGTGTTTCAGTAGTGTTTTCCCTATTCTCAGATTTGTTTTGATTTGAAATTTTATTTTTTTTCTATTTTGTAACCCCGGTTGACCAATTCATTTTTGCAATTTCATTAACTTTTTGTTGGGCAAATGTTCTAGTTTTTTTCTCAAGGTTTTCTACTTTACGAAGTAACTGTCTCATTTCTGATGGAGGGAACATGCAATTTATACCATTTATAACTATCTTTCAGAAAAAATCTGTACAGTACGCCTATACAGTATACAGTACAGTATAAAAATCAAATGAACACCTAGCACACTTTCTTTTTACTTTAGCCCAGGCTACCGGTATGGTATTAAATAAATCATGCTGCTGCATTGCACACATTGGTGTAATACGAATAAAATATTATTTTAAATTGAAAGTAAATGATTTGGGCGTTTGTTTGTTTTTTAATTATTATTATTAACTTGGCAGCCTAGACAATTAACACAAAATAAATTGTGGTGCCGCATTGAGAAGTTATGATACTTACAGGAGGACAGTCAATTCTCGTTAATACGAATTTCAAGGGACCAGCAACACATTTTGCATTATACAGTACCACTAATTCATATTATCATGAGTAGCCTATAAGCCAAATGTATACTCACCGTTTTTATTTAAGTTAGTCAGTGGTGCAGTGCTATATTATACCCAATTACAAACCACCTGCACATTAATAGAATAGGTGTGTTTCCTATTCCTATAGAGATGCTCAGAATGAGCTGGAGGGGTTAGCGCACATGCACAGTCTATTGCTCCCTGGTTTTAGGGAAAAGTAGGTGTTTCGCTGTCCGCCTCAAAAGTGCACAATGCGACTGTTTAAAACATGCTTTCAAATGTTCTTAAAAATGTATGCAATTTTAAGTGTTGCAATTGTCTGCAGCTTTCGTACATCTCATTATAATATTTAAGAACCCTGATCTCCACCCCCTTTTTGCAAATGTATGCAGGAATGCCCATAATTACATATTCATCTGAGGTTGAACCGCAAAGAAAAACTGCTGCCACAAAGCATTCCCTAAAAAGTTGCAAATAGCATTGCGCCTGTTTAGTACATTTCACCCAAGACTTCCGACTCGTTTGTGACTATTACGACAGACACAACACTTTAGTAAACCTACCCCTGTATGTCTTGGATAAGTGATGGTTGTTTCTGCATAAAACATTCATGAATAGGGTTAAATGCATCTGATGCTTAAAGGTCTTTCACCATTGTGGCTTTTTTGCTTTTAAAAACATTACGTTACGTAGAATCTAATGATAATTTAAAGATAGATCAGCAAAGATAATACAAACAAATCCAATGTGACAACTACGACAAAACCTTAAACTATGTATACATAATCCAGTCGTATTTCAAATTTCTCATTTCAAGTTTCATTTCAAAACAATAGGCTAGTAAGCTACAGCATTATAAACACACTGCAAGACGATGTGTAATGTGTATATTGCAATCTGCCGTGCTTTAAGTGTATGATCTATTGTCTTTATCAAAATCGATATTCAACTTTGCTTATGGACATAATGGGGAGATTATGTCATTTTAGTTTATTCAGTTAATTTTATTCAGGTAGATTCATTAAAATTCCAATATTGTGCTTATAATTATAATATGAACCTCTTTTATTTATCTTAGCACAAACCTCTAGAAAGAAGAGATGATGTTTGTTAAATGATTAATCAGTTTAGACTCTAATAATGGATTTCAGTTGAGTGCTTACAAACATTGTTGGCAATACCACCTGGTGAATGAAAGCGAGAGTGCATCTTCACCTGCATTCTAATAAGAGTTAAATGGTATTCTTATAGAGATGGTTTTAATATGTTAAATGATAATGAATGATACTATGAAAAGAGAGCAGTCTCAGCTTTTGATCTGTGACATTATGGGTTTGGTACTGTATGCAATTCCCCACCTGGGGCTGACCTTTTGCAAAATGACACTAACACTTTTGGGAGAAGTTATTTTCTTAAGTTGTCTTAGTATATTTAGTTGTTGCCATTGCTGCATTGTATTATGGTCTTTTGAATTCATGTACAGTAGTGTAGGAAGGGCTAATAGCCACGGGTCTAAGAAACATTTCTGCACCTCATATTACCAAAACAAATTTCTTGTAATTCTTATAATTTTTCTGAAGATAGTTTTATAGACATTATTTCCATTTTGCAGTGGGTTCATTAACTCTCTGCCACCACACTCCAGGTTCTTCTCATGTGCTACAGATGTGAGAACCACATCTAAAACTTTAAATTTCTGTTGTTGCTTTACATGGGACTAGAAGTGGCAGGTGGTACCCTTATACCTGTTGCACAGGAAATGGACTTCACTGGTTTGTGCAGTGTCTTTTAAAAAGCCATCAGTTCACCATTACATAAAACTAATTTATTTTTTGTTGTATTAAATGTAGTAGATTTTTGGTGCCAAGTGAATTTTCCTTTTTCATTGGACTTCTAGTAAATATATTGTGAGCGTGTGGGTGCACACAGACAAAGCAGACAGCAGATTCCAATATAATCCAAGTTTTTTATTAAACTTCACAAAAGAAAAAAAACTTGCTTGCTTTAAAAAAAAAACAAAAAAAACAATCCTGGTTCAAGACGCGGTATAAAGAAAATAAACAGTTCAAACAGGATTTGTATAAAAAAAGAAACACCCAACAACAATGTAAACTAACTGGATAGTTCACCACGTCCAGTCAATGAATAAGTAATTGGTTCCCGGGTTTTACCAGGTCGTTTGTTGGCTTCAGCCTGTCCCCTAGCATGGGAAAACCAGCAGCGTCTCTTTCCACTTTGCTGTATTCCCTTCCAACAGCGCCAGCCGGGGAAAGAAGATCGCAGCCGCAAAGGCAGTTTCAGCTTCTCTTTTGTACTCCCGTTCAGTCCTGGGTGTAGATAAGCTCACGCTGCTCACTGGTTGTAAACCAACCTTAACTGTTTGTGAAGGCTTTCTTTTAAAGGTGCTGGATCATCTAGGAATTGGACGGTTACAGGCTACAGTGCGGGCCAATTAAGGCTAATGAGAATTAATCATGGTATAACCCTGATCCCCTACCTAACCACACCTGCAGCCTGTTTACCCGTTAACTCCTTGACGTCATGGCAAGCAAGTACGCTGACCACAGGTCTATCATTGTGTTATCTGCAACACCTGTGGGCTCGTTCCTTGCCCGCCATGAACACCTCCTGCTGGTGAACCTGTGAGCTGGCTCACACTATTAACTGTACTGAACATGTTTAATTTATTTTTTTTTGTAATAGTAAAGGCAGAAAGTAAACACTGATGCCTATTTCTTCCATTTGCTTTTATAGTATATTTAAAGAGCAGAAGGCAAGATATTTAAATCCATGCTTACCTCTTATTTATTTATTTATTTATTTTAATATTTTTTTTAGTATTTGCTTATATTTTAGAAGTTACTGCTGCTTCTTGTTATCAATCTCTTTTTAAAAATGTGTCACACTCACACCAATGGTCTAGCTGCATTAGACAATGTGACAGCAAAGGTACCAAAACTGCAGCACTTTGTATATTTTAAATATTCACATATTTACATCCTTAATTAACTTATAAAATAGTGAATACAAGTGAAGGATTCTTAGCCCATTAATAGTGTTAATAAAGCACTATTGACAGCACTGGTTAGCACTTTTTTAAGGAATAATTTTTTGTTATTTCATGCTACCCATGATTTCAGCCCCTTTAAAGATTTTTTTTTAAATTAAAAAGCATTTGGTTTTCTGTAGGAGACATTGAACAACTCTAGACTTTAGCTGCCATTGTGGCGACTCGGACAATACAATTGCTAACCACAGGAGACAATAACACACATGTAAAAAAAAAAAAAAAAAAAAAAAAGACGAGGGGACACTTTGCATACACACAGAGAGTGCAAGCTGAAGCACAGTTGGAAAAGGTTTAGCTGGAATGCTGCTTAAACTAGAAAGAGAAGGGACCGCAGAAATGTATAGGAGAATTTAATACTTCAAAGAACCAGTCAATCCAGAAATAATTGCTTCCATCTTGGTTAAAGATAGAGGAAGGATGCAGCAACGCAGTCGTTGGTAACATTTAGCCCCCTTTCCTTAATGCTTGTCCAAGAGCCTATTATACAGCGCTTAGCCAAGACTTCCATCAAAACCTAAAATAAGAAAATATAATCTTTTTATCGTGATGCAGCTTGATTTCTACCACATATACATATACTACAGTTAAATATATGTGTTTGTTTTGTTGTTATAATTAAAACAACTAGACAGGTTGATTAGGAGCAATTGACATGATACTAAAGTAAAAGACAAGATTCCACCATTACTGAATAATGAGCCTACACAGGGGCTTGTGAAAAAAAGGCCTTTAACAAGACTTTTAGTAAGTAAAGTATTCATTGTGTCTCTTATGATAGGGGAAATAAAACAAAAAGCAGGCAAAATGGCAATGTTATAAACTAACATTTTTAAACTATGTGGCCAAAATGATCTACCCGTCTTAGAACTTCTGTCTCAAAGAAAGTATTTTATTGATATTAAGATACCCATTTACTAAAGTTCAGTTACATGTGTGTATCCAACCATTTAAATTGTATGCTCATTTTCCATATGTATGTTCTTGAGTGTTTATTTAAGGCATAAAAGGACAGCTGTGCAAAGAATAAGGTTTTTAGGTTTTGGAATAATTCACATATTTTGTCTTTTCCATATGGTTACATATCCCTGTTGATTGTTTATGTGCTGTAACTGAACTTATACTGTATAAATGGATCATTGTAAATTAATATAATACTTATTCATATCGATACATGCCAAAAAAGTTAAAATATGTGATTTAAAAGGAGTTGCCTTTATATTTATTTTTTAATTTAAATGTTCTAATTCAGTTTAATTCTCTTTCATATTACCCAATCTCATTTTAGATTGAATAAGCATCTTGCATTATTCAGCTAAGCTACCCCACTTCCATTTTCCTCAAAAGACCTGCTAAATTAAGCTACTATCCTTCATCTCAATTCTTTATTTTAAAAAGTAATGGAGTGAATTGGAAAAAAAAAGTTGGACTTGCTTCTACATTATTGGCTGGTTTCACAGCCCCAGATTTCTACTGATATAGGACTATGTAAAGTTAATTTAGGTAAGGTAGTCCAAGACGAGTGTTCATCAAAGTCTGTGAAACTAGCTGTTCATCTATTTTCTTTCTGCATAAAAGCGTAATAACGATGGCCTATTCTGTTGTGGCATACAAAAGGCTTCAAAATTAACTTACACTAAAAGGACCACTATAAAACAATAAAGCATTTGTTGTAAAGGTGAGATGAATGTATAGTTCCTAAAAACAACAAATACATATACTAATTATATTTCAGCATATCAGTTGTGGTGTACTGTATATGCACAACAGGAGTTGTGCTGGGATACGTGAATATTATTTTTATCCTACAGTATTCAGAATTAGTAGGAATTGTATGGTTCCCCAAACATGTACACTGCTGTGCAAAAGTCTTAGACATGTTGCATTTTTCTACTCTGATGCATTATGAGCATCAACAATTTACTCAAAGCCTCCACTAATGTTTTCTACTATTATAACAACCTTAACTTGCATAAAGAAGGAAAAACATTGAGTGAAATAACTTGTTTCACTCGATTTTCAAGGTGTGGTATCCGAAGCATAATCAACAAGTACAGAGAAACATCACCTGTAACTGACGAACCCAGGACTGGAAGACCCAAAAAGCTGCCTAAAAAGGAATACTTGAAGATAATATCCTTAAGTAATAGAAAGAAGACAAGCGTTGAATTGACAACAGAACTGACAGAAGCTCTTGAAATCAGGACTTAAAGGATGTGTTGCAGTAAGAATACCTGTTACGAAAGGGAAACAAAACTAAAAGGCTAAAATATGCACAAGAACACAGAAATTGGACTATGGAACAATGGTCAAGGGTGCTTTGGACTGCTGCTGGATGGACAACGACACCTATGCCTTCTGCCACTTTAAGGATATTGTCTTCAAGTACTGCTCATCCTTGTTAGACAGCTTTTTGTGTCTTCCAGTTCTGGGTTTGTCAATTACAGATGATGTTTCTCTGTACTTGTTGATTATGCTTCGGATACCACACCTTGAAAATCAAGTGATGTGAGCTATTTCACACAATGTTTTTTCTTCTTTATGCAAGTCAAGGTTGTTATAATAGTAGCACAGCAGTGTAGGTTTCACACAAATAATGCATACCAATTGCTGTACTTTGACAATAAAAGCACACAAAGTTTATGGCCATGCTGCTTTAATGAGCAGTGTTTAAATTTTCAAGCATTAACATTGTTTTCTTTGGCACTGTTACACGCAGGGTACTTACAGGTAACAGATGCAATCATAGGCAATCCTGTATTAACATGCCTTGCCTTTGATTGGTATTTATGTTATTGCTTCAGCCCTGGAATAATATTAATTATGTAATTGATGGTTGACAGACTGTAATTTTCACCTAGTTATGCCTTGAACACTTCTGATTTTCATTAATAACTGAAGTGATTACACTGCATGCGGCTGCCATGAATGAAAAATCTAAGGAGCAATTTCAGTTCTGTAGACTATACTGGACTGAGCCAGGGAACGTACAATGCAGATCATTTTAAAAAGGCCTTTTAAAGGAATACCGCAGTCTCTTCATGTTATTTGTGATCACCAACCTAAAAATGAATCTATATTGTATTTTCTTTTTTTTATTTCTCAAAAGGAAAAAGGGAGACATATCCGCACATGACATTGTAGTTACAAATAATCTTTTAAAAGCAGTCACATAGACACATTGCGCTGATTGTCCGTATTTCTTTAAAAAAAAAAAAAAAAAAGCCTGGCCTGGAGACTAAAGTAAATCACAAAAGTGATCTTGAGTGAACAGAGATGGATTTCTGGAATACTGTGTGCAATGAAACCACTGACCTCTTATGCAAGGGTTCATGTCTTTTTCTACAGAAACAGATGGGTAATAGCATAATGCTGAAATCATGTTCTACATAATATGGACCCAGTGATTGCAGACCTGATTACCTGCCATATGGTTGCTGAAGGGTTGAAGAGAAAATGGGATGATATGCAAACCTTTTAAAGCAACATTTTTATAGAACAGTCATTATGCCAGTGCTGAACCTCAGCAAATGAAAATGAGCATTGCAGGGAACAAAAATAATGAAGTCATAAAACTGAGTTCATGAAGCACAGATTTCTCTACATCAACAAAACTAGTAATTTTGGTTTTGCCATAACTACGGAATGGGAAACTGGCAAGTCTTGGCCTGGAGGGGGCATGCTATACTGGTTTGAGAATGTGAGAATGCAAGTTTGTCAACTACATTTTTATGAAGAGACTTGCCATCAGTTTAATAACCCCAACCCAGCCCAGCCCACCCTAAAAAGAAATGCATAACATATATGTATTTTATTTTTAAGCATGATATCTGTTACTGCTTTAGGTTAAAGTTTCTATGCCTTATTCGTGGGTTATCTGTTTGCTCTTCCACTTCCTGGGCCATTTCACCTCAGCAGTGTCCTCAAAGCATGTTACTGGCTGAAAGACTATCAGTCAGTAGAGGAAGCAGCTGGTTGGTTATTGATAGGAAAGAAGCCACTGAAGGGCTGGGGACAATTTCACTCTCCAAGTGAAATTACCCAGGAACTACAAGATAGTTTAAATGAAAATATAAGCAATTATTTATTTGTTTATAGCAACAGTTTGTGGGAGTTAAATTAACTTTGCAAATGGGAAAGATTGCTTGAAAATGACACACATTAATTTAACAGCATCCTAGAAGTTTAACAGTAGCTTTAGAGAGCCACAAAAAATGACAAAAGTGTCTCTGGATGTGGCCATTCTTAATAGAATACCCAGAATGCACTGTCAGAACAAGCTTGTGTTCACAATGACTGGCCCATGAAATGGCTTGGATCAGCACACTGGAGGGACAGGCTGACACACGTCCATAAAGCCATTGGCCGGGTTTCTATGCAGTTTAGAAACTCCAAATTCTCTCTCCACTGTCACATCGCTGTAAGAAGTGTGCGTCTAAAACATTGTACAACTTTAAACGGTGTGTAAATTGCCATCTCGCGCTAAAATGCCATACAATTGACCAAAAACTGCATGGCATTTTAGTGTGAGAAACCTGGCCAAAGATAGTTTTCAAGTAGGAGAAGAAGTCAGTTAAGAAACATAAATGCACCACACTTGGAGAACGCTCATTTAGCTTCATGGCTCCAGCTCTCTGGAACTCTCTCCCAGCTTTTTTTGCGTGATGCTCCCACCGTCACTCGCTTTAAATCAACTCTCAAGACCCACTTGTTCTCGCTTTCCATGCTTTTTAAGCCTGATATCTGTTATTAGCTGTTGTATGTCTGCTACTTCTGATTTTTCACTGTATCTTCTTATGATTCTATAT
Organism: Acipenser oxyrinchus oxyrinchus; assembly: GCA_030684275.1. Taxonomy (NCBI): domain Eukaryota; kingdom Metazoa; phylum Chordata; class Actinopteri; order Acipenseriformes; family Acipenseridae; genus Acipenser; species Acipenser oxyrinchus. The sequence goes on from CM060252.1 coordinate 29,347,210, forward strand.
GACATACGCATCCACAATGTTTTAGAATTTTCACATCCAAGCCTTGTATTTAATGTATTATGCATTGTTTTTCACTGTATTTAATGTATTATGCATTGTTTTTTTACTGTATCTTGTAAAGTGCTTTGTGAACTGGAACTGAATTATACACTTTACAATTACTATACATATTATTTCAGATTTACTGAAGCAAAAGTATATATTTTCAGACAAGCAGTGGTAGTTTTTTAAGCTGTTACACAAAACAAATTCAGCTGTAGGTCTGGACACTAGCTAAATGAAATAAGCCAATTGGAGGGATTTTGAGTTTGGGAGTGTTACAGGTCTGCTGAAATTAAGTCCAGCAATGCAGTTGGAGATCAAAGTATTCACTTTTTAGACATATAACTGCATCTACAGATTACAAATTCACTTTCCATCTCTGCCAATTGGGATCTGCCAAGTGTCATTTTCTTGGTCGCCCACTGCGTAGGGTCACTGTTCTTTGTGAAGAGGTTATTGGTTGCTTTCTAAAGTGAAGAAACAAAAGATGAATTGCTCAGGCAGCATGACTTTATGTTTTCGCTGAAGTGGGGATTGACAACGACTGGATGAGTGTGTGTGTGTGTGTGTGTGTGTGTGTGTGTGTGTGTGTGTGTGTGTGTGTGTGTTTGTTCCATACCAGTTTTAGACAGAAAGAATATCTATGGTTTGGGGTTGGCCTTTGCAGAAACCATAGACATTTTCATGAACTGACATTTAACACTGTTCATGAATTGCAGAGTTAGGGTTAGCTGTCCTAAAATGTTATTTTTTGTGGACATCACTTCACTGTATTTTTTATTGTACCGTATGCTGTAATGTTACTAAGTGGACAATTAAATCAGCCCTTAGGAAAACCTCAGCTGAATTAATATACAGTTTAAGAGCATTAAAACAAACCCCAATGTATGCAGTCTGAGACTGAAGTAGAACACAAAGCAATGTTTCATCTGGTTTTACTGTAATTAAAGTGGTAATCCAAAATGTACAAATAAACAAAACCCTTTTCACTAGCACAACCTTCTCAAACACTGATTATTGTTTTAATGTTGTAATGTGTTACAGGTAACAGCTGATCAGTGGTTGCTATTTCTTTTTAGTAAATGCAATTATTACAAATATGGATCACTTTACAATCTTTTTTTTTTTTAAATGTCTATTCAAGTGATCTAAATAGTGGCAGGTATGAATACTGCCACTAAGATAGAATCAATTTGTGTGCCATGACTAAGATGATAAAATATCTGACAGTGGTTTAAAGGACAGCAATATTGAGATCCGCTATGGTTTAGATCAATTGAATAGAATGCACTATTTCATCAGATTTTTTTATATGTTGACTTTTCCTTTGTGATCATGTTTATGGCACATTTCCAGAGCATTCAGTATGTCCCATATGCTGTACAGTATTTTAGATACAGTACATATAAAAGGCTTATATGGTTCTTACATATATATAGTGGGAATTCAATTCCTGATGTAATGTGAAATGCAGTTATGTTTGTCTTTGATTTAAAAGGAAACAGGAATTTTGCATAATCTTTAAGTACCTTTTATGGCCTACTTACCATAACAAGATGCCTGCTATTATTGAGGTAGTATTTAGGTCAGCTTCATTTGAATTCTCTTTCATTCTCATTCTGTTATAACGTCTTGTGAATACGACAGCTACATTATTAATTCAAATGTAGGTCAAACTCCACTTTATGAAGAGGAATTGGTATGTATATATTTAATTATATAAATATAATATTTATTTTTTTTTAGCCAGAGATTTTAATTGATATTTAAAATCTATTGGGTATCCTTTTTAGGCTCCAAAGCCATCAGGTTTTGAAAGCTTTCTGCTATGGGTAACAAGCAATACCTGTGATGCCAGGGTGTTTTGCTTCTGGCGAAGTCCCTGATGTGATTGTTCTCGGCATGCTGGGAAATATAGTTTAGCAATCTGCAAATTTGTAAACTACACTTTCCATCTGGAAATACTGCACATGGTATCAAATCCACAACCAAAAAAAATAATTATGCCAGAGTATACAGTATTCAAGCAGTCATTATTTATTATCTTTCATTGTTATGTATAGTGAAGATGCTATGACTTGGGCCTGCATTTCATAGCGTTATTCAGGGTTACAGCATGCCATCAATCATAGCTGTACTCTTGAAGTGCTAAATGAGCTTGCTCAAGGTGCAACTTGCATAACAATAACAAAAACCAAAACCAAAAAAGTACCAATCTTCTGCCTCCTCTTTAGTGGCCCTCCTTACCTGGTCCCTTCTCTTGTGGCCTCACCTTTCATCACTTCAGTCCCTGTCAGTATCTATCCCACAATTACATTTTCATATGCTTTTATATCACAGCATTTACCAAGATATTGAATTGGTGATTTCTGTTTTGCCTTGAGTATGTTACATTGTGTATCAGATTATTGCTGTTTTAACCAAAAACACAAAGATGATGTATGACTCACATTATTTTCCTATTCTGTGGTGTTATTCAATAAAAATGATTTAGAAAAATGGTTTTGCTAAAACTGGCTCTGCCGATGAGGTAGCATCAGATAGTTAATGCCATAGGTTTCAATTTACTGTATTGTTCTGTATTGTATTGTTATGCTAACTTTATCATATTGCATTATAAAACAGATCCTTCAATAGTTCTGTTTTCAACTTCTTCATTGTTATCTATTTTGATGTTTAAATAGTGAGGTAATATTACTTTCCGACACAGGATAATCTCCCAAATTTCAAAGTAGGCACTACTTGTCCAACCTCTACAGCAATTTTTATGGTGAAATGGAATCAAAATATTTTACAAGATCTTATTTAGGAACATATTGAGCACAGACGTTATACTTTAATGGACAATAACATGAATTGATCCTATACAGCAGGGCTGTTTAAAAGTACTATTCTTTGGCCTACAATCAACCTCATGGATTCATCATACCCAACTGTAAAACTGTCTAGTCATTTAGAACCATAATAGTCTGGGAGCCATTTCCCAAAAGGGCCTTAGTTTTCATATATTGTTCTCTGTGCAATTTCAGCACCAGAGATGCCTTCCACAACAGGAAATGTACAGTATTTACAAAATGTATATATTTATAGTAAACACTCAAGCATATGCATATATCTCTGTGAGGCTAATAGATCAAATGAAACTTAAGGTTATTCACTACTCAGCTGTGGGTAAAATTGTTGCAAACCACCCCGTTAAAGGTCATGGTACACAGGTCGATTTGTAGCATCTCCAAATGATAGTCGACCAAATCCACCTGCTTATGATTGCTATCAACAAATTATTCTACAAATTGAAGTGATTAGGAAAGACCATATGTTCTCCCCAGAATTTTGAAAAGGCATGGGGGGTGGGGGACTAGGGTTAAGCTAAACTAAAGCAATAGAGATTTGCTAAAACTCATCTCATCTGCCTGTGCTGTATGTTTTTGCTCAATTCTAATAAACAGTGACAATAAGCCATATACACAAAGCTTTAACCAACGAGTCATTTAAAGAGCCAGTATCACGTCCATAAAAGTTGCAATTCCTGTAAGAATTAGACCTTACTGTGCTGTTTCTTATCTTCCTGGATACCTTTTTCAGAATTGTGAACTGCTTCAGGGAACTTCTATCTCTCCTGAAACCTTTTGGCATCATTTACAACTGTGGCTGTAGTCCCAAAATTACGGTCTTCAATCTTCCCGGTCAGGTAGCAGCACAGTGCACCCCAGAAAAGTCACATGCAGAACTGTATGGTATGGGTGTGTGACATGGCCCACCCTGCCCCTGTGTTTATTTTAGATTATTATGATTTAAAGGTATTGTTTTGTGTTTATTTTAAAGCAAGCATTTTGTTATTGTTTTGCAGCATGAATGGGGTTAAAATCCCCCAGACAGTTAAAACTGGTGCACAACGTGACCATCTCCCAAATTATTTAAGTAATTACCAATTGGGAGATGGTCACGTATACAAAAGCAAAGCAGCCACTCATAGAGGATTGTTGAGAGTGGAGAGGAGGAACACGAGAGTAAGAGAGAGATCTAAAAAGAATAAATAACAATTGCTACGCATCCTGGAGTTGAACCAGCACAGTATTTGTTTTATTTTGCCGTGTTCTGTTTGTTTGTTTGGCCATTCTCCTTCACTGACCAGGTGGCAATATTTAAAAGGTTACTTATACTGAAGTTAGCAGATCAATCTTTAAAAGCTACTTTTGAAAATAAGATTATTTCATAAGTATTATTTCAAGTAGCACTTTGTTGACTGGAATTGTATTTCTAGGATTGAAATAAAAAATGCATGTCCATGTCTGTCTGACATGGAAAGGCAAGAGAATGGCAAAACACGGTATGACATTTTATATTTAAGGTAAGGTAAAATTGTACAAGAATGCATGTACAACACTATGAAGGTTAAACTATGATACTGGATCAATAAGGAATATTTTTTGATGGATAACATTTTTTATGTTTAGGACTTTTTCAAGCTGTTGTTGGCTTCTTAAGCAACAGTCTATAAAGGTTATCTCCAAATTCAGCTTTTTCAAATGAATATTAATTAGGTTTGAACATACTTGCTTTTCAATAATAAAAGAAAACTGTCAGTCACTAAAGTCAGTCATCATTGTTTTATATCTGAAAGTTAATTACTTAAAAAACTGACATTTCATAACATATACAGTAATAAAAGAAAACAACTGGAATCAACAATTCAGTGTGTCCAGTGTATTTGACAAGCCGTCATCAACACTTTTATTGTTATTTTTGTGATCTATATATATATATATATATATATATATATATATATATATATATATATATATATATATATATATATATATATATATATATATATATATATATATATTTCACTAGTATTCAAGAATGGCATTTTTAATAAATATTAGTTAGAAATGTTGTTTGTGGGATAAACAATATTTGGTAAGAGCATTCAAAAACAGTTGATTATTTTCAATGATTCATCAGTTATGTTTCACATAATGTACAGAAATCAAATGATTTTTGAAAGGTACTACAGGTACAATTTAAGATAGAAACATAAAGTATATATAGTCTGATTTATGTTTTTATAATTCAATAGCAGCACTCATTAATAAATGTTTCAAGCTTAGAAACCGTCCTTAAGTGTTTCTGTGATGTGTATATGGTGTCAAAAGTCATTATCAAGAGGTAAAATAATAACAGCTTATTGTGAAGAAGATACATTTTTAAGTAGTAACTTTTTTGCATTCACTGTCTTTTGAGCAAGGCTGAAAATATTAGAAATGAATTGAATATGTTTATGCGCATATCTGCTTTTTAAAAATAATTGTAGTAGAAGTGCTGATGCTATTGTGTTCAATTAATACATGTTTTTGGTATTTAGATTGCCCATGAACCTTATCCTGTTTAGAAGGATACATAATGGGTTACTGACTTTATTTCCATGGTAACCACAAAGGAACTTTAGAATACAAATGCATACAGCAATTGTACTACATGACTACAACCTTTAGGCAAGCTAGCCTTAGTGTATCTGAATTGAGTTTTATTTGATGTAGGGAACAGACCCTGAATTCTATTTCCATATATTGGTCTTTCTAGGTTTCCTTTAAGATTCAAAATCGATTGTGAAGAACTGCAAAAACGTTACTAGTATTGCAAGGCTATACAAACAAATATGTAGGGCAATTGTGGCTCATCAGAGAAGGCACGGCCTGCTCAAAATTGTTTAAATAAATAAGCTTTTTTATTTTTATTTAATATGTAATATAACAATAAATACATAGCTTTAATGCGGAGACAGCCATCTGATCCAAATTTTCCACTCTGTCACCGCTGTACGTTCAGTGGAGGCATATGTGCTCCTGCCTCCTTTGTAGTTATGATTAGCACATCTATTAGCCAATCATATTTTTTCATTTCTTCAGCTGGCTAAAACATAGCCAAAGGTGACATGCCTCCTCTCACCTTTTGCTTGTTCTAGCCAATCACCAGACATGCGCCCTCCCACAGATGACCTTGGATGCTAATACTGACGAGAGTGAAAGGAACGAAGCGTGGTTAAACTGTAAGTAGCAGGGTTCTGAAAAATATAGCATTATATGTCCCCACATGTTACTACAACTGTTTAAATAACAAACTTGTAATTTTTCTTTTCATTGTTAACATCCTGACAACTTCTTACACATAACTTTAAAGTCTGTTTCAAAGCTCTTTTCAAAATGTCCACTCTAAAATACATAATTAAGAGTATTGTTTCTATTTGTTTCTTCGAATTGTAATGTACCTTGCTCCGGAATTAAAGTTTGGCTGAATGGCTTCCGTTTTATTAGACACGTTTCATATGCACAGAACGGTATATAATTATTTTGTTGATCATTTATTTAAGTTTTGCAAATTAAGTCGACTGGATGTGATTTTTGTCTGCCTTTCTCCTGCATTAACAACTTTGTTTAGAAACTATTTCATGCAAAGTATGTTAAAGTGACGTGGTCTTGAAATCTAAATGCTATATTATTGTTGTATACAGTGCATTTTTAAAAATACGCTGGCAGTGTGTAACAGTTAAATTAGAATAATCTATGATGGGCTACTGTTTTCTTTTCTTTGCTGGCTAGTGGAGTGGCATTTGGAGGACAGATAACACAAGTGTCAGCACAGACTTGAAAAGAAAGCACTACTGAAAATTGAAGAGCTCTGTAATGAAGTTAAAAAAAGAAAGAAAAGAAATTCAAAGAAAGGCTGTCCTTGAAAGCTTACCTGTGAGACAAACTAAAACCTAAAATGCAAGTAAACAATTTACTGTATTCCAAATGTAAGGACTATAAATCTATAAAGTGTCAAGGAAAACATAATCTTAGAAATCACAAGTAACCACCCATAAAATTGGTGTGTGTGGATAATACCTCTGGAACAGGTGGGGCTTCCATAAAACAAAATAAAATAGAAATAAAAAACAAATATCTGACACCCACTCTGAACAAATCACTCCTCACATTGCCTTCTAAAAGCTCTATGTGTCTAATGAAGAAAACATTATTCAGTTGTGTGAATTGTTTTTTGGAATTTCTTCACAAGTAAATTTTGTTACAGGTGTTCAGTGTACCAAAACACAGCATATACAAATTCTGCTTTAACGCTCTTAGATCTTTTAGTCAACGGTTCTAGTTGGTGTTATGTTGGGATGCAGATGTCCCAAAGAAATTCAGAATTTGCACAAATAAAAGATGTTTGCATTATAACTACAAATGGAGTATACAACAACGACAACATTATACTGTATCAGTCATGAAAGTGTTATTACTGTAAAAAGGGAACAATGTTGCATAACTAAAGGCTAGGTTATTATTTATAGTATACAGAGTGCACCCATATAATGAAAAGTATTTAAAAATCACATAAATCAAATAATCACATACATTTCTCTTATGGAGTTACATAAACTAAATGCACACACATGTGTAGCACATTGTCTGGTGTGCTGTTTATTTTAAATAACAATGCAATAACAGCCAATAATAACTTTCAGGAAATTCTTAGATAATGTAAACTCTTTAATTGCCTTCCTCCTGATGTTTCATTTGTGAATACTGATACCTAGGCACTCCCTGGTTCCTACTTTAAATGTAAAATAGTAATGTAATAGGACTTCAACAGATACTGTTTATCAGAAATGTTCTTCTATGTATAATTATATCAATGGGCCATTACCATAGGTCTATTATAGATTATAAATAGAGATTTCCAATAAAGAAAATTACAGGATTATTACTTGACATTCAATTTAGTTATATGTGTTACGGTAAAAGTCTGAATTTTGTTAAATCATAAGATTTACTGGTAAATGTCGACATTTACCATGTAAAGCAGTTAATGTCAGAAATATACAAGATAACACTTTACTTCGGACATTTACCAGTAACCCTCAGGAATAAGCTTTGGTAAATGTCCGAAAAGCCACATATTTCTTCATAATTCCAGACATTTACCAATAAGCTTCGGTAAATCATATGATTAAACAGTAAATGTCCGAAAAGCAAAATACATCTTCATAATTCTGGACATTTACCTGATACTTGGCAAATGTTGACAGTTACTGTTAAAACTTAAGATTTGCCAGATTCTGACTTTTATCATAACATATATACTATATAGAAAACAGGACACTGTGTGAGTACATTTATAATGTACTGGGTATGGCATGGCTTCACTGTTTAATTACTTGGTAAAATTAGTAAAATCTGTTATCTTTATGCAGTATAGGCAGTGAAGGCTGAGAAATGTCAAGATCACTTAATTCTGCTGATATAACACCTGTCCATAGGTGACAATATTAAATAGGCAATGCAAATATGCTCATATGTTGATTATGCTCATAGATCGACTGTATAATTAGCCAGTGGCTGGGTGTTTTAGGGAACAGGTTGGTAAAGCAATCTGCATTTGTGCTTGTTTCGTTTCCCCACCAGTATGAAGCTTTTTAATAGAAAAAGACATCCATCCGTACAAGGATATATACAAAAATCATTATGGGAGATGCAAGAACATAATGAACACAATGTACTTAAAAAACCTTCAGCGATATTGTTGTTGATTTTCTTTCTGTTTTTTTTTTTGGTTTTTTTATAATGAACTTGTTCATTGTGTTACCTTTTTGAACAGTTGTATCTTTGTTGTTAATGCTGTGTTATGTGTAGATTCTGTTCCATAGCTGGTGCAGCTACGACAGTATGTTCGTTTCAGTCAGGATATATTTAGGGTGCTCAGTGACAGTCTGCAGATTGTCTTCAAAAAGTCAACACTTTCCTGAGATACTTGGCAGGCATGCAGGCTATAGTATATAAAAGGAAAAAAGTTGACGTCCCAAACCAGCCATGAGAAATCAGTCACCAACATACTGCAGATGCCATTGATTTGTGCTTTACTAACTTTTGTTGGCTCAGCAGTCCAAATGTAATGATTCAAGGTTTGCCAGATTTACCAAATTTTGGACACAGGTATAACATATATTATGCACATAATTTTGCATACTCAAGATCAACCTCCAAAATGTAATTTAAAAATAAACCTTTTCAATTGAATGTGCTTCTGAAGATTACACTGCTGTTTTATTCTCATTTCAAATCTGTCTAAATACATTTTGTCTTGAGTTTTATATTCTCCTATTTCAAAACATTAGATTATTTTTATTTATTTATGTATTTAGGGTCATTTTGTAAGAATCTTGTCGTTGTCTGGACAAAATCTGTACATTTATTTATTTAAATTATTATTTTGTTTTTCTTATTGCTAGTATTACAAGTACATCAGATCTATCTCCCCAAAGATATAGGGCACAAATCAAATCAATTGACAGTTATACCTCTACTCAGTATTTCCCCTTCTAAAGAAAATCTGAAGTTTTGCTTTCTTTAATTAACGAGATTTGCTGGAAAGAAAAAAATCGATTTAAGAAACCAATAAGAGGAAGAATGGAAGTAAATATTTTGAGAGCTATTCCCAAGCATTTTGTACGCTGGAGCGTAACCCTTTCCAAAGCCATAAATCAACAGCATGTGTCTTTTTATTAATAACATGTTACTTAGAATTTGGTAGCATATTGTTTGTCTCCTTTCTCATTTTCTTAGCAAAATGCAAAAATATTTAAAAAAAAAACCTTTTTGAATTCTGGCCAGCGTATGATCCCTCAAGAAAAGTTGCACTGTTACTGGTGGATATGGTTGAACCCAGACCCATAAACGTAATCAGATTTAATACAGATTTGGGCTTTAAAGAATTTTAGAAATTTGCAAGACATGGTTTGTGAGTGTAAAACAAAAACATTTCAATGGTTGTCTGGTTCATCTCAGGTTACATTAGTAATAATTGGTAATTATAAATGAATAATAATTAGGCTACTATCATTTTTTTTTAAATTTAGAGTGACCAATTATTATTTTTATTTATTTTCCCCCAATTTGAAATATCCAATTATGTTTTCTTCTCCTCACCGCAGCGATTCCCCACACAGCACGGACGTTCTGAGGGCGTATGAGCGTCCTCCAATTTTACAAGCCTAAAGCCAGAATTGCTTTTACGCCAAGCAATCCAGAGCAGAAGTGGGTGGGCTACCGATCCCGCAAGACAGAGATCAGCCATGCTTTTTATCCACTCTGAATATGCTTGGTATCTGGCCAGTAGGGTTCGCTGTTGCACGATTAGGAGAATAAGTCCCTGTCGGTTTCCCATCCCCACCCCTGGGAGCGTCAGAGTCAATGTGATTTCCCCTTCGGAGTCCCCAGCAAAGTTTGGCCTCTTTGCACAGCCTGGACGCAAACCGGTGCTGCCCATGTTGTATGACTCATCCTGCGCTCCCCGCAACAGTGCTTTAACTGGATGAGTGTGGCAGTGTGCCCTGCCCCTGTGTGCATTTTGTGTTATGTGTTGCGTGTGGTGTGTTAATGTTGGTGTATAGATGTTGGTGCACAGGATATAAATGGGTCTGTGTAGCACGAGTGATTTAAAATATATAATTGTATTTAGACACAAGGATGGCTATATCACTTCACGTGCGGATTAAAAGGGGTATTTGTATGTGAGCACGGGGAAGTGCACAAATGAGTTCACATGCAGATGTGCAGAGATTCCAAATTGAATGATTGATTAGCAATCGAGTCTCGGTACAGCTGCATAAAAGATGCAGTGTTTCACTCACTCGTGGTTGGGTCTTCGGTGAGTAGAGAACGGGAGAGAGAAGGAGAGTAAAAGTAAATTAAAAAGTAAATAACAAATGCTATTTCATGCTGGAAGGACCAGCACGATAGTTGTTTGTTTGTTTTGACTCACCGCGTTTGTTTGTCTGTTTGTCCACTGTTTGTATAGTGTTAGTCCGTTTTGTTTGTCAATTTATTTTGGCCTCAAGTGCCGTGTGCTGTTTTTGTTTAAACATTTTATTTGTTTCATTCAATAAACACACTGAACGCAGCCATGGCGTCTCAGTTTCACCTGCCAGTACTGCCTGTCTGTGTGTTCCTTTCTGGCCTGGTGTCACCCCTACAGCCAGCCTGTTCACAATGAGCCACTCGGGGACCCCCTCAGACTACTATCGTTTTTATTTGGTTTATATTAATTTCCATATTAAATAACTGGACATCTTAAAATATAGTTAAGTTGTTGTATTTTATTAAGGGTATCTGAATACTATGATAAAAAAGGAACTGCATACACATTCCCAGCCTCAGGTTGTTGTTTGCATTCATATTTGTTGTTGCTTTGATTGTTTAAATATGCATGGGGACTCCCTCGTAATCACTTAGATTGTCTTCTGAATAACAAGCATGAACAATGTTCTGTAAATATCCATTATTAAAATATAATAGTTGGTATATTTACCTTGGAAATCTTCAAAGTCTGTCTTGTAAATATATGGGAGAAAAAGGGCAGCATTTGTTTGCCAACACAGTTGCATAATTTCAATCATTATTAAATGAAGGCAGCTCAAGGCAAGGCTTTAACCCTCAGTGTGTTTGGTGTGTGATAAAATGAGAAAGCGCTATCAATCTTTATTGTCTACCTCGCTTACTGTAATTGCATTCAATAGTCCACTGATTCTGTTGTCTGTGCTAATGTCAGGAACAGTGAAGAGCCAGATGCTCAAACTTGATCATATGCATCCAGTGACCATTTTGATAAGTTAGCGGCAAGTCTCTGCATTCAATGATAAATTGTTGGCACTATAGATTGTGAACAGCTGAACATTGGAAGTGCATATAGAATAAGATTCATACCTTGTTTGAGATCTGGCACTATGATGTCAGCTAAAGGGCATGTCATGTATTATTCAAATGTATCTTATGTTGGAAATGTTCCAACCGGCGATTGTATCTCAATGAATAGTAAAAAGGAAAGCAGTGGGGTTTGGAAATGACATCAGTGTTCCTTCGACTGAAAATAATTTGAAATTGTTTTAATAGTTTTAACTAGCTGTCTTTACCAAAGAAAAAAATGGATACCCATGTTTTTTTTCCCATTACTAGGATTATATTAACATTCATGTATACTGGAAATTACAATAAAATAAAGATTATTTAACTATATGTAAACGTAGCTGTTGTAATGAATATTCTTTCACAGTGTCTGTACCATTTTTTCTCATGCTACATTTATTTATTGAATTTTCAATGAAAATGATTGATGCATATCAGGAAGAAGAAGAAAGCCATATATACAATAAACATAATTAAATTTAAAGAAGCAACTGGTAAGGACTAGCCCAGAAGTTATAAAAAAAGCTATTATGCATACATTCTGAGCACTGAGCCTTTTATGATCACTATTTTTCCTTCATTACCCATTTGGAATCAAACCTATTAATCAACCTACAGTAACGTGGGTTCTCACAGGAAAATAACAATGTTCCACTAGATTTTAATCAAAATACAAAAAATACACCAACAACCAAAAGGTGAAGTTACAGACTTAATTCATCTAAGTAATAGGTATAATGTACTGGTATTAAAATATATATGTCACTGTGCATCAATGAACAAGTGCCCACGTTCATGAGAGTTACTAACGTGTTCAATAAATACCTATAAAAACACTTCTCTCTACAAAGTAAACCATGTGTAGAGGCCAAGCCAGGAAGGTGTTGAATATGAATGGAAAATATAATTATTTTACTTAAGAAGAAAATACTTCAGAATAGTTAACATAATACAACTTGTAAATCTATTGTACTGGATATAAATGAGGAGCATAATATGGTCTTAAAACCATATTAATTAAATGATGAATTTTTATTGTAGATTAGCTATTTTTTATCTATAAGTTGAGAAATTTGGTTGTAACTAATGAATCCTGATGGGTTTTTTTAAGTATTTGTTTATAATTGTTGTATAGACTTGTAAGACGTTGTGTATTTATTCATCTTGCATGTTTAACTAATTTACCTTAAACAATTTCAATATTTTAGTGTCCTTTTGATCCACCATGTATTACCACTGTTTGAATATTAAGAATATAAGGTGTAGGGCTCTGGGTTTACAGTGGCAGTTTGTGAACTCTTACAGCAAGCCTATGCTTAACAGTGTCACCAAACTACCTCAGCGTCAGGGCCGGATTAACCTGTACATACATTGTTTTTGTTTTGCTATATGTCAACCTATAAGTGTGGTTCGGGGGGTGGAGCTAGGCACCCCTGCATCCTATCATCTCCTTTCATCAATTAAATCTAACTTATTCAGTCACCCCTATCTAGCTGTCTTGTGTTTTTTCATTCTGGTGTAAACCTAAGCGGATTGCAAGACGCACATCTGATTACTCATCAGCAAAAGAAGCATTTAATGTGGAGTACTCACAGCAACTCTCTTCCTCGGATTCAGAAGGGTTTCGGGATTTCTTGTCTGTAGCAGAGCATTCTTCTGCAGCTTCAAACCAGGGTCTGATCAGCCCACCGTTCTTCTCCGTCCAGCGTCTGCGTAAGATCTGAACAGGTGCCTCCCGACCAGGATATTTGATCTCTACCTACAGCCCAAGGAGTTACTCTCCGCTGACCCAAGCGACTCCGGGCTCAGGGTGCATCTCCTGAACGACTCTCCCTTCTAAAAAATGGCAGCGCGATCCCAGCAGGGAGTAATCGAGAATTGCTTTTTCTTCTTTATTGTAATTCCATTTCGGCTGAACCAATTTTTCCACCCAAGAAAGCTCCCCAGCCGCGCTCGGATGTTCAGCGGCCTCAACCAGACAGCAGGCAGTCTGCACCAGAGCAAGACATCCCCAGAGCTAGCACATCAAACCAGCAGGTAGCCGCTCCAGCCAGCGAAAGCACTCCCTGATATTTCACAAAATAAAAGCATTCATGCAGCCATTGGCCAACACATTATCTTCAGTCAGTACTAAACTGGGCAATATGGATCTAATATTGAGCAAGAGAAGCAAATTTCAGCTCTTTCAGTATTCTCCTCCATTCCTACAGTAAACACAGAAGTGGCAGCTACAGTCACTTCTAGTTCTGCTCTAACTTAGGCCCCTAAAGTAGAGCCTCCCATGTACAACCTCGCTACTGCAACAGCATATGGTTCCGCCTCCTTAACCACAGCCCGCCGTCACTCAGTATCCCTGCAAATTTGGCGCAACATAATAGATGGTAAGGACGTCAATCTAGTTTTATTATTGATGGCGACATCTGAGTTCTTGGATCATAGAGTGGTGGATTGTGGAGATTTACCAGTAACCCTGAAATCCAGAGACCCCAGATTACTCAAAAATCTAACTGTGGGGGAATTCGTCCTTGCATTCACCATATTCAGAGATGTACTATATTTAATATACCCAAACCGCAGAGCTGAATTAGACTGCTATGAATCTTACATTGCTGAGCAGTCTGTCAGATATGGAGGGACCATGTTTTTCAATTATCACAAAGCTTTTTCAGCAAAAGCAGTGGCATCAGATAACCACATCACTGACTAGGCATAACCTGATTGAGATCTATTCAATAGGATTTTCTGCAGTCTCAGAACTAATGCATGCGGGGTCTGCGGTTCCATTGGTCACTCTGCATGAAGGCGGCCATAGCATCATCCTCATCCATCCCCAACTCCATACATTCTTCATCCTGCCCTGAGCAATCCACAAAGCAAGACAAATATGGGCGCAGAATCAGATTTACAGGAGGAAGACAAATCTGCAATCATTTCAATACCGGTCTGTGTTCAAACAGGCAATGCAATTATATTCACATGTGCAGCACTTGGAAATGCTCACTTCAAAGCAATCTGCCCAGTAGCTCCCAAGTGACTATCTCCAATGCTCACAGTCTCCACTCCCATAAACATGTCGGTTCTATCATAAAAACGGAATCATCCAGACAAGATTTTCACCAGTTACTTAATCGATGGACTGGAAAGCGGTTTTTCAACTGGGCTCTGTCAAATTCCTTCTTCCTCTTTTCAAAGTAAAAACCTTAATTCTGCTAATCAAGAACCATCAGTCATTAAAAAAGAAATCAAAAAAGGATTTATAGTCGGACCATTTTCAGCTTCTCCGTTTCCAATCTACAGGATTCATTCTATTGGCATTGCCACTCTGAAAATGTCAGGAAAAAGATCGATTTATCAGCACCACGGGGGTCAAGCACCAGCAGCATCAACTCGTTCATTCCTCACGATCAATTTTCTCTTCATTACATTACCATCTCAGACGCAATTCATGCAATTAAATTAGCAGACCGCAGTTCATGGTTAGCGAAAGCAGATATATCAGACCATTAAAGTAATGTGAATCCTTCCTTCTCTTCGCCACCTGGTTGGTATATGCTGAGAAGGAAAGTTTTATTTCGCTACTCAGTTAACCTTCGGCTGCCGCAGCAGTCCAAAGATATTTGACACTCATTAAAAAGTGCTGTGCTGGATTCTTCTCAAGTCTAACCGTGTTCCATTTCTGCTTCACCTACTTGATGATTTTCTTCTGATCTCCCCTCTGCTTAGTTCATGCAAAGGATTCTTTACATCTGGCACCAGCTACTATCAAATCCTATTTGTCAGGAATTCAACACCAGTTTTGCTTGATGTCCATCTCTTCTCCAACTATACTATCATCCCAGCTGTCCATCTCCTCCTGCGAGGAACTTCTGAGTGCTCACCGGCTCCATCTTCTGCTCGCCTGCCTATCTTTATAGACATTCTCGGCAACTTAATTTCAGTTCTTCGCCAAGGGTGCTTCTGGAAACCATATGCCTGTCCGCATTTGTTGTGTTTTTGAGATGCTCCGAATATACAGTTCCTTCTATTTCCGGCTTTCCTACTCTAGTGACCTTAAGCTCATTCCAGATTCCCATTTCATCCTATTCCTTCACATTTCAAAAATGGATCAGCTGCGGCAAGGACAATGTATTCAGCTTTTAAAAATCAACTCTCCTCTATGCCCCTACACTCAAAGCAACCCACGAACACAAATGAGTGAGTCTCAACGGGGCTAACTGACCACCCTGTAGTGTATAAACTATCCTTGAGTGCAGAAAATATAAACCGTGGTCACAGCGCTGTATTGGGGCATGACCCGTAGAACTATATAAGAACAATACATACTATGTAATAACCGCAGACAGATGAACACACTGATGGCGTTTCTCATTTTTTTATGGCAGCTCCACAATCGGCAGAATATATTTTAATATATTTTTCCCTCCATAATGAATTATAAAATGCAATCACATTAAATATTAATGCAAAACATAAAAGTGCCCTAATTTGGTTTAAAATTGGAAAATGAATGGTTACCATGCACAGGCATGATGGAAAATACTTTTTTTTTTGGTGCAAACTCCATAGCCGAACATGTATTTAAGACAAAGAAAACCTTGCTCAGTTCTTCTCAGTCCTGTGAAAGAGTGGGCTGAAAATGTCCGCTCCCCTCCCCTGCTCCATATACAATTACCTCGCTGCGCTCCCCACTCCGCTCACACAACACTTTCTGTTCCCAACGCAGGGCCGGATTAACCAATATGCTAATAACACAATTCGCCAAAATATGGGTTAGCGTAGGGCCCCCATGTCTTTTAATCCGGCCCTGCTCAGCATACATGTGAATCCACATGCTCCCCATCAAACTTGACTCTGACAGTGTTCAGGAAATGCAGCCTTTAAAAAAAGTTAAATTGGCAGCTCAACTCCTGACAGACATCTTTCATCATTTCGGAAAACAAGCCCCACAATACAGAAGCTATTATAAAACAAAAATAGGTAGAACTGCTGTATAATTTAACAATAAGTCTGCAGTGATAATGTCATAATGACTTGGGAAAAAAAAAGCTGTGGAGGGTTTATAAAGCCATAGAGTTCAGATGCTGACTTTTACTCCAAATCCTAAAACCAACTGTCAATGCAGGCAGCCTCTTCTTACTGCAGCTATGATATGTACCTGAAGTGGTTTACAGTCCTCTTAAAACATGCCTGCACAGTATATTTACAGAGCCAGTAGCATCAGTGCCTGCAGTGAGCCGAAGTGTGCTCTCTGTGTGAAGATGGTATTAGTGAGGCAAACTGTCACGTTAAAAGAATTTATTTTCTTTCTCTGAAAAAAAGTTTTCATTTAAACATATATGTATCATGTTGTGGGAGTGTAGGGGGCAGAGCTTAGGGAAGGACCAGAAATGACAGCACACAGGAGCCGGAAGTGACGTTTAATCCTGGAGCCCTGTACCAACAATGGTATCTGGGCAGGATTTTATTTTAACACACAATGAAAATAAACAGTCCAGTATTGCAGAAAACAAACAAGAAAACTACCTGGAATTCCAGTAAAGGTAAACTCAGGTTTCAATTAAAACGAGTAAACAAAAACATTGTGGTTACAAAAACAACAAAAGGAAGCACGGAATTTCTCCGTGCTGCTGCAGTGGGTTTCCTTTCACCGCCTCTTGGCACCCTTCCGAGGAATAAAGACTACTCCTGGGTTTTTTCCACCACAGTAATCCACCAGGGTTTTCCAAAGCTTCAGGATTCTGTGAATTACAGCAGATTTGTAAAAGCAAAATAACAAAGCACAGTGCGTCTCTTCTGTGTTTTCAGTTCAGGACAGGGAGGCCAAATGGCAAAACCACGCTGCCTAAATACTGCCGAGTCCCGCCCCTGCAATCAGCACGCTGCCCCACATCAGCCAATCGACGAGCAGAGCACAGCTGATTGCTGGAGGAGATGAAGGGAAGTAGAGCAGGAGCAGCAGCTTGAAAGAGGTGAGTGAGGAGGGGGTCCAGGGCACACGTGGTGGGTTTGTGACCCTGGAGCAGGGAGGAGAGGTCAGAGTCTGAGAGGGGCAAGAAGGTGGAGAAGGAGGGTGAGTGTGTGTAGGGGTTGGAACAGGAGGGGGTGCGGGGAGTGTTAAAGAGTTTGCGGATATCTGAGATTTTAGAAGAGAAGAAGGAGGCAAAGTCATCAGAGGAGATAGAGGAGGGAGGAGGAGGGGAGGGAGGGTTTAGGAGGGAGGAGAAGGTAGAGAATAGTTTACGTGGGTTGTTAATGGAGGCTTGGATTACAGATTGGAAATAAGTACATTTAGCAGAGGAGAGAGTAGAGGAGAAGGAGGAGAGGAGAGTGTGGTAAAGGTCTAGGGCAGCAGGGAGTTTGGTTCTCTTCCATTTCTTTTCAGCAGATCGCAGTGTGATTCTTGCCGAGCGGAGCGCAGAAGAGAGCCAGGGATGGGGAGGGGAGGGGCGAGCAGGTCAGGAGGTGAGGGGACAGAGGGAGTCGAGGGAGGAGGTGAGGGAGGAGAAGAGGGTGGAGGTAGCAGAGTCTATGGAGAGTTGTGAAAAGGAGTCGATAGGAGGGAGGTGAGAGAGAGCAGTGGAGGCAAGGACAGAGGGGGGAGAGAGAGCGGAGGTTACGGCGAGAGGTGACAGTGGGGGTAGGAGGAGCAGGGAAAAAGAGATGAAATAGTGATCGGAGAGGTCCAGGGGGGTGACGGAGAGGGTGGAGGGGCAGCAGGCCCTGGAGAAGATGAGGTCCAGTTGACGGCCAGCTTTGTGGGTAGGAGGGGATGGAGAGAGACAGAAGTCGAAGGAGTGAAGGAGAGGAAGGAATCCGGCAGAGTGGCTTGGGTTGGAGAGATGGATATTGAAGTCACCTAACAGGACAGTTGGGGTAGACAGAGAGGGGAGGGAGGAGAGTAGATAGTCGAGTTCATCTAGAAAGTGAGCGAGAGGCCCAGGGGGACGGTACAGTACAATTAACAGGAGTTGACAGGAAGAGGTTAGTTGGACTGCATGGAATTCAAAGGTATTAACAGAGAGTGAGGAGAGGTCGGAGGGGACAGAAAAGAGTAAGGAGGGAGAGAGGAGAAGACCAGTCCCACCTCCCCGTCCAGTGAGACGCGGGGTATGGGACAGGACATAGAGAGAGGACAGGGCAGCAGGAGTTACAGTGTTATCAGGGGACAGCCAGGTTTCAGTGAGAGCAAGGAAATCGAGAGAGAGGTGGGAGACAAAGGCAGAGATTAAATCAGCTTTGTTAGCAGAAGAGTGACAGTTCCAGAGTGCACCAGAGAGTGTGCGGGAGGGGGGGGGAGGCAGAGGGATGAGGTTAGAGGGGTTGGAGGAGCAGCGGCGGCGAGAGGGCAGAGGACGAGGGCGAGAGGACAGAACAGGGATGTGAGAGACAGTCATAGCAGGACAGGCGAGACAAATAGGTACAGTGGGAGCGGTGGGGTGGAGGGTACAGACCTGACTAGTAGATGGCTTCTTCCAGAGCTCTGTTAGGTTTGGATCTATTCGACTGCCTAATTAATATAACAACTATCTGTCTCAGTCCCTGGTTATCTGTAGTCCCTGGTTTTCTGGTTATCTAATTTAGAGCACAAAGGATGTGATTGCTTTGTTTACTGTGTTAACAAATGCTGTTCTGCTTATTGTTCAAATTAATCAATTAAAGCAAACAGGTGTTTAATTAAACCTATAGAAATTTTCAAATGCTGCAGCTGTTTAGGGCACCAACAACCAAAAATTACCACATCTAGTAACGGACGAAAGAAACCTAATTGATGACTGTTTCACAAATTGTATTCCATATGTTAAATTGTAAAAAAGGGGGTGGGGGGATGCAAGGAAAGAAATAAATGATGTGCAGTTTGTTAAGTCAGTATATTATCAACTATTATACTTATACTTTTAATGAAATAGTTTTATGAAAAGCATGACAAAATGTTATCACCACAGTATGGTGCTTTGCTTTACAACATGTCATGTGTCAATGTCTGTAGTCAAACAAGCAGATCAGATTGTATTTAAAATTGCAATGCTGTAATGCCTCTCAAGAAAGATTGATGATGAACTTCTAAGCTAATTTTACAGGATGCGATTTGAGTATTTGCATGGCTGTTTATTTTTGAAGTCCCTTTTAAACCACACCAGAAAGTAAAGCCCAGCTGTATGAGGCATTACGAACCCTCTACATGGGCAAGTAGAGCATGTATTCACACATCATTATTATTTTTATTTAATATATTGTATCTTCACTTTAACTGAAAAGGATATCACTTAAATAACTCCTTTAACTAAATGTTACATTATTTGTGCATTTCCAAATATGAATATGCCACCTTGTCCCACCTCCTTTTTTATGATCTGTTAGTTCGAGACAGAATAGAACTGATGATGTGTCATTAGGCTTCCAAGCCATAGGCTGGGGAAGCCTATTGTTTCTGTGAGGATTGTTATTATTATTATTATTATTATTATTTTTCTTTCTTCCGAGACATCATCGCAGGCTTATGAAATCAGGTGTATAGGTAGGTGGCTATGTGCAGATATCAGGTCAGGTGTCCAAACTTGCGCAAGTCACATGATTTGGTAGCCATATTGGATTTTGTGGAATTTGTTAAAACGCCTATGTATCGGAAACCGCTTACTGCAGAGTTCTGAAAATTGCTATACATGTTGAGGGATAGTCCAGTATTAACTGTTGTTAATATGAAGCTGATTGGTTTTGTGGTTTGGCAACCACATCGATTAATGACATAAAAATATGAAATTATCAAATTTCAAACATCTTCTTCTCTGAAACCGCTTATCCGATTGAAACAAAAATTGGAATAAAACATCTCAGTATGGTCATCTGTTATGCTTGTTCAAGGGAAGTTGCTACTGTGAAAATCATGGCGTCCACACTGCATGACATCATCAATATACGCAACTGGCTATAAAACTGCCTATGCTGCACCAAAATGCACGAAATTTGACACGGATGTAGAGGACTATGGGATGTTGTGCCATGGTCAATATGGTGGCCTTAGGTCACATGGTGTGGCAGCCATCTTAGATTTAATGACATTTTTTGTGCAATTTTCAAAAGTTTTGGTCTCATGAACGGTAAATAGTACAGCTGTGAAAAATTTTGTACATAGTGCGCTCATGTCCACGATTGATTCTACTTAAGTAAAAATGGATCATGGTGTGGCAGCTATGTTGGATTTTGCGTGAAACGCTTAAACAACAACTCCTCATGAGCCCTTTGGCCGATTGACGTGAATCTGGGTATACGTTACATTTGTGATGATAACGTTACATCTATAATAACCAATGCGCTTAAATTTCACGACAACTGCTTGGAAGCAGGCAAAGGAGGTCTTTATCAGGGGCCTAACAACTGTTGAACTACGCCAACACATCCAGCTGGCAGCACCGACCTCCCTGGAGCAGGGCCTCACCCATGCCGAGACAGTTGAGGCTGTGCTTGAGGAGGGGGAATGCCCTACCCACCCACTAGAGCCACCCGTGTGGCTAGCTACGATGGGGACAGCAAAGAAGAGGCCACACCAGTACAGAACCTTGCCCCCACAACTAGGCCATCTCAGCGGGGTGAGCAGCTGTGCTGGCGGTGTGGGAGGCCTGGCCACATCTGTGCTCACTGTCCCCGGCTGGCTAGACCACCAGAAACAGCCCTGCAGCCTGGAAACACCAGCAGGTTGGCTATGAAGAGAACCAGCTAGCCTGCACTCCTCCTACTCCCCTCCAAGATGATACCAACAGCCAGGACTGCTCGGTGGGTTGGATTTTACAGGGTAACAACCTGCAACATCCCCTGCTACATCCACGACATCCAGTGCAAAACACTGGTCGATACCGGCTCTACCATTAGCCTGGTGCGAACTGGTCTGCTTCTCCACCACTGTCGCGGTGATCCAGTGACATGGCGGCCAACCCGGGTCCAGATAAGAACAATAACCAGGCAGCTCGCCCCCATTCATGGCCGAAGAACCTTGAGGGTCCAGCTCGGGGGCTGGACAGTGCGGCAAAAGTTCTGGCTGGTGCACAGCCATGATTGCTGCATTGCCGGGCTAGACCAGCTCAGCAAGGTGGGGGCGGTGCTGGATCAGGGTCGCAACATTATGACCACAGATGGTGAGTGTGTCACCCTGCAGGACGAGTCAAGAGAGGAGGAGTCCAAGGTCTGTCAGGGAACCACAGCCGGCAGGCTCCTGTTGTGGTAGAAGGGAAAGAGGAGATGAAGCAGGGGTGGTACTAGGATGCCTTCTCCAGAAGCAGGTGACAGTAGTGTTGCCTGGGGAAGGAAACCACAGGACACTGCGAGGGCCTCAGCCTCCCAGACTCCATACCCACTGTACCACCACCTAACGAACATCAGCGCCAAACCAACTCAGACAGGGACTCTTGTCACAATGCTAAAACTGTTAAGGCCGGCTGCTGACTAGGACTTGGTGGCCGCAAAGCCATCATCCAATGGGATGGCAGAGGAACTGTGGTGTTGGAGAACTGTGGGGTACACTGACATTTTTGCAGCAGGGGCCAAGGACTGCAGTCGACCCGCCTGGTACAACATGACATTGACACGGGCAGAGTGGCCCCTAGCCGTTAGCACCCCCAGCGGTTACCCCTGGCCAAACGTGAAGCTGCGGTATCCATGATTCAGGAGATGGTGGCGGCTGGGGTAATTGAGCCATCTGATAGCTCTTGGACTGCACCTGCGTGGACTACAAACTTAATGCTGTAACCCGTAAGGACTTATACCTCCTCCCAAGAATTGACGAAGTCCTGGACTGCATTGCAGGCTGACGTTGGTTCAGCTCCCTCAACCTGTGTAGCGGATACTGGCAGGTCGAGCTGGCCCCAATGTTCCTGGGGGCCCTGGGCCACCTCCACACGGTCTTTGAGCCCATGCATCAGGCAGAGCTCAAACTCCACCCTGGGAAGTGCCACCTGCTGAGGAGGGAGACACAATTCCTAAGACATGTAGTAGGGGCAAATAGCATCGCCACAGACATGCCAAGGTAGCAGTGGTAAAGGGCTGGCCCACCCCACGGATTGTCTCTGAGGTGAGAAGCTTCCTGGGCCTGGCGTGCTATTACACCCTAGTGCGTTCCCACACCCCACTCCAGCAGTACCGTTGGAGAGCGTTACAGTGGATGTCCTTGGCCCATTTCCATGTTCTGAGAAACAATAAGAAATGAGTTGCCCACAATTTACTGTTTACCTTGTCTTTACCCATACTTTGTTTTTTTAAATGAAGGGTACTATGTGATATATTTTAAATTGTATTAAACAAATTGTTTATTAGAAGTTGGATACTTGATCTCTGAGTGTACACTACACTTAAAAACAAAACACTGGTCTTCTGCAACCGTTGCTTCACTTACATTTTGCAAATTAAATTTAAGATTTGTCACAGGAAGTAATTTAAAATGAGGTTAGGGGTGTATTTAAATAAGTAAGAGAACACAAAGCACACTGTCTTTTGC
Source organism: Acipenser oxyrinchus oxyrinchus (assembly GCA_030684275.1). Classification (NCBI taxonomy): domain Eukaryota; kingdom Metazoa; phylum Chordata; class Actinopteri; order Acipenseriformes; family Acipenseridae; genus Acipenser; species Acipenser oxyrinchus. The sequence goes on from CM060252.1 coordinate 29,370,463, forward strand.
TTGTTGATACAACTGGAACACTGCTTATCTCCACAACCAGAGATTTGATTTTTTTTTAGGAATGATGTACAGTAATGTGTTTTTTTTATTATATATTTTTTTAAACGTTAGTGCACTTTCAAACACCATGTGAACTTAATTGCAGAATACAGTACCGGAAGTTGTGAGAATATCATTGTTTTAACTGTTTTTATTTTTTTTATTTTAGTGGATTTCATTTTTATAATTAAAATGTCACCTCCAAGTCATCAGAGGGTGAAGTGTGATTACTGCAAAAAATAAATGCGACGAGAAGAGCTTGCGAATCATACAAAGGTTAAACATAAGGTAAGCCCTAAACTTTTCTGTTTACGAAACATTTGTGTTCAAGGGACATTGGGCCAGATTAATAAAGCTACTATTAGGATGGTGAAATAGAAATATTAAGCCTAACCTGTAATGTTTATTGTTTTGATTATACATTTGGTTGGTTTAAATAGCCATTCCAGTTCTAGTCTTGTTAGTTCAAGTTCCAATACCGGTGTAGTGTTATTTTTTTGTATGCGTTAATAGAGGTACGTAGCACACTGCCCTTGCATGCGCATGCATAAACAACATCTGATAAGAAAGCAGGGAAACATCTGCTATGTTATGCTGTTTTTGTCTTTTACATCCTTTTTACTGTAATGCATCGTATTTTTCAACCATTTAAGCAAATAGTATGCATATAAAAGAAAAATCGGTTGTCTGTTTTCAGTTTAAGTTTGCAAAAAAATATAATTAACTAGCATTTGCTTTAGGTTTTCATACAAACCTCATGACTATAGCATCGTATGGAGGAGGATAGAAAAAGGAGCTACTGTGAAACTGTTTAGAAAAGGTAAGAATATTTAAACTCCCGCAGAGAATTAATTTTCTTATCAACTTTTTGCAACAGATTTTTCAACAGTGAACACCCATCAGATCGCAATTGATTGCACATGTAGCTAAATCTGACAACATACCATTTTTTGACACTGGTCAAGTTTTTGTATGCATACCACATTCTGATGATGTGCCACTTTCTGACACTATACCTGTATATCTTTTTTTTATTTTATTATTTTTATTATTATTTTGATCTGCCTCCTTTTTCATTGTAAAAATATGATCCAGTGTCTTGCCAGAAACAATTTTCATTACATACTTTACCTAATAAAGTAGAAGCTGATAAGACAAATGTCTGCTGTTTTACAAAAGCACTGTACTTCTGTTCAAAGTGTGAGACTACCTGTGCAATCATTTTCTTTTATTATAATACCCATACAGTTTACTCTTTTATTAAATATTGAATATCTGTGTGAAATGACAGCTTGTTAGATAGCTGTAGGGTAAAAGCGACTGATAATTATTCATGAGCAGAACATCTGAAAACAAACTAATTATACACCTTGGCACATTGTTGTGATATTTTTTTTTCTTGAAATTTCATGATATTCCCTATAGCCATTTGACTTTGTGATGCACAATGAAAAGGTGTCAGATGTCCAGATTGTGTGAAGCACCAGGTATGTTTTTTTCTGTTGCTGAAGATAAAAAATAAGTTTACCATCACATTCAAAGAAATGTATTAATGGTTTCGTCATTTATTACATGAAAAAATACCCCCAAATGATTTAACACAAGTGCATTGGTGTTCATGTTTTTCACTGTTGTTTATACACCAAGGAAGTACATTTTCTTTGAAAAGGCTGAGCCACAGTTAGAAACTAAAACCTTGCAACTGTAATAATGGTGAAAATCCTAACTACATCATGTGTGCCCTTTTAATAATGTGCATGTGTAATTGCTTATCAATTACACACTTGAAAGCTAAATTCTCAGTCCCTTAGCCCCTTGTCATATATTTTAAGCATAACAAGTTGTAACAGAAGAATATAAAGTGTGCTGTATAATGGACAGTAATTATTGATCTTTTAAACAATTAATTGTTCATTAATAGATAGTTCATGTTTAAGATTTTATAGAAAAATCATTACAGAATGGTCTGAGTAAATCATAAAAGACAGAAATTACAGCTCTGGATTGCATTCATAATTCAAACGGTTTCCCCATCTATTTGCCTTAAAATCTAACTCTCAAGTTAATTTGCAAGCTGGTTATATTTCCCTGTACCTGAAATATAAAGAACAGGTTTTATATTGCTAAAGCATTCTATGCCAAAGCATTTGTTATGAATAATGTAATGTTTAATGTTTTAAGCAGGGTTACCACCTACCCTGGTTTATCTTGGATTGTCTGGGATTTCAGCTTTGCTTCTAGTGACACAAAACAATCCTGGGTTTTAATCGTATGCAATGTGTTTAGCGATGAGGGTCACCCCTGTGCATCATCTTTTGCTTCCACATAACCTACTACAAGTTTTGCTGCTTTATTATTTAAACCAAGATACAATACAGTAGTGCTCATATGTATCAACATCCTGTGTGAACTTCAGTGTTATTAGTTAAATGATTCAAATAAATCTTTCAACAAACCATGCTGGATCGTGCTTGAGTTTAATGAAAAGATGTGCTGAGGGGGCTCCCGAGTGGCGCATCCGGTAAAGGCGCTCCGCATGGAGTGCAGGATGCACGCTATAGCCTGGACGTCACCGGTTCGAGTCCAGGCTGTTCCACAGCTGACCGTGGATGAGAGCTCCCAGGAGGCGGCACACAATTGGCGTCACCCGGGGGGAGGGAGGGTTAGGTCGGCCAGGGTGTCCTCGGCTCACCTCGCACCAGCCACCCCTGTAGTCTGGCCGGGCGCCTGCGGGTTTGCCTGTAAGCTGCCCGAGAGCTGCGTTGTCCTCCGATGCTGTAACTTTTGGGTGGCTGCATGGTGAAAAAAAGCGGTCGGCTGACGGCACACACTTCGGAGGACAGCATGTGTTTGTCTTCGCCCTCCCGAGTCAGCGCAGGGGTGGTAGCGATGAGCTGAGCTTTAAAAAATAATTGGCAATTCCAAATTGGGAGAAAATAATAAAAATAATTGGCAACGACTAAATTTATAAAAAAAAAAAAAAAAAAAGATGTGCTGAGCATTTCAAAACGACATATTGAGAACACTGCCGGAAGATCCCTAGATTTTCCAATATAAAATATTGTGTACTTTTACATCCTTTGACAAGTCATCTAGTGTGGGAGGTGAAAGTAACAAAAATTAAATAATGAATGACAATTCATTAAATGTTACATTTAAACAAGTATCAAATATTGAATTTTAGCATCAAATAATAAATACAAGCATTAAATATTAAATTCATGTATCAAATGTTAAATTTTAACATCACATTGTTAAATTAAATCAAATGTTAAATGCAACAGTCGAATGGTAAAAACTAGCATCAAACATTAAATATGAGCTTTATACATTCAATGTGCCTTTTATCCATTCGATGTGCACTTTATCCATTCAATGTGCCTTTTATCCATTCGGTGTGCACTTTCAAATTGTCAATCAATCCCATCCGCCCCGCCCATTCCCACCCCTTCCACATCAGTGAGATCGGTGTTCCTCCTTGTTACCTGTTAACATGTTCAGCCAATGAGAGACTTCGATTTTCAAACTGAAATACGGTAGCTGTCTTGTGCCGCCTGTAGAAATTAAAACGAGTCTTGTTGTTTACCTGTTTTGCATATTAAATAACGTTATTAAGCCTTGCAGGGTTTTTTTTACGGTTTTTATTTTATTTTATTAGGTTCACATGGCTGAGGCTGACGTAGCTACCTAGCTACAGAACTACACTTGACAAAAAATGATTTTAGCGAGAAATAATCTCTCATAATCTAGAAACTGTGATATGTCTAAAGGAGGTCATACCAAATTAGAATGAATTGGTGAATACACTTAATTGCTGTCAGTTTTTATTTATGTGTGCTTGTTTTTGTATTGGACCAATGGTCCAAAAAAATATGATCGGTTCACTGAATGTTATGACATTAAAAGTTAATCAAGTATTTAATGAACTAATACATTCAGATACATTAATAATGATCTGGAAGCACAATCTGTCAGAATGTGTGGGCAATTGTAACGGTATACTCTTGTAACTTACTGGATGAATACATGTTTTCTAGAAGGTTTTAAACTGTGACAAGTTCTCTTTATATTTGCTGATTCCATCCAGGAGTTCTATTGTTGATACAGATTTTGCATGCATACTGTAGTGAGTCTGAATCATGGTCATCTAACTATTGTCCTAAGAAATACTAAAATAAATGTAATACATTCAATGACAAATGTTTTCACTAGAAGTGTTTTTTTCCAATGCTAAGTGCATAATAATTTTGGATGAACTATTGTCTTTACCGCTAAACACCAGGCCACATTTCCTTCATGGTGGCGAGTGTTTGATCTGCTGTATCTTACTGTATTTAAAGCATTGTACATTCATTTTCCTCAAGAGAGAAGTATAGCACTAGAAAGCCAATGAGTGATGCTTATTAAAGCTTCTCCATCTTTCATGTGTTGACTTCTTGTTTTTCTTCAGCAGTTTTTTTCAGTTCTAAAAATATTACTTTTGTCAAAACAGAAAGTAGGTTACAAGCATACCAATGAGGGGCAGTGCCAGTGTGGGTGCAGTATTACACTGTATGGTACTCAAGTTCCAACATACTATATATCTATATATCTATACAGTTCCAACATACTATATATCTATATATTGAAATTTGAGAAAAGAAAAAAGAGAAAAAGGTTAAAAGGTTAAAAATACATTTATTTGATGTATGCCCCTACATTCCTTTGTTAGTTAGTTTCTACAATGTTGAGTTTTAACCACATTGATTTCAACTCAAACTAACCGATTGATTTCAGCTCAAACTAACTGCTGCTGTGAAATGCAAACTCACCATTTTCTTTTTATTTCTCATTTCAGAAAGGTAAATAAAGCTGACCTAGTACCTCCTATGTGTAGCTGTTCTAGACCAGACACCATTTTAATTACATGACTACTCTTTGCAATGTAAAAGAGCAGCCAGTTTGGTTATTGTTTCTAATAATAACTGGTTGTATTTATGAAAGATTATTATTATTATTTTGCTGGTGATCATGCATAACAATTGTAGTCAGTTTCAAACTAATCCAACATTACAATTTAACCAGCATGCCTTTGTGCAAAGAATAGTTGCCTGGAGGGCCAAGGACAAGAATTAAAAGTATTTAATTTACTTAATTAAAACATATGTGCATATGAAGATTCAATGAGAATGGTATAACATTGTAAGATATATTTAGATTAAAAGCAAATAGCAGAAGGTTGCTGGGTGACACTTTCCCCAACGGCAGCTCTCATATGGAATGAGTTCAGAATCTCTTATTGTAGTCCAGTTTTGACAAAGATAACTGTTTTTTATGCAGTGTTATCACACATGTTTTTTGCACACAATCATCAGAGTTGCTGTTGTTTGGTACTATAGCAGTGCAATATTTAAATATTTTAATACTAGGGACAGTGGCAAACTGGTTTCAGTTACAGCTAAATTATAAGGGAGTGTAAATAAACTTGACTTTCAACAGTATCTTCTTTCTGATGAAGTAAGAGTGCATCAAAACCTGTATTATGGAAGATTGTACAGTAGGTTTCACCACTTAATATTATGATTGTGAGAGACTGTAAATTGACTGGCTAAACCAAACTGTTCACAATAAAGTATATTCGAGCAATAAATAGTACAGCTACATAATTTGAAAAATAACATGAAACATTCCTGCATATGCCAACTAATGCATCAGTCAACAAAAATTAATTATTAACAGTATTAGTAGTAATGGCATATTATAATATAAAGTACTACTTTCTGGAACCAGTTTAATCCAATTACTGAAACCCCTTATGAATTTTGTACCTCCACAAAAATCTACTTCATAATAGCCTTAGAGGAAAAGATCACTTTCTCTTTTTTGTTCTCTTTGTATTTTTTATTTAAAAAAATAATAAATATAATATGTCAAATCTACCTGAATTAAGCATCCGACTGCTCTACTTGCTAGTAAACCCCAAAACAGGTTTCATGTTTTTCAAAAAGAGTGAACAAGAGATGCACCTCAAATATACCTGAAGCAGCCACAAATGTGCAGTCCCTTTGGTGACCAGTTAATTAAGGTTTCACTGAACTGCAATATTTGGCAGTGGATTTTCAGCACTAATTAACAATTACCCAGCATTTCCTTTAGCGCCAAGTCCTTCATGGTGTAAGTGGTTGTTACTGCATGCGTCCTGGTTTCTAAAGCTCTTTTATATGGATTCTGAAACGATTTCTGTGTGTTCATTTGGGCTAGTCGTGGAGATATACTGGACCTCATTGAATGTACCTCCCTGAAGACCTGGCAATCTGAGAAATGACACAATAACTATCCTGCTTTATTGAGATTCCAACTCTTTAGCATCTTTGGCGCTCAGCTTTGTGCAAGTTGTTTTCCCTGGGTGTGATTGTATTACTCATTAACATTACAACACACAATAACAAGGTTTATACATTTTTGGATGGTGGTATTAGGATCCGCCACTGTTTAGATCATTAAAATACAGCCCATCATATTGATAAACAGTTGCTGACCTAAATACTGCCACTGCCAATCATTGTTCATCTAACAGCAACTGTTATACCTCAAAAGGTGATACCAAACACAAAATAGAGATTACATCAGAAGAAAAATTAAACAAAAACACATTAATTAATGATAACTTGGAAGACATTTTAGTTGATAATTGTATATATTTCTTTCTTTTTTTTGCCATTTTGATCAAATTGTGAAATTAATTTATAGATTGGGAGGTGAGAGAGATGTGAAACCGTATCTGTGTAAATATGTTTTTGAATAACTTAGGCAAAACATTTTTAAAATTAGATTCAAGCAGTCAGATTGCTAAATCAGTGTTTATAATGTAAAGTTGTTAAAACATAACTCTGTAAAATCAGTTCATATCTGGAGAACACTTGTTTTTACATAGCTTTGTAGTTTAAGCCAGTGTGTTAAAAACTGGATTTCTCACAGTCTTAATGAATGTTGATCATTCACACATGCCAGGTATATATTTTTTTCTTGACCTGATTGTGGAAAATAGAATATTGTGCTCAGAAAAATCTGGATATTTTGTAGACAACTTGAATTGTTTATAAAGTGTATTCAGAGCGTTAAGATATACTGAAAAGATAATGCTAAAAAAAGCTTTGTACAATGTTTTCTTTTCAACTAAACACTGATTGGTTTTGTGGTCTCCCATTAGCACAAAACTGAAGGCAGTGACTCCTGTCAATAACAATAAGGTTGAAAACACAGATCTGCATAATATGATGTGTAACAGTAAATTCGTTTGTGGACTTTTTGAATGATATAATACCATTGCTGCTGTGAGGGAACAAAAGTGGGGGGTAACATTTTTATTAATAACAAATAATTATGTTTATAGGTTCTAATGCATTTTTCCTTGATGTTCTTTATACTAGACTCTGTTGCAAAGGCAACCTGGCATGTGCTTTTCTGTAAGTGTTCGCTATGCTTACCAAATGAATTGTAAGACATTTGGATAATTTAGAAGAAAAAAACAAAACAAAACAACAAGGAACTGTCGTTGAAATAAATTTAAAAAAATCTTAATTTTGTCATCGCTAAAATACACAAAGTTAATCTGCTGCCTTTCATTTTCTTTTACTTTTAGAGAATCACCTCATTTCAACCTCTGCCACCACAGCAGCCCACCACTGGCTTTCCATCAATTTGTGCATTGTGTGCTAGGTCAAATACTGACAGAATATCTAGCTAAAGAAAGGGTACGTAATCAGCAATCAAGATTCAATTTGTTTTAATTTTAGCAGGTGTTTGCGAGGTACATTGCTGGGAGAGATAAAATGTACTGCTTTCATTAGCTCTCTTGTTTTTTTGTTGCTTGAACATTTAAGAACCAGATGTTCCGAGGTGAGGTGATCAGAATATTAAATCTCCAGAGGTTGGTTTCCATAGCATTTCACATTCCTTTCATCTTCCCTGCTGCACCCTATAAACTATGAGGTGCAAATGCATGTGATGTTGGGCTGATAATTTATCTGTACTGCCTACCTAGCTGCACACTTATATTTCTTCCTTTGCCTTATTTTCAATTTTTCTTTCTTTTATTTATTTTGCTGTAAAATACATTGTATTTTGCTGTATCCTCTCTCTGAATTATAACATATTTGATTTGATTCTATCTATCTCCTCCTACATCTTTGAAAATGAATCAAATCAAATTAAATTAGTAATAACGGGTGTTATACAGAGCTACATTTCTTCTTGTTATTATATTGGTAGATATTTAAGAGGAGGAACACAAGTCATTGTATAGTGTGATCATTAATGCTAACATGATTTAACAACAAATTAACTGCTGCATAAGTAATGTAAAAATTAAACTATTCTAACAGGGTGTTTTATTTTTTCCTAAACTCTAACACTTTTAAGAACAGTTTTTAAATAAAGAGTGGGTTTACACTTTGTGAATGGAGTTTCCTTACTAGGGTTATTTCATTTAAAAAACAAGAAAATATGCAGAAAATCATATTCCCAAGTTTGGACATGAGGACATTCTTTACTCATTAAGTTATGCACTGTAATAATCCCAGGAAAAAAAAACTGTGTTTGCTGCCATAAATAATAGATTTCTATCCCAAAATGACCCACTTAGTTAAGTGCACAGAGTGCACAACATTTAGATGTAATCTTTTTATCTTGTTTGTGTTCCACAGGTTTCACCTATGGGTTTCATTGCACAGAGCAACGCCAATATGTGTCCCCACCTCACTTCCTCACACTCAACCGTCAGTTGTCTTTTCTGAAGCGGTTTTTGCCTGAACAGTTTGTAAGGATGGAAAATAATGAACCAAGTAGAAACATTAGATAATCATACAAAAACGTGCATACACACAATAGGATATTAAATATTAGGCCAATATGATATATTTAATAATATTTGTTTATTTAGCAGACGCCTTTATCCAAGGCGACTTACAGAGACTAGGGTGTGTGAACTATGCATCAGCTGCAGAGTCACTTACAATTACGTCTCACCCGAAAGACGGAGCACAAGGAGGTTAAGTGACTTGCTCAGGGTCACACAATGAGTCAGTGGCTGAGGTGGGATTTGAACCGGGGACCTCATGGTTACAAGCCCTTTTCTTTAACCACTGGACCACACAGTCTCCTATCAAATAGCCCCTTAAAGTAACATTGTATTACTGGCCTTAGATATGTATTAATACACCAATGTATTATCTCAATCTCTTCTTTTTAAGAAACACTTCACACTTTAAAGTATCAGTTGTAAATAAACACATTTACAAAAAGTGTTCCCATAGGCACAGAGCCACAAGTGTTTTTAATGTTGAAGGCCTTGTCAGTGCAAGATTTGTTTTTAAGTGTTTTCTTAAACAGGGTAAATGCTTGTAATCTTTACAACACAGAATGTTGTATTGTCTTCCCACAGAGACACTGAACCCATGTGGGGCCAAACACATCTGGATTAATGTTTGATAGCTTTGCAAGGTAAGCAATAACTATTACCATTTAGTTCAGATCCAGAACGGAAATCTGTCTGATACAGTATGTTTCATAATGGTGCAGCTTTAGTGAAAAAATTATGAAACATAAACATACAGATATCTATGTTTATCCATGTAGTAGTTACAAACTTTCCAAAAAAAATAACATTTATAGATTTCTAGGTGGGAAATAAAATAAATGAATCAACAAAAGATGACAGTTATCCAGTTACTTAAAATATTATTTTTAGAGATTAAAAAAGAAATAGACTGTCCTTTGAAGGCAACATTTTATGCTGCATTTTATTGAATTCTTACATATGTATTGGTATAACCCATGTATTTGGCTTCAAAATAAGCATTCGTCATGAAACTTAGATTTTATATACAAGATAGGGGAGAAAATGAAAGAAAAGCTGTTTATATAATTGAAAACTATGTATAAAGAGTTAATCACATTAGAAGTGTTACTTCCTGCTGCACTTCATTGCAGTATTAATTCCTTTCTGTTTACCTTGATGTTGTGGGATTACCCCTGCTCCACAACTCAAGCATCATTTTTCTTAATTGTAAGAGTGTCAGCGGGGAGACATTCACAGGTGATTAGGAAGGGGCACATTTGTCACTATATGTATTAGATATGTACCATTATAGAATATAATTGTGATCTTTTAATTTGCGGCCATTGACCCAGACTTGTTATTATCTATTGTCATGTATAATAATGTATCTCTTTATGATTAAATGATGATGCCCAGCAGAACACTATGATTAGCATTTCAGTTATTTATAGATTATGTCAGAGCAGTGATAAACATAAAACGTTGTTAATGTGTGGCTAATGAAATCTGGACATGAACAAGTTTATGAATTGATATAATTCATTTAAGTGTTTTACCAGAGCTGCTGGTTCTAGCCATAATTCAAAAGCTTAGCAGGGTTCACCGATTAGGTGGTAGACTAATTTGCTACAAAAAGTCAATGGGTTTTCATCGTCTTGAGCTATCATACTCAGCATGGCTGATTGCACTAGAGCTATACAAAGCAGTGCTCATAAATATATTTATTAAGCTTAATATTCTTTGAGATGACAGGACAGATGTTATCTCTGCAGAAATACACAATTAATCTTCTTTTGTGTGTGTTTAGAGAAATAAAGATAATACACGTTTAATGATAAGAGCCGCATACATGTCTAACAGAAATAATAAATAAAGTCTGTGTTGTATTTTATATCTCTTTATCAGAAAACTATCACCATTCCACCTGGGCCCAGTGTATAATTTAAATAGGGGTATAAATAGAAAATAAACAATAAGGTCAACAGGGAACTTTTAGAAAGTTGTGATTTTCATTAATAATCAGCACGCAAAGCAGAACACTATTACATAGTGGAAAACTGTGTATACATGTGTTGCAATTTATATGGGTATTTTTAAAAGCTTCATCATAATCACACGTTATTTAAATCCAAGGGTCTATTTAATTGCTATTGAATTAATATAAGTCCCTTTGTGTTTATGAAAATAAATATCAAAAAGTGCATCAGAGTGTCTTAAGTGTATTTTTATCTGTAAAAAAAAGATGTGAAATTGTCAGGGAAGATCAGCCAAAAGAGAGTTCAAAATCAGAAAAGAACCCAGAACCACTCAGAATGATTGCAAACACAATGCATTTTTAAAGCTGAAAACACCAGGGATATTTTTTTATCAGCTGTCATTTGGATCAGCTGAATAGAACCTACCATGTTTTACAAATAACAATCCTGATAATGATTCTGTCATTGGTATTATAAGTATTAATCAACATATTGCAAACTGATATAGCTATGAACAAAAAGTCGTACCATGCAGGACATGAAAGCCTCTTACTGCAATTCGTCCACTGAATGAGACATTATGAAGGAATGTCATCCCATTTGAATGGCCCGTCACATTCTGAGGTAATTAAGTAGCATACACAGAGTGCACAGCAATTGCTTTACTGCCAATACAGTACATACTTCAGTCTTACTATATTCAAATCCGTATTGTAAGTGGAAAACATTCTTACAAGAACAATATACAAATATATTGTACAGCTAACCGTGCCTTTTCTTTGCAGGTATGCCTGTACACTCCCACAATATAACATGTAGTTGGGAACCATACAGTAGTTAAAGAGTTCTAGCCTTTCTTAATTAGCAGCATTATCACTGCACCCCTTGAATATCTTTTGGTTCTTTGCCTGTATTCTATACTTAAATTTGGATAATGCAAATATTTCAGACAACGCCTCAAAAGCTGATGGTACATACAGGTAAAAAATACTTCCTGTCATGTGACCTACTGTGCAGTGATGAGATACCAATAAATTGTTTATACTTTAAAATATCTATCCAGAATTAAAGTATAAAAACAAGCAGAGTCAAAATATTATCAGATACCAAGGGCTGCAGTTTTGCTTTTTTTAATATCAGGCTGATTTTATTACACAGGAAAGAAGTAAGACTGCTCATTCATTCTCAATAAATCACAGAAGACCTCAATACATTTTTTATTCAAATGCAAGGGTTATGTTTGTATTTGAATTGACAGCTAAATCTGACCATTAGAGTTCATGAAGTTGGCTTTGGTTGGCATTGTAATTGGATTGTCATGGGGCTGAAAACCTCTTATCTTTGGATCATGCCCCAAGAAATGTGTTGGAGAAACTTTGCTGCCAGTCATTAAAGATGCCATCTTTGGTTTCAAATTAGGTTTTACTAAAAAGGCTTTTTACCGCTGGGACTCTAGTGTTTTATTGCCAATGCAAGCTGCTGTTTCCTGTGTTTGAGTGTGTGTCTTCTAATTTAATGTACTGTGGTATACAAATACCAAATCTATTACATGCCTTTAATACCTGGACATGTAAACTAGAAAATGACATACTGTGTTCCCTGCACTATATAAAATTGGATGAATAATCTATATTTACTATAGTAAAATAATTGGAACACATCTGAACTCTTGTTTAAATGCACCAGTGTCTATTTTTTACAGATATAAATGTCTCTTTAATTTGTTTGTGTGTGTGTGTGTGTGTGTCATAATAATGTATTTATTGTACTACTTAAAACAATAAGTTAAATTCAATACAGTGTGTACGCCAAGTAGGGTGGTCATTCATCTGGGTTTAAGCTGTTTTTTGTAAGGTTTGTCCCATGTCTGGGACTGATATAAAGCCAAACGTGGTTTTGTCTGGTATTTCATCAGCACCACTCCAGGCTTGGAACCCATGGTGGGCTGAATGCAAGTGCTTAGATAGGGAAATGCTGAAAGGAAATGTGATGTCTTTGTCTAATAAGCAAAACCAAACTGTCCTTTTTTGTGCTATTTTATATATACAAATTATACTGAGATATAAAGGAACAATGGATTGTGTAGATTTTATTAAGAGATCTTTGCAAATTGTGTTTGGGTGTGTAGTTTCAGTTGCTCAATTCATTTGATTGGCTGGTGCTGGTCAGATAAGGTAACTGTAATCCTCAAAACCGATTTTTTAAAAATTGAAATGGTTGGCGATGCAGATTTTTGACAAATGTTACAGATAGTGAGTGGCGTCAGGGCATGCCCATCTCAAATTGTTTCATCCACACGAGTGAACATTGTATCGTATTGAGAAAGTAATTCTTATTATTACATTTTGCAGTCATACACATAATTGAATGCAAACTGTTGCATTGTCATTAATGTTGCCAAAAAATCAGAATAAATCTTGTACTACACTACTCAGCAATGAGCCAGGCTTTCTAAATGTGGCAATGTTTGGTACAGGTTTTATTAGCTAACATTTCTGTGCTTGCTATGTCTAGGTTTCATGCAACTGAGGGGGTGTCTGATATTCTGGGGATGCGTCAGTGGCCCCCCTAATGCCAAGACAGCTGTCTTTTGTTGTTGTTTTTTAATCAGTAAAATAAATGCAGTAAATTAATTTATACCAATAAGTAGAGATCTCCTGAGGAATGTCAATGGATTAAAAGTAATTAATTGTCATCCACTAAAAAAGCATGGCTAAATGCAGATGGAATCTAAATTAAAAAAAGAATGTTTTTTTAAAAAAAACGAGTACAAGTTTAAAAATGATCAGAGCCAATACAATTAGAAAATGACTGTTCTTGTACATAATGTCTGTGAATATACAAATTTGCATTAGATACATTAAACACATGTTCCATGGTACTGTAGATTCCTTTTAGACATGGGAATAATGTAATCTCATATAATCTATGCTGTTGTAATAAAAAAATGTACATACCTCAATGGAAATGTATAATTTCTAGAAATTTCTCAAAAACAAAGAAATATAGGGTCAATCTTTTGTAGCAAAAAGTTTTGTTTTGTGGATGAAGAAAAACAGTTACAATCAAAAGATGTCTACAATTATTTGTTTCAGCATTTTTTTTGCAAAACTCCAAAAATGCTCATTCAAAAGTATTCATACCCTTTGATGCTGTGATAGTATTGTCTACAAGGTGCTACAAATTTCAGTATGATAATGTAGAACATAATTCTAGAAAAGTCTAGAAAATGCTGGATTGTAGGTGAACATTCTTAGAAAGCTTATAAGGGTTAGGCAAAGGATGATTGCTGTCACTAGACAAGAGCAATGTCAGCAAAAAGGATTGTGCTTGAGTTGGTCGGGGTCCCCCTCTATCCTACTGAGAGCCATCCTTGAGCTTTGACTTCCTCTAGAGGAAGATGCTGTTGCTGTTGCTGAGGTGGTGATGGAGAGGAATGGTGGGGCAAAAACTAAAAAGTAAGGGTAAGTTGAGTTGGGGGAGTTGGGGCTTGTTCCTTCCCCCTACACCATGGTTACAATTGCTGACCTTGTGGTCTGTGCTGTCATTGAACATTAATAACATTATAAAATGTCTATAATTTAGTAAAACTAACACTGAGAGGTAACCTTTGCAGGCAGAAGGTGTCAAAAAGAAATGGATGGGCACAAGAGGTTGATCACTGCAGGGCAGGCCTGAGGCATGCTGTAAGGAAGATCACATTGGCAAGGCTTATCACAAGTTTGAGGATAAATCAGACTTCAGTGCTGCCAATTCAGCACTAGATTATCTTGTAAAAGGCAACAAAAGAAAACATAAACAGGCCTCTACAAAGATGTGCAGCACAAAATAATACTGCTTCAGAAAGTGTTTAAATGCTGTATTTGAAAATGAACTGCTTTCTGGCATGCACATACCTAACATTTGACTTTTGAAATGGAAACTCTAATGATACAGTTTTCTTTTGAGAAATAGAAATGTAGGTTTGAGCATGCCTGAAGTTAGTTCGGCAGTTGCATGAATTGTATTCATTATTTCCTATATAAATGTTACTGTACGTACAGTATATCAGTGAGTGGGTTTGTTCTTTTTCAGTTTTATGAACAGTATGTGCTTGTGACAGAGTGCGAATGAATCCTATTCAACAATCTCCCTCCCGATCTGTGAGGGTACTGCATAATCGCAGCCCCGTAATGGATGGTTTGGCAGTTCATTCCAGGTTCAGTAGGAAGCCGGCCATCCAGGAAGTCATCGCCTTAATGCGGTAGGCGATGTGTCAGTCACGGATTGGAGGCGACGTGATTGGCCGTGCCATCGAAAGAGGCTGTGACAGAGGGTATTTAGGGGAAGTGGCCCCAACAATCTGTTCCTTTTGCTGTGGTTACCGCTAGGACCGAGAAAGGAAACAATCAATTTGTAATCGTGAGTGAAGTGTTTTGTTTGTTTTGTAACTGTCTGTATTTATCTTTGCCAGATGGCTAATACGAACCTGGGAGCTGCCACTTCAAGCCAGCGCTAAACCCAGACTGCACTGCACCTGTATTTAAACAAACACCACTGTTTAATCACCGCACCTGCACCTACAGCACACACTGTCCGGAGACATGTCTGTATCTGTGTTGTGTGTCTGTGTTTTGCAATATTATTTCAGGACTGCAACCCCTTGGTTTATATGCTGGCAATACCCATAGTTGGGTAGAGCCAGCATTATTATTTCAAGCTGACCAAGAAAGAAAATGAAAAGAATTGTTTGAACCATGAACTTTGTGTTTGTCGTTGTCTGGAGCACCTGCATCACCCCTACACCTACGCTCTGCAACCCACACGTTCACAGTGCTATACACATTTTGGTGGGTCTGATAAAGCTTTTATAAGGTCCTTTTCAGTTTTTCTTGCAAAACAAAGACCACACAGAAGAAAACCGGAATAAACTTATTTCAATTCTTGGCTATAGTATTTCTAAAATGTGTACTAGTTGATTTTTGTTTTTATTTAATCACACCTCCTGCTATATTTTTAGCACAGCTTAGGGAAATTGAAAATCCAGGCCACTGTAACAAAAGACAAGGTATGATCTATTTACTAAAATGTATATTTTGCATTATACATTCAGGCTCAACATTCAGTTTTGTCTCAAACCTCTTATACAAGGACTGTTGATCACAGCATATGAACTTATTTGCATTCTTTGGATGCATCATTATTCACAACATTTGATGTCCATAAAACACATTAAAACTATTTCCTTGAGCAAAATATCATCGGCCCAGCATTCTATACATCATTTGTAGACTAAAATTGTAAAATGTAAATTGATATATATGAAAATGGACCATTAACTTTTCCATTAATGGTAATAACACATTTTGTGTGTCAGCAGTCGGAGGATCCAGTATTTGTTTGGGTCGAGCTGTGGGATAAACAGATAAACAGTTGAATGTGCCCTATGTACTGTCTAGTACATAACAATTGCTTTAATTTTCTGTTTAAAATAGGAAAGTATCCTTTTAAATGTCTTTAATAGCTAAATAATGTATTGGCAATATGTGAATGAAAGGTTTTGAAGCAACAATGAATTACTATTTTGTTTTACATACTGCAATCAAATACAAACCCTGTATTATGCAACTACATTGCATGTACAGAAAGATGATGGGTCATACTCATAAAATTGTAACCTGTTAGTTATTTAAAGTTATTAAAAGTTTTTTTATGTTTCAAGTGTTGATAGATTAAATATGTTTTTATTTATTTTTATGTATGATACTTTTATTGGATATTGTTAAAGAAACCAACAACATGTCTAGAACAGTCTCATGAATACCAATCTTCATTTATTTCATCAAATCAATTTGCTCATGAGTTCAAACTACAATAGATATATACATATTTACCTTTGCATAACTTGAATATGTTTTTATTTTATTTTTGTACTGCACTTAATGGAAGCCCTTGTAAATGTGGATCTAAATTGGAGCTATTCCCAGTTTTCTCTTTAACAAAAATATCCAATGCACATTCGGTCATGGAAATTGCTGTTCTTTGCTTTTAACAATTAACACAGAGAGCAAAGAGTTACATACATTAATCCTATCTGTAGCGCTCAATAGAATTTTTCAATCAAAAGATGTTTATTTAGTCGGTCTTTAATAGACTTGAAAATTGTATTTTTCGTATAGTAGGTTTATTGTAAGTTTTTCCAAACTGCTGTTGTCTGGCTTAGTTTATCTCTGAAATGGCCCTTAACAAGATTTCTGTATAGTGCTGAACTCTTGTATCTGTATTAAACCTCTTGTAAGGATGTTTTTGCTGTATTGGTATTGTGTTAGTGATCTTCTACACCCCTGATCTTTATATCTTTTAAAGATGAACATCCTTGTAGGTATAAACAAAGGATATTTCCCCATATTATTTACATAACGTATTTTACCTCAATCTTTGTAACAGGAATTTATTGTACAGTGGGTCTGTGGGGTGGGACAGGGTGTGGCGTGCAGTGTAGGGGAGGTTTATGGCATCACAAAACACAGACAGACTGTGAATGCTGAGACCAGGTATATATATAGAGGCTGACTCTTGAACCATGCCAAGGCTAAAATGAATAGCAATCTGTTTTTAATTGAAAACAAGGAGGGGTTCTAATTTTAGGGTTCAATCTGATAAAAACCTGTTTTTTATCCACCAAATTAAACTGACAGACCCCTCATAAAATAAAGGTTTTTGGTTTTTTTTACACTATGGTCAGGCTTCTTTTTGTAAAAACAAGTATATTCTTGTATTTAACAGAAGTATATTAAAATGTAAATCTTCTGATGTATTGTTTGATGAAAAAAAAACCAGCTTGCCCCTACTTTGTGCGTATCCCGAGAAATAAAACCTATTTTTAAAATGTATACATTTAAATCCATATATTTTGTTGCCTTTTCTTGTTTGTTTAGTATTCATTTTATGTAGAAATGCTGTATGTGCCCTATATTTGAACCAAATACTATAACCCTAAGGTTAATTGGAAGCTTGAAGGTAAATAAAAAGTTATTTGCCTAACATGTTTGCCTTCAAGGCAGATAACAACGTGTAATATTGGTGTGGACACAACCATTCTTATTTACACTTGACTAAACAATTAATTATTCATATTGAATTCATAATCCATCTGTTTATATTCTGGCAGATAAATAGCATCTGATGTTAAGTATCTGAAAAAATGCTCTAAATAAAACAGTTCACAAGGAATTGCACAGTACATTTAAATTGCCATTTCCTTAGCAACATGCCCTTTTAGACATTCCAGTAGTGCAATTCAGTGATCGATTTACTTTAATTTCCTACTGAATCTTGAAAAATGGCTATCAGTAACCTATCCTTTCGTCTTAGCATGGTTATTTACTCTGTGTGTTAAATTTACTGATGAGGTGCAAGACATTAACAAAAAGTAACAGATAATGTGGGCATTTCATGCATAACTGTTATATGAGATATGTATTAATAGGGAAATTATGATGCATTCAATTATTTTGAAATGCCTTCCAGAGATGTTTTGATTTGGCTGCGCTCTCATCATGTCAGCACAGCAGGGAACATCTTGAGTGATGAATAACCTAATCTCCTAATCTCAAAATGGGCACCATTCACAGCTAGTATATAAAAGAGTGGCCAATAAAATTAAAGCCGCAGTATATAAAAAAAGACTGCTTTAAAATATTGTAATAACGTTGAATTACCCAGAAACATCTTTTAATGTTCACATCACTTCCTTTATGGGAGCACTTTTAATTGAGATTACAACTACATTCTCATAAAAACTATTAAAGCTTTTAGACCATCATAAGCACCTATTTTGCTAATAAATGGCGATTTTAGGTGCAAAACTAAACAAAATGTGTATTGTTCATTTTGCAGTTGACTGTGCCCGTGTAGTATAAAGCTCATTTGCAGTTACCAGTGAACCATCGTCTCTTCATCATCTAGTGAGCAATAGGCTTGTTTCAGTCACAGGTCAAGCAGGATGTATTGTATTGTGTGCATATTCAAAGTAAAAATGACTGTCAGACTGTGCCACCACTTGTCTATTTTCACTGTGATCTTTGCCGGCTCTTGTAAAGGACTGTGGAAAAACATGGACACAGTCAGTTTGCCACTCAGCGCTGTCATCTAAATGTCTTAGCAAATGTAAATGATTATGTATGTCATACCTGCGCTGTACTTACACAAATATGTTCTAGCTTGCCTTTCTTTTCAGATTGATTAAGTGTCCTTGGTGAACATTATGTAGAAAAACAATAAATGTTTGTTCTTTAGCTAGGGTCTTGCTAAATTATACCTCATTTCTTACAAACTGCATCATTGTTTTTTTCACAATAGTAGCTTTCTGAATGTCACATTAAAGCGATGTTGTCCTTGCGTTAATGTAGCTCATAATCTGTAATATTCTGTATATCTCTTTATACATTAAGAATAGCAAATAAGGAAATATTGTAAAAACACTGTCATTTGTTATCTGGCTGTTGTTTTTGGTATTATTATTATTATTATTATTATTATTATTATTATTATTATTATTATTATTGTTAATCGTAGTAGTCGGAAT
The DNA here is from genome assembly GCA_030684275.1 of Acipenser oxyrinchus oxyrinchus. Lineage (NCBI taxonomy): Eukaryota > Metazoa > Chordata > Actinopteri > Acipenseriformes > Acipenseridae > Acipenser > Acipenser oxyrinchus. The sequence goes on from CM060252.1 coordinate 29,389,862, forward strand.
ATTAATATTGTATCCTATTTTCTGTTCTGAATGCCCTTTCTAATCTAATCTCCATTTGTGACCCCTGGTCCTTGTATTTGTGACCCTGGTCCTTGTTTTGTAAAATCCCAATGATCTTGTGGCAATGGCATACAAAGAAAAATGTGAATCATATTTCCTCCACTTAAACAGAACTCTGTATAAAGTTAGACTCTGCCTTAGTAGGATCAGTGACATAATGCAGCTGTTACCTGATTGAGACATCTGCAAGTACCAGATGGAGTTACGCAAGAACAGTGTTTGATATGTACTAGTGACATAAAAGCAAAATGCTGCAGTTAGTGAAGTATGTGTTGGGGGTAGAGTAGGGAAGGGTAGGGTAGGGTAGGGTAAGGTAGGGGTATGGGGTAGGGGCAATATTGCTAAATTCAACTTTTGGGAGTTGCTAAACTAATAAGTTTGTCCCCTATTCTACTGTTATTTGGTTCACGGGGCGGAGCTATGCCACCTGGTAGTGTTTATTGACAGAGTTAGTAAACATATACACATGGAGAGAGGGGCTCCGCCTCTTCAAGGCCCAACATTTACTTGATCAATAGACACGATAAACAGGAGGGGGGCCACCGTCTTTGAGGTGACCCAACATACGAGAGGGGCACTGTCTCCGAGGTTACCCGACATACGAAGAGGCTTGCAAACCGGAAAGAAAACATAAAGTTAGTATCTGTTAAAACATATAATGCGTGGTGTTCGCCTCTTGAAGCCCAACATAATAGAAGGGGGTTCCGTCGCTGAGGAGACCGACAAACAGGACAGGGGCCACCGTCTTGAGGAGACCCGACAAACACGAGGGATGCCACCGTTTGGGGACCCTCATATAGAGGCATTAGACCTGAAAGAAGAATCCCAAAAGAAACATACATGCAGATGGAAGGGTTTGGCCAGGAGTCCCCTCTGACTCATGGAGAACCCTCCTCTATGAGGTAAATGAAGCGGAGCTTAACAAAGGGTTGGAGAAAGTGGAATCACTAACCCCCCAAAAGATGGACCCCCGGCTCCCCGCTGGCCTTAATGTGAAGAAGAAAAAGAGAGAACCGCCAATGCATAAGAAAAAAGAAAACATTTAGACGAAAGAAAACAAACACTTAACGTGACAAAGGGGTTAGTAGACTATACCCTAATGACTATGTAAAGACCCTCTGCACAGTGGAAAGAAAAAAAACCCTTTTTTTTAATTTAATTTCTTAGGGGGAAATCTTTGGTGGCCCAGGCAGAAAGGTTGTCCCCACTCTGGACATTCTAGTAATGGACTGATGTGCGGAGGATATTTCAGATGATGAAGAACGAATATAAGTTTCAACTGCTGATGAAGTCCAGCGCTCCATATTTTTAATTAAATGCTGGTTAATGTTGGCTTTTGCAGCTGAAGTAGCTGCCCCTATTCTAAATGAATGAGGAGTGTAGAATTGCGAAGGAAGGCCTGCTCTGGACACCACGGTGGAAAGGTGTGTTGAAAACCAATGCCTTGATACAATGGACCGGCTTGAATTGATAAACAAAGGGTCGGAGGATGAAATGGCCTTGCATTCTGCAATGTACTTCAACATGGAAGTGAAGGGACACAGAGGAGAGTTGATCTTAGAAAGCTGAAGACATTGTCCTTGCCGCAGTTGATCTGTTTTTGAAATGCGAAGAAATAAGATGAAATGAGAATCTGGGATGAGCTTGAGGTCACTGCAGCGGATACCGAGGGTAGGAAAGCTGGCAATAGAAGGAACTGTATATTCAGAACATCTCAAAAAATGCAGATAGACATATGACTTCCATAGTTAAATCATCAAATGGAGAAAAACAGCCATGGCGGAGAATTGAAATCAAGTTACTGAGAATGTCTATAGAAATAGGCAGGCGAGCAGAAGAAGGAGCCGGAGAGCACTTGGAAATTCCTCGTAAAAGGAGACGAACCGCTGGAATTGATAATAGAGTTGGGGAATTGATGGACATCAAGTGAAATTGATGCTGAATTCCTGACAAATATAGTCTGATTGTAGCTGGTGCCAGATGTAGAGAGTCCTTTGCATGCACTATGAACGCCATGATCCAGTCCTGGTTGAATGGAGTAGGATTAATCCTGCTTTGTAAACAGAAAGTTACATAACATGCCCAACCTGTAGAGTACGAGGATCTGGTAGATGGGGCAAGTGCTGATGCCATGTAATCTTGAGCTGAAATAAGAAGTTTATTAATAGTTGGATTTAGTTGAAAATCAGCTGATTGAACTGTGGCGTTGCTGCTGGATATTGCAGAGCTGTAGGCAGCAAACTGTGGAATTTGGAAATCTTCGAGAATGTTACATCTGATTCGTGGAGATATAGTGTGACGTCTAGCTGCAGTTGGAGAGGAGGATCCGTATGTAGATGCAGTAGCGAGGTTGAATTTTGGAGGATCTGCTTCGCTGGCTGAAATTAGGGCTGGACCAGAAGAAGCTGTAGGCGGTGCTGCAGTGTTTGATGCTGGAATTAATCACAGCGCTGAAGATTGTTTTCCCTGTTCCATAATAGACACCCTTTTATCTAGATCCAACAGTTGAGAACTGACCGAAGATAGAGTATCGGAAAAAGGCTGCATAAATGATTTTATCTCGTTAAATATTTGCGAATGTTGGATTTCAATGGCTGGCTGCTGGTTAGCGGTGCTTGTTGTGGGGGTGGTTAGATCCGGACTAGACTGCCTGCTGTCTGTTTTAGGATGCTGAATGGCTGGGCGCGGCTGGTTATGTTTTTTCGGAGGAAAAACTGGTTCTGCTGATACTGAATTGCAATAGAGAATGAAAAGAGACTCTCTATCACTCCCTGCCGGAATCGCATTACCGTTTTTAAGGAGGGTTTTTATCAATTTATTCATGGGCCAGTCCTTCCAAAACAATCGATCCGAGGGCGTCCTGAGGCCGAAGTCGCTTGGATCGGCGCAGATTCGATGTTTGGGTGGCAGGAACGGTAGGCAATATTTGAACTGGAACCTGATCGGGAGCCTGATCAGACGTAACTGAAATGCCAGAAGGGGAGAAAAAACGGAGACTAGATGGACCCTGGATTGAAGCTGGAGAAGAATGATCTGGTAATGACAGAAAATCCTGGGAATCCTCTGAATCCGATGACAACTGCTGTAAGTACTCCATTATTGAGGTATACAAAAGTTGATGGGTCTTGAAATCGCTTAGGTTTATGCCAAAATGAAAAAACACAAGACAGCTATGTAGAGGTGACTAATGTTTAAATAAGGTAGATTTAATTGATGACAGCAGATGATAGGTTGTTGGTGCCTAGCTCCACCCCCTGAACCCCACCTATAGGTTAACATTTATTTGTAATATGCTGCTAATGCAGTTATTCTAGCTCAGTTTTACAAGTGAGATGTCATCAGCAGGTATACTTGATTCTACATAGAATATCTTATTGGGTGGGGTAAGATGCAAGCTAATATCAACTCCACAAGCGGTCAGAGCCACTACCCACGAGTGGCAATTGAGATTTTTATAACAGAATACAAAGACATCTACTTTGTCCTTAAAAATACATATGGACATCCTCCAATCTTTTCAATACAAAACACTCCAATCCACACAGTGATATTTGGAAATGTGGATAGCTACTGCATTTACAAAACATTCCAATTCTTCTGAATTATTATTATTTTATTTCTTACCAGACACCCTTATCCAGGGCGACTTACAATTGTTACAAGATACCACATTATTTTTACATACATATACATTTTTTTTAACCCATTTATACAGTTGGGTTTTTACTGGAGCAATCTAGATAAAGTACCTTGCTCAAGGGTACAGCAGCAGTGTCCCCCATCTAGGATTGAACCCACAACCCTCTGGTCGAGAGTCCAGAGCCCTAACAACTACTCCGCACTGCTGCCCGTAATTGTGCTAAGAAAAAATAATTTCAAATTCAGCATTTTATAAAATAGTTCTGATTAGTGTAATTGAAAATTGTTCAGAAGAATTTTCATACATAGTACAACATATACCGTACATATTGAAAATATGGTATGTGTATTTATGTTCCCCCCCTCCCCCGCTTTATATTTATTTAGTGTATTTGCAAGGCTTCAGTTTTAAGTGACGGCTCAGGTTGTTTGATGCAAAAAAAACAATTACAAAAAAGGAAACATCATAAAGGTAAACTATTGATTATGCCCTCTGATTGTCTTCAGCTCTGCCAGCATCCTGTTAAGTAAGTGTTCTTAGAAGCTGTAGCGTATACTGTTTGATTCTTTAGTGTTTAGTTCAGCGCGTATAAAACTTTCAGATGCACAGGAGCTCCTACCTCAGCTCACTGGAAAGTGCAGCACAGATAATAAAAAAAAGATTCCACTCTGCCACAGCTTGAGTCTTATCTGATACAGATTTGTGTATACCATGGGGAACAGTAAAATATTCAAACAGACGGCTTGATATTTCCAAGGAATTTAGTGGGCTTTATTAGCGCCATTACAGTCCCTGACTGAGGCCTCCTTCCATTTTTAAAAAAAATCTTATTAATCCGTGCTACTGTATGTAAATGTTATTCCTCTCTGCATACGAGAGGCAACCAATGATTTGTAATACATGCTTATGAGTGCCTGAGGCAGCACTTAAACTTTCAAACATCTATTATTAAGTTAAAAAAAAAAAACATTGTAACAGCCAACATTGACCTCGCAGGAATTGCAAACCGTGGTACAGTAGTCCTTTCTACATAAAAAAAAAAGAAACAAGAAAATGCCTCTAGTTAGAATTTTGAGCAATGCAGTTGTAACCACAAATTTTGGTTATTAATGGACATTTCACAACTGGCTTGTTTTTCGTTTTTTGCTTTATGGTCAAATTTTAAACAGATAAAAAAATACATACACATTAGAAAGTGAAGTGCAGTATCTATTTTTGTATTTTCTTAAGCGTAAATCGTTAGTGCTGTGGTGTCAACAACTTGCTAAATTATTCACACAGAGAACAAGTGGTGTTCTTAAACGCACTTGCTGTGTACCTGGTTATGTGTTAATCTGTAAATAAATAACAAATTGCAGAACTAGAGATTCTGCCTCTCCGACAAGATCATTATTATGTGCAATAAAAAATGGACAAAATAAACCTTATTTTGAATACAAGGATATGCAACACAATGTATTATATCATCAATCCATGGCACTGCAGATAGAACTGTGAAAAGTATTATGTGACAACTGCATTCTGTATTACAGTAATTGATCAATGACTGCTGTTCATTTAGAGAAAGCATAAGCAATCAACAAAAAAATTTAAAAAAAACCTCTGTTATCCCCCTGTCTGTCTGTGTGACTGTGACACGGCTGGCTGAGTGGTGATGTCAGAACCAGGAAATGAATAACACAGACAGGACGGATGAAATGAAATGATGAAGGCGCTTGCTTGCGCCGGTTTAAATAAAAAGGTTTGAACAAAACACAGGACACGGCACTTTAGCCAAAATAAACAGACACTAACAAACAGGGATGAATACTAAACAAACATGTACCACATAGCAATTGCTTTTTATAATTTATCTCCTCACTCTCTCCCGTTCCTTTACCCTGAACACACAACCCCGAGTGAATGAAATGTGCATCTATATATACAATTGTGCTGGGATTCAATTACCAATAATTATTCACTTGAATCCCAGCACGTGAACTAATCTGTGAAAACCCCGTGCTCACATATTAAGTACTTTAAATGCACGTGAAGTAAAGTGCAATCCCTGTGCCTAAATACAATTATATATTTTAAACACTCGTGCTCATTACCAACATTATGTCCCGTGTACCAACTACAATACACCAACAGTAACACACTCAACATACAACATAAAACACAAAAATACACACAGGGGTGTACAGTACATTGCCACAGTGACACATTATTTAGTTATTCTAAAATGACAGTACCGTATGTCCATAATGACCGCTTTGAGGAATGGTGTGGTGACCCGTTGAGATAAAACAATGCAAAAACAAATACAGTCAGCACACGGATATATGACACTCAGATACTCGTCAGTCGCGTTTTACCGTCCTTGTATTAAGAATAAAATCAATCCCCATTATATATATGTAACAAATTAATGCACTTATCCATCACACGTGATTTCCGACTCCATCACCAGTTTTCTGATACAAGCCCAACTCTTCAATGTTACAATTTACTTTGCAGGGTGCGAGCCAGGGCGGAGAAAGCAATTGAGAATCTTGATAATAGGTTTGAGGTGCTTGTGCAACTTGAGATTTAAGAGTGACTCGTGATCAAGCTTTTTGAGATTTGTGCTTGAGAGGTATGGATAGGAAAGGAGGTCTCTGACCGTTAGGGGCCTTGACTGATGATGATTAGGGCTCGGCCCCAGGCCGGTTAGTCTCAACCCCGGGGACCTCAAAACACACGATAGGCGCCATCGGATGAGGAAGCAGGTTCTAGGTGCGATTAAGAACCTGAAAAGAAATGACAGACTGGACTCCTGACTGGTCTGGTGCTGCCCTCTGATGAGGTAAGGCACAGGCCTCCAAAGTCAGACACGGAGAAGCACCCGCAGGGAACCGAGAGGGAAGTAAAAGAGAAGCGGTTAGTTTAGGACTCGAGCTCTGGAAGCGTATAGAGGGCCACGTCCTGAGTATAGGTTGAAAGTAGAATAACCTCTCGAATGAGGTAAGATAAAGTGCATGAGCTGCAAAAGGATAGAGTGTGGCTGCGGGTTCCCTCTGACTCACGCGTTGAGAACCTCCCTTTGAACGGTGAGGGTGCCTGACCCGAGGTCGGGAAAGTGTGATCACTAAACCCCAAAGAACGGACCCCCGGCTTCCAGCATAATCCCGCACCGTGAAACAAACAAAAGAGCACGTGCCAATGCATGACATATACACAAGATAGAAAAAGACGTACAAGACAAACAGAGAGGATGGTTAGTGTAATGGCTATGTGTTTACCTGCCACTCATTGAGAGGAAAAATACCCTTCTAATAGTGATGGATTGTTGAGCTGCTGCGATATCGGAGACAGATGAGCGAATGTAAGTATTGATGGCTGAAGAAGACCAGCGACCCATGATTTTGATGAGATGGTGATTAACGTTTACTTTGGCGGTAGAGGTGGCTGCTCCGATTCTGAAAGAGTGAGGAGTCTAAAACTGGGGAGAGAGACCTGCCTTAGATATGAGGGAGGCTAGATGAGTAGTGAACCAATGTCTTGTTATGACTGTTTGTGAAGAATTGATGAATAGAGGGTCTGCTGGAAGGAAAGGGCTCTTGCAGGAAATGTACTTGAGCATGGTTGAGTAGGGACATATTGGAGAATTAATTTTTGATATTTGGATGAACCATCCTTGATGAAGCTGATCAGTTTTCGAGGAATGTAGAAAGATATTGAAATGAAAATCGTGGAACAAGGATAGATCGCTGGAACGTATACCTGAAGAGGGAAAGCTGGAGGATGATGAGACTGTAAACTCCGAGCATCTGAGGAAGCTGAAGAATGCAGTGAGACACAAGACTTCCATGACTAGTTCGTTGAATGGAGAAAAACAGCCATTGCAGAGAATTGAAATTAATGAAAATAATAGGTCCGTTGATATGGGTAGCCGAGATGGAGGGGGAGGGGGAAAGCTTCTTGTGATTCCGCGGGTATGGATAGAAGAGTCGGGGAGGGCACTGACAGGAGGCGATACTGATATTGAATTCCGGAGATGTAGGACTTGATGGTGGCGGGAGCGAGAAGGAGAGAGTCCCGGGCGTGAACTATAAATGCAATAATCCAGTCTTGATTGAATGGGATAGGTTGTATATTGTTTAGAGCACAGAAGGATGACTACCTGAAGAATAAGCAGCTTTTGTAGATGGGGCTAAAGCCACAGCCATGTAGCTCCAGGCTTATTGAAGCAGGCTGGAAAGGGTTGAATTCAATCCAGCAGTAGGTGCTGTATCTGTGGGGTTTGAAGTGGTGTTGGCAAGGCTGAAGGAAACAGCTGGAGGAATCGGGGCACCTGCATGCGAGAGAGAGCATCAACAGCGTTATTATGTATGCCTGAGAGGTGGTGGGCTTGAATGATGAAGTCATGAGATACTGAGATCCAGATGAGGCAACGGAGTAGACTCATAATCAGGGACGAGGATGAGCGACCTTTATTGATAATATGGGCTGTCGGTTTATTGTCGCTGTAGAATAGGATTGATTTTTTTGGTGGCCCCAGAGATATGCAGCTGCAACGATAGGGTAGATTTCTAATAGGGCTATGGCTTTGAGATGGGGGGATAAGTTTTGAATTTCGGGAGGCCATTGGCTATAGAACCATTCTGATCCGAGGAATCCGACAAATCCTAAGAGGGAGGCATCAGTAAAAAAGGCAAGATCGTGAGGAGCCGAAATTAAATCTTCATAATGAGTGATTAATCTGGCCTACATTTTGATATCTTTCCTGGCTTCAGGGGATATGTTAATATAGCATTGAGATTATGATCTAAGGTTTCTTTGACTGTAAGCACACGTACAACCCTTTAGCTTTGGCTGAATTGTCTTTGTCATCCGACTCCGATGGCAACTTTATTTCATTTCCTACCGGTCCCAAGCAAGTTGCAGGCCCTTCTGCTCATCGGGATCTGGTTCCAGCAGCCTGCTAGTAGAGGATCCACAAGGTGCTGAGAGTTTGATAATTAATTGCTTCTTGCCTGAAACTTTGCAAGTGGTGATGCCTATGGGATTGATACGGTAAGAAGTGAAAGGAGGTGCTGGGAATGAACCGACCATAAAGCCTTTATTCACCTTGGCTTGAATTACAGAGCTGGTTATTTGAGGTTCGGCGATGGCAGAACATACGTTTTCACTGATGAAGGAGGATTAAGGCATTTTTGAAATACCGGTGGAAAAACAATTCAGAAGACAATCGATGAGATAGGATGTGAAGAGTTTGTCGGGGTGGTGCTGTAGGGGTGAATACTGAAAGCATTGCTGAATGTCATTTGGAAGCGACTGGGCAGATGATTCTGGAATGGGCGTCCCTGCAGAAGCTGCAGATGTGGAGGTTTCTGCACAGTTTGGATGAACATAAGTTGTTGTTGAAATTATTGCAGATTTGTTAGGAACCGAAAATGTTATGGTGCGGCCATGTCTGTCTTGGATGGTGGAAGATTCAGGAGGGGCTGATGAATGGATAGGATTAGGCACTGAAATCGGGTACTGGGAGGTGGAATGCTGTGTTGACCTGAACGAAATGAGCTAGAGGCTACTTTCGGGCACAGGTGCGTAGAAAGCGCTGTAGAGGTGAAAACGCCTCAGGCGTTAGCGTGTAACCCGCTGAATATTCTGTTGAATAGATCAGGGTTGGGGCGAGACCAATCGGTGATGACGTTATTGGCAGCAAGGATTGAAGCTGCTTTAGCAGAGAAGGATTTTTGATAATCATAAAACATTGTGCCTCCGTATCTGATTGATAACTCTGCAATATAAAATAAATATTGGTTGAGTTGCTGACGGTGATGAGGGAAGGCATAATAATTGGCGTCTGATGTGGGGAGATAGCGACTGATGTTGCAGAGAACTGACTGCGTGGGAAACTGAAGGGCCGCTGAAGCAAGGGTGTTTTCCAGAACATTGACTGTGGGGACAGAAGAAGGCAAAGCCAGAGCAGACACTGAAACTGAAGCTGGAGCTGAAATGAAAGAGGTAATGGTGTCTGAAGATGGTCTTGTGTTAGCTTGGTTTTCAAGAACGTCAAGATGGGTGTTGATAGACTGGATGGAATCAGCGGTAGGTTGAATGAGAGCTTTCATGTCGTTGAAAATTGAATTGTGAAGATTGAGAACGGGCTCTATTGCTGGAGGGGACAGAGCAATGTTCGGAGCAGGGAGAGGGGGCCTGCTTGGAGAGGAGCACTGAGCTGACTGATGAGACTTGGTAAGCAGGCTAGGTGGAAAGACTGGCTCTGCTGCCTAGGACTGGCAAAGGACATTGAAGAGAGCCGGGTGATCGCTTCCTGCTGGGATGTTGATGCCTTTGTCGAAAAGGGTTTTACAGCTTGGAGATCGGCCAGTCTTTGTAGAACAGACGCTCCTGGGCTTGAGAACGCTGGCGGGGATGCTTGGAGCGATGTGGTTGTTGCACGGCAGCTACCAAAGGGCAGGCTGCTGGAACCAGATCCTGAAGAGCAGAAGGGCCTGCAACTTGCTCGGGACCGGTAGGAAATGAAATAAAGTTGCCATCGGAGTCGGACGACAAAGACAATTCAGCCATAGCGAAAGGGCTGTACGTGTGCTTACAGTCAAAGAAAACTGAGATCACTAGAGAGCAAGAAAGGAGGAAACAGTGCTTTAAATAAGAAATAGGTGATAACTAATAGGAAAGAAAGGTAGGCAGAGCAAGAATTTCGCCTCAAGGCTAACATTTGTTTAACCGTCACAATTTTTTTTTCTGGCATCACAAATCAAACAAAGCGAACGAGACAAGATATGGTAATGTAAAAGTTAATCATTCGACAGTTTTAGATACTGTAATGCATTTTCATAAAAGCCGTGATCTTTAGTTGCTTTTGTGCATTTTCATTTGTAAGTGAACTGTGACATTAAGGCCTTATCGAGCACTATATTCTGCAATTTTAAAGACTGACTGGATACTGTTTTAATTCTGGAAACTGGTGGTGTTGTTGTTTTTAAATCGTTTGCTAAATTGCATTGCCTTTTATGTTTTAAGTAGTTCTGTGCATTTTGATTTCATTTTGCTGTTGGGTCGTTAGTGGGAAATTTTACATACTGCTACAATACGAACCTGATTTAAAAGTATGTACTGTATTACAGATCACATGTAAATACTACTTCTGTTGAAGATATAGTACTGTAACAAAACCAACTAAAGTACATCTAAATGGAAGCCTGCATATTTTAAAACACAGTCCTTTCAGCTATGTATGTTTGACAAAGCTAAAAACTTTTTTGTGTTCCCTGAAAAAAACGGGCAAGTGTAGAAAAGCAATTGGTTTAATTAGTTCAATGTGTGATTTTGAGTCCATATTATTCAAATGAAAGATTTCCTGCATTGTGATTGACTGAGAAACCCATCCTTAATCCTTTGTATATGTCTGTAGAATGTTAGATGCAGATTACATCACCAGTTGACCAAAGCTGCACTTCCTGATTTATCCTTGGTGTCATCAAAAGTATTGGATAATAAAGAAAGGGTTAAACAATCAAAAAGAGGATTTACTAGTGATGTTGTATAAGCAGAACTATGGATTATTAAAAATATCAACCACACGTATATCTTTCAGTATAGAATGAATGCATCATTATTAGACTCGACATTCTTTTTCATATTTTATTTAGCCTATTTGTCCTTTAATTCCTGACTGTGGTCAGGAGCACAGGTCTTAAAACACACCTCAGATAATAATTTGTACATGTTTATAACAAACGTCAGTCAAAAACATCATATCGTCACTATTCATTTTAGAAAATATCCAATCTGAGTGTTGCTGTTCTACTGATAAAGTGGCAGTATTTCAATGACAGGTTACTTCTGTGAAAGCAGGTACATCTTGATTCCTGCAGCTTAGTTAGCAGGTGCAGGCCCACTCTTGTAGCTACTTTACCAATAGTACTTTGATTTTGTGAATTTTATTTCTGTTTTTTTAAACAAAAATCCACAAAAGGATTGCTCAGGTCACCCTGCAGGAGGCGGATCTCTCCGATGTGGGAAAAAAAGAGACCACCAATACACAGCATAAAAATGTTTCAAAGTAAGGTCAAATTGTTCATAATGTAACGTATGTACAACACTATGAAGGTTAAACAATTATACTGGCTCTTCAACAAACAATTTTAATGAGGGAGCCTAGACAAAATTAAACCCATGTCTTAATGTTTAGTTATTCGATTGATTTAGTGTGAGCATTGAGATAGACTCTAGGTCTGGCCAATCGGAACTGGACAGGAGTTCCGAAGCCAGTGGAGTAGCAAGGAACATGGCCATACATAAAGATTCTGACTGCAGGTAGCATAGGCATAGCTGTAACATTGTCAGACATTGAGTCTTGTTGGTTTGGACAGCAATCCATATGCATTATGGGACAGTGCTAGGATTTATGCCACCAACCCGCACTGTAAATTACACATAATATCCAAGTTCTTTAAACGTCCTTATGTGTTGTTATTGCCTACTAAAATGTCCTCACAGCCACAAACTTTCCAGAAATAATTAAGTAAAAGTTATTTATTAACTTGATTAAAGATGGTATTACAAAAGGGATGAGTTCGGCATAGATTTTGTCTTTCCAGCCTAAAGAGCAGCTTTGATCTTTACAAGGAACAATTACATTTTTAATGGGAAACCACAATTATCATTTAACTTTTTGACACTTAGCTTGCGGAGCACAGATGTAATTATGTTTTCTTTTAAGTGTCCTTACTAAGACCCTGTTCTTGGATAATGCTACTGAAGAAATGTCAGCTTGAAGGGGGAAAGCATCAGTATGAGAGAGCAAAAACGTTATTTACTTGCTCTAGGCTACAGTCGTATCATTTAACAGTTTCCAAATAGGTAACTTCATTTTAATGCGTACTACATCACTTCTTGTGAACATTTTCAAAGTTCAGGAAATCTGAAAGCTGTGATTTCTAAAGTGAGTTCATTTATATTGTGGTTGCCCATGAAAAAAGCACATCCACTGATTATAGTAAAACTACTGTTTAGATTTAAGTTGCTGTTTCAATCTGATTCATTATTTCTTTTTTTACCCAGTTAGATTTAATCAGACTATACAGTGATTGGACAAAAAAATTAAACACCTAACATAATCAAGGGTAGCCAGGTCGGCAATGAATCAACACGATGAGTCTAATTCAAATTCTATGTCAAATATCCTGACCATTCCTCAATCATTACCACCTGAAGTACTTCAGGGAAGTGGGGAGTGGAAATCTGTAATAAAATCTGTTCTCAAGAATGACACTTTGAACTAGATTCTCAAGATGCTATTTTTTTATTTTTTTTATTTAGTAGTTGCCAATTGTTTTTAGCATTTTTTCTCCCAATTTGGAATAGCCAATTACTTTTAGGCTCAGCTCACCACTACCACCCCCGCTCTGACTCAGGAGTGGTGAAGACGAACACACACTGTCCTCCGAAGCGTGTGCCATCAGCCGACCGCTTCTTTTTCACACTGCAGGCCCACCATGCAGCCACCTCAGAGCTGCAGCGTCGGAAGACAATACAGCTCTGGGCAGCTTATAGGCAAGCCCGCAGGCGCCCGGCCAGACTACAGGGGTCGCTGTTGCGTGGTGAGCTGAGGACACCCTGGCCGACCTTAGCCCTCCCCACCCCAGGCGGTGCTCGGCCAATTGTGCACCGCCCCCAGGGAACTCCCATCCACAGTCAGCAGTGGAATAGCCTGGACTCGAACCGGCAACATCCAGGCTATAGGGCTCAACCTGCACTCTACACAGAGCACCTTTACCGGATGCACCACTCTGGAGCCCCGCAAGAAGCTATTTATTCTAAATCATCAAGCATATTTTTTTTCTGAAAAGAAATAAAAACAGCATTACAATTTCTAAACAAATAAAACAAACAAAAAAACATTTAGAAATATTTTTGGGGTTGTTACTGTGATAATAATGATTTGGAGTAAAGAACTTTGAGAAGCTAGCCCTGTGAGTCATTTTCTCAAACTTGAAACTGTTCTAGTCTGTGGCTGGTCTATTATCTATCAAACTTTATATAAAAGTTTGTCTACAATAGTTTTTGTAGAGTAAGTGTCTGAACCAAGGTAACGCTTCTTTACTTTACCTCCATACTTGTAATGAATAGCAAATACATGGAGTCTTCCACTGGAGACTTCCCACTAGTATACTTAGAGGTGATGAAATGATTGTACTTTGACTAAAATACTCTCACCAAGCTGTCTTTTAAATATAGTGTATATCTTGTTGAAGTCATTTTACATCATTCCTTTAAAGTACAGTAATGGCTACTCACATTGACAGTAACCTTGTAAAAGCACAAGACCAAGAACTTGCTCATGGAGTACTATTGATTTTCCTGGTTCCTACAAGAGTTACCAAAGATACACTGTTGTTAGTCAAAGAAGACACTCTAGCCTTCAATATCACAGGAGGGTTCCGGGGAGGCAGCAACAGGCCTCTGTAATAAATGATGTATTTTGGTGATAACTGCCTATGTTATGTTTTAGTTTTTTTATGGAACGCAACATTCGCTTCGTTAAATGCAGCATTTCCCTTTCTCATTATACACTTAAGTAAACAATATGCATAGAATTTAATTAGAAATTCACCTGCTGCGGCTCAGAAAGCAGGGAGAAAAATCATGCAATGTGTAAGAGTTAAGTGCACTATCCCATAGTATAGTACACAGAATACAATAACTTGAGTGTACTGCACAACATGCTGTGTGCATCATGCAGCCAGCAACTAGTTAGCAGAATTATCCTGAAATGTATAATAAAGTTCACATTATACGTATACAAACATTTCAACTATTCATACAGATGGAGTGTCTTACAGTGACTTTACAACACAGGGATGTCTGAAAATGTGACAGATAAAAATCTGGGGATTCTCAGTCTAAAAAGATTATGTTTATTGAACTGCATGTAGTAAACTCTGTCTAGAACTCATACATACTGTAATTTAGCATCAATCATAAAAGTGAAAAAGACACTTATCAAACCCTTTGTTTTCTATCTAGAATACCCCATTTAAACTCCCAACTTACTTAATGAATCCAAATATTATGCCATTTATTTGTGTATAGTAGCCAATTAGTATTTATTAATATGTTCAGCATATTTAACATATGACTGGAGAAGTAGCTAAGGATATCATCTAAGTAAATGCAATGTTTGCTTTTGGAAATCATGAAATGACAAATACAAATGTAATAGAAGCCTGAAGATACTGAAAAGCATGTGCTCATGGAGGCTGTCATATTGGAATGACCATTTTTTTTCAAATGTTATAGAAATTATGATATTGATTTGACAGCAACTGCAATTTCAAGTGTAAAGTGGTGTGCATTGTATATTGAAAAGCTTACACCACTCTTGTAGAATCCTTTCAGATTGTACACATTTTTTTGCTACACATCAGGTAAGACATTGAATAAAGATGTTCAGATTTAGAGACAGGTCTCACTGACGTGTCTGCTGTTGCTGTCAAGGTGGAGCACAGCCAGTGGCAAAATAAAGTGGAACCCTATTCTGGAGAATAAATCCATATTACATAACCCTCACTACTAAGAATGTTAAAGTGATGCATTGACAGGCAAGGCCTAAGGGGGAATCCATGATGTGTCATGCTGGCCAGAAGGATTCACATGATTATAAGGTTGATAACGTAGATTTCAAGTAATTGTTTTTGACACATGTATTGTGTGTTTTTGGAAAGATTTACATACACATGTATATTCTTCATTTCGCATGTATGTTTTGTACATTTTGTGAAAAGGTAGCAGAAAACAAGCCTGGAATAACAACTAGGTGGTAAGAATTGGTGTAAATTACCTACCATAGACCAACACAGAATGTACTAATGGGAACACCATTGCCGTCTTACATTACCTTCTGCTGGTCTAGAGAACAGATTACTGTTTAGTTATTGATGTCCTTAATGATTTTACCCATCCATCATTATTTGTCTGTAAAATGGGCCTAGCCAGGGAAGTCACCACCTGATGAATAGTGGTTTCTGGAGCGAGATGTGGAGCCCCATATGATTTTCCACACAAATTTCACACAAACGCAAAAGCCGAAATACTTTAGCGCTACCTGTGGTTCCCAGCCAACTGCCTCACCAAGCAATATAAGTGGCAGAAGGTAAGTTAGCCACTGGGGACCCCTCTGTTTTGTTTTCAACTTTGAAGATTTGACGTGACCTTAATTTCAAAAGGCAGCAAATTCCAAGCCAGTGAAACTCTATATACTGTACATATTTATTTTACAACTCGTGTTACATGTCCATGTTATCAACAAAGGGACACATAAATATGCACTTATATTATAAAGACATATATCTGACAGCATTGCTCACATTGACAATTGCTGTTATTTATTTCTTATAGATTTGCTTGTTGATAATATGATTACAGATTTCATTACATATTTTAATTTTTCCAATCAAATCTGCTGACATGTTACAGTGGTTGTAGCTAACAAAAAAGATAAATCTTGCTTATCTTTTTTTTTTACCTGTTTGAGTTGTATGTATTTAACTAAGACATTCAATTAAGGATCTTCCAACTTTATATCCTAAATTAGCTGCTTTAGAGGAAGATCACTACAACATAATCACAGTTATTTGGTTCTAAAGTAAATTAATCCCAGCAACTCCAATGCAAACCCATTCTAGCTGATGGACATGTGCATTATTCTGATTATAAATAAATAAATATAAAATGTTTTATCAATGCAATAAAATGTATTAAACATATATTATAATCTCAGATTGAACTACAATCTTTGCATTTTAATTATTAATGCTGTAAGTGAAGATGGGGAGGCAGTGGTTGTGTTTGTATTTTTGTTGGCATTTGGTACAGAGTAGTCTTATGTGTTTAGAGGTTTTCAGAGGATAAGAGTGGCCTTAAGCTCTGTGCCCTTTCGTCAACCTCAGCTACTGAACGTTTAGTTTAATACAATACTAATTCTCAATCTAGGCCACTAACACGTTTTAGTCACTGTATCACTATCTAATATTGCTTTCAGTTCTTATTTGCCGTTTCACTAATTAAGCTTCAAGTACAGCCCCAAGTTCTTCTATAAGCTATCATCATTTTAAATTTAGTTTGATTGATTTGTGTCAGCTTTAACTGTGCTTTCTGGGAGATCAATAAATAAAGATCAATACTTTAATGTTTTCTTCAGGACCTTTATTAAAAAATAGATTGGTTATAAACTGAAGAGAATTACTGATAGTTTTGCCTACTTCCAATGCATGTCAACTTGAATCTGATTGAACAACATCGAACCATTTCAGATTAGTAGTGGGAGATGTGCTCAGCAGCTTGGTAGCAAATATTTCAAAAAAATCTAATCAAATATGTTAATTTCACCTTTTTTTCTGTTTCAGCAAGACATGTTACACTGTTGTCCAGGAAAGAAGCTTATTCAAAATAAAGAAAAACAATGTAATCATCTTTTGATTATCTTTTTGTTATAAAACTTACGTTGCACTGAGCAAAACAAATCCTCAACTATCAGTATTTATTTTGGACATTGGAACATAATTTATTTGTCTAAATATCCATTACATTTTAAAATAAGCAACAACAACAACAAAGCAGACCACAGTAGTACGTACAATAAGTAAGGAACTTATTGTGCAAAACAGACACAAAAGTGTCTAAAGTACTGCAGATCTATATACTGTATACTTAAATTGTACATTAATCATGCTGCCGTTTCCCCTATGGGGTGAATAACCGTGTATTATCATATTTGTAAGACATTTTGGGGCTTCGGTATTGGAATTTCTAGCTGTTTAGAGCTAAATATTTTGTTACGTTTAAGTTTCTGCTTATGAAAGGGCAATTTGCATAAACCCATTACTTGAAGAAAATGACTCTAATACAGGGAAGATACAAGTTCTCCAGTTCATCAGTCCTCAAGGGCCAAACCACGCCAGGATTTATAGGTCATCAAATTATTAACAAACTGATTAACACATAGGATTTAATTGGTTCAATTAAGTCATTTTAAGTTTGGTTGGAACAAATACCTAGACTAGAATAGCCCCTATGGTGCACTGTTGCTCTAATTTATTGTAGATTTTGTGAAAAATAGCAGGGCAGCAGCCTAAACTAACATGGAACTAAAATGAGGAGTTTACACAGCAATAGCAGCAATAGCAGAAACATCTGCCTCACTAAGCCCATGAGCATCATTTGGTTAAACCAGGTGGGGATAGAGCCCCGAATTTTTCTTAATAGCCCCAGTTTGACCAAGGGTAGGCACAACAACCTTTATTTCTGTCAAATGATTAATTATAAAGGATTACAGAAGTTTATTTGTAAAACGCCATCGGTGAAGTTCAACTGCAGCCTTGGGATAATGAGTAAAGCTAAAGAACTGTGTTAATCTGACTTTCTAATGTTATATTCATGAATTGCCTATCAAATTTAATTTGAAAAATTTGAAAAATGACACCTGGGTAGAAATTGGTCCAAATACAGGAAAGCTGTTACTGTAATATATAAACCTGTTTTTTTTTTCTTTAGTCTTGCAATGTTTTTCAGTATCTCTATGCAAATGTTACATCATGTGGTTTCCCTAGTTGTGTCTGATGAATGCTGGGGGTTATTGGGTACCACTTAGAAATTACTACATATGACAAAAATAAAACATTACATTATCTTTGAAACTTTTTTTTTTTTACAATTCTGTTTATTCATTTTTAGGTTTTCACACGTATACAGAATCAAATACAAAGCACGGATCTGTTCTTTGAAACTTTGAAACTTTTAAATATAAACAATTGATGCATTGCATATTTCTGTCTTGGAAAACGGTTTTATTTGACTTGTTACTTGTATGACAAGTTCGCTCAGCAGAGGTGGTTTTCTTTTTTGCTCACTGTGACACTGTATTCGACATTTGCATATTTTTGGTCCTAGCACTAATGCTTAGCTCATAAAGTGAAGTCAAACAGTCTCATGCCCATGCTCTTGGCCCAAGTGATCATAAAATATTGCCTCCAAGAAAACAACCCGACAGACGTGGAACAGAGAAGAAACATAGTTATTTCTAAAATTATTTAATGAGTATGATGTTGCCTCTGCACTTGACAGGAAAGGACTGAAATGTAATGCTGCAATATTCAATTTTTTTTTGTTACATTTGCATTACCTATAGCAGATATTGTGTATCCACTGGCCATATAATGATGGCAAAAGTTCCTTGATTTGTTTTCATGTTTTAGTTAAACTTTTCTACCCATTCGTTGGTATTTATTTACCAGGATTTTAAGTTATTTATTTATTTTACAAAAAAACTGGTTTGTTTAAAAAAAAAAAAGTACTGCTTTGTACTGCTATTTTATTTAGGAAAATAAAAGCTAAGAACATTAAGTAGAAGAAAGTTGTTTTTAGTATTCTATTTATGAAGATATAAAAGAATGTACATTTCTCATGTATTGTTTGTAGTAAGTTTAGACCATTGCTAAATAAAGTGGTGTAAACATAAAGTTCTTATGAGTGTGTATTGACGCCTGATGCTCCATTTTTACAGGATTTTTTTTTTTTTTTTTTCATTTGAGCAATTTTTAAAATTCTGGTTCAAAATATAATTACAATTGCAGCACAGCTAGTTTTTGCCACCACTGTCTTTGTTTAATAAGCAACAGCAAAAGAAGTCTTCCAAACAGAAGCGTTCTTGAAGGGGGTTTTCTGTACAGGGATCCATCACAGCAAGAAACTAAGGTATTTTTTACAAATCACACAGCTACTTTTACGATAGGAATAGGGGCTGACATGTTTTAGCATGTTTACTTAGTAGACTAGTGAGCAAGTAAAACAAATGTAATGGAAAATCGTCTAGCGAATATATTTTATGCAAGTAAATGCTGCCACACATCAGACGCGATGCGATTTTTAATTGTGCGACAAGATACTTTCGCAGCGACATGACCATACACACCAGAAGCAACACAGAGGCGATTACAGTGTTCCTACAACTATTACAAATTGCTATTGACAAAACTATGATCAAGACTGGTACATATTCTTCAACATGATGTGTAAATTATGAGTGTCTTCTCTGATGGTATTTCAACATATATGGCAATAAATCATACATACCAGGCTTATCTATTTCCTTCCAAATGGACTCCCATATCTTGTCTTTCAAATCTAATTCTGGATACTGTTTCACCTTGCTGGACCACATGCATTGAAGGTGTTCTCTGATTGGTTCATTTTGCACAACAAATCACAGAAAATAGGATTCAATCCTATTTATTTTCCCATCGCCTGTGTTGTAAAATATGCTTACCAAAAGTATAGGTTCTATTCATTTTGTCGCATCGCTGCACAGTTTTCGCTTATTGCATTACGTCTCCTTTTTCTCTGTAGAATCTGCATTAGTTGTAAAACAGTTTTTTCCTCCTATGTCGCTGCTATTTTTGTATCAATTTTACTAAATTATAAACTTGCTTGATACATGGAGGGAAAGAGGGCTAATGTAAGCCAGCATGCTAACGATAGAAGGGGGACTGAAACATCTGTCTGACATGCCTAAGTGTTTTTGTCAACAGCTTTATGAGCCAAAGTATATTATCTAACAACATAGTAAGCAGAACATCTGACCACAGTTATCTGCAATCTGTACATACTTTAGCTTCCTGTCTTAATTTTTTTAATCATTATGGCCATGTAATGGGGTGAGGAAAAGGTTTAGGTATACAGAAACTGTTCCCATATCTCCAGCGAAGACTGACGACTTCGGACAGACTGGACATGAACCTGCGCTCCCCTGACTGTATGACTCACCCCGTACCACACGGCCATGCTTCTACTAGGTGAGCCACTCTGTTTGCTTCACATGAAAATTGCTGCTACTAGGATCATGTTTTATTTAAAGGTTTGCAAATAAAACGTAGATGGATAGAATTATCAGGGAAGCTTTTATTAATCCTCCTATGTTTTAGTCTGATACGCCATACTTACATGAAAGGAAAATGAAATGCAAAATACAGTATAGTATTTATGAGGAAGCTGGGCAGCAACAGTCACACAATTTTTAACCAATTAGTTTTTCATACTGTTCATGACCATGAAAATGAAATAAAGAGGCATGTCCTTCAGAACTTGTTAAAGTATGTATGGTGAAGGCCAGTGGGGCCGGTACAGTGGCACTTTAAAGTGGCTTTAAATAAGTTGGCTTTAAGGATTCACAAGGTCAGGGATAATGTAATACTGATTTTTCGTTATAAAATACTTTTTGCTCCATTGTTCTGTCTAACCCAACCTTGGTAAAAGCACCTCATTGTCACCATGCTTCTATGCACAATAAAACTCTTGATGCTGAGGCTTACAGGGATGACAGTATTAATGTGGAATGGAACCACAAAAAAAAAAATACATGAGTGAATTATAATTTGCATTAAAATAATTTGCTATTTTTGACAATTTCAAACGGTGTGTGTCAAACTTTATTCCAAAAAGCATAGTGTCCATTACAAAGACCTTGTTTATCTAAAATAAAAACAGCTGTTTATAACAGGTTAAGTTGCTGCAATGTTAAAAGACACACTGCCCAGCTTTAGTGCATTTTGTTGTAATCATCTCCCAGTTGCCTTCAATTCAAGTTCAGAACTGGCTAGAATGAGGAGGTTAAGGCTTCTGCAACCTAAATATTTTATCTGCTGTACATGTTTGGAGCTATTAATGATGTCTATTGGCCTTTTTTCCTATTTCCCTCTTGGACACACTTGATTGGCTGTGCCTTTTTGCCCAGGTCAAGGCTAGGTTAAAATCAATTATAATCAATTATTAAGAGTGTTCTGTATCTGGTGGAAGCTAAAAAGGCAGTCAGTCAGTATAACTACCATGTTCAAGAATATAACTCACCTTTTTGGTGATAAAAGGATGGATAACATTATAACCCTCCACAAACTTCATTGTATGTCTATCAAAGAACATTAATTAAGAAGTGAATCTCTATATAAGCATATGCAAAACCTGGCCTTCGGAATTAAAAGTTTATTTGTGTGTCTAAGGATGTATTTTGAGGGAATCATGTAATCTGACAATTTCTGTATATTTCAATCTTGCAGTGGTTAGGAATGTATTCCATAATTATTAATTTCCATATCAAACTGTGATAGCTAATTACTCAAGAGAAATGTTTTATTTGTGAAAGAAGAACCCTAGAGAATGCAAACAGCACTATATACAGTTTGATGTAAGTAAAGCAGCTTAAGTTTATTTCAAGGGACTGTGGGTGGATGCAGTCAAACTGGATGGGGACGGCATTGGTGTTCTTTATGAAAGCACTCCCAATTGTTATGCACTGCCTGTGTGTAGCTGATTTCACTGGGTAATGACAGTCAGCCTTTCTTACTTGCAATAAACAGATAGCGTAGAGAGCTGACCTGATTTCCCTTTCTGAACACAGTTACATTTCACAGCTATAGAGGGAAGTGCACTAAAATAATCAGATTAAACAATGACACCGTAACCCCAATAGATAAATTATTTTCTGGTTTTACTAAAGTACTTAAGGGAGTACAGTTAACTGATTTAATTAAAAATACAAACTCAGCAAAGCATTTCCCAAGTGGGTTTGGCTGTGTTCATCAAATACAGTATCCCCTATTATAAGTGCAATCAGGGTTCTACAGGAACAACATCAGATAATGTCCATATACTTTCCCAATAGGAAACATTTCTGATGTGGTACACTGACCTCTATTATTTGTATATGTTGTAAGCCTGTGCTGCCTTTGTCAGATCGTTTGTCCCATCTACCACTGATGGTATAGTCTAGTGTTATTTCTATAATAACTGTAGTTTGTAGTCCTGCTTGTATTATGAATTACAAGGTTTAAAAAATAGATACAGTAAGAGATTAAAATACCAGCCCAGCTTACAGTATATTATATATAGTTTAGTTATTTTTTTTCTCAATTGCACTGCTTTAGGAACTATCTTGTCTGAAGATACAGGGCTTTTTCTTTAAAGTAAGTGAAAAGGAAGCCACATTTTCTATGGTACAGTGTAGGTCCACTATGAGCAGTCAGGGCAGTACTGATTTGGCATTGTTTAAATTGTTCAAGAGAGATACATGCCCATTCCTTACTGAATACTGCCGCTTCACAGAAGTTGGGGATGCAAATCTGCAGTGAAGTCTGTTCTCCTGAATTGCAAGGTCATCACTTTTGAGATTCTTTCTTGTAATACACCAGAAATGTGTGCAGTCTTAAGCCCCTTCACACTGGCAATCCTGGCAAAACTGTCAAACCATGTACCTGGGTCGTACCCTGGTTAACCCAGGTAGCAGTGACCCACCTCAGGATGTGGGTCGACACGCTTTAACCTGGGTTGAACGAGACAAAATGCATGACGGCTGTTCTTAAGCCGATGCAATAACAAACTGCCATGAAGGTTTAACTTCCGCAAGGAACATTTCTGTTTATTCTGTTAAAAAATAGATACAGTAAGAGATTAAAATACCAGCCCAGCTTACAGTATATTATATATAGTTTAGTTATTTTTTTTCTCAATTGCACTGCTTTAGGAACTATCTTGTCTGAAGATACAGGGCTTTTTCTTTAAAGTAAGTGAAAAGGAAGCCACATTTTCTATGGTACAGTGTAGGTCCACTATGAGCAGTCAGGGCAGTACTGATTTGGCATTGTTTAAATTGTTCAAGAGAGATACATGCCCATTCCTTACTGAATACTGCCGCTTCACAGAAGTTGGGGATGCAAATCTGCAGTGAAGTCTGTTCTCCTGAATTGCAAGGTCATCACTTTTGAGATTCTTTCTTGTAATACACCAGAAATGTGTGCAGTCTTAAGCCCCTTCACACTGGCAATCCTGGCAAAACTGTCAAACCATGTACCTGGGTCGTACCCTGGTTAACCCAGGTAGCAGTGACCCACCTCAGGATGTGGGTCGACACGCTTTAACCTGGGTTGAACGAGACAAAATGCATGACGGCTGTTCTTAAGCCGATGCAATAACAAACTGCCATGAAGGTTTAACTGCCGCAAGGAACATTTCTGTTTATTCTGTTTAGCTAGGGAGCATGAGCGGAGACAGCAGACGAGGGATATCTCGCTACCGCCAAACTAATGTTTGTGGTGTGAGTGTGCAACATCAAGGACCCTTGTGCCTATTGAAGGCACTGAGGAATCTACCACGTTGAGTTGTTAGAACCTGGTGAATGTATGCAAGATAAGTGGGCCAATCCCAGTTTTCCCGGGATATCTATGTCCAGGTCTAAAAGCCTGTTACTTTTAAACAAAGGACTGTACTCGCCCCATGAAGGAAACCTTTAATTTCCTTAGCGACTTTACTGTAATGATCCTCATATTGATACGTATCAAAATGCGAGGGTACGTTTGTAGATATGAGTGAAAAATAATATTTCTGACAAAGTTTCGTGGCAACTAGGCTTGTTTCATATTTATCCCACATACATTTATACATGTTTAAATTAGCGGTGGGCAACGATATGAAAATTGCATATTGATATTGTGCACATATTTCGATATCGATAATATCGAAAACTTGCAAAACAATTGCACACAATTGCATATACAGACAAATATACATATACAGACGTTAACAGATGGTGTTTGGGTCACCATATCGATAGAGAAAAACAAGGTATTGTTATATTGTTTTACTATTCCATCATCAGCCACCTCAAAACTGAAATATTTCTGTAACACTTTAGTTTAGGTATCCGTTAGAAGTGGTTATAAACAATCTATAAACACGTTATTAGCTATGCTATTAACCAGTATAAAGTATGATTAGAAAGAACAAGACTGCTATAATACACTTTTGCCATGTTTTTTTTTTTTTTTTTTGTTATTACATATTATACAAAGGTTATAATATAGAGTATGAGTATTTATAATGTAATATGTAATATGTCATTTGCCCACTAATAATAATATCTTGTGAAAATGTCAAGGTCAATTTATAAAATACCTTATAAGACATGTTAATTATATATATTATAAGTATCTCATTATGTAGGTTATTGTATGTTTACTTTATTTCAGCTATACAGTATATAAATACATTAATCACCACAAGAACCTTTCATTCACTATTTTAAAGCATGCCACAATGCACTTTGGTTCCCTACCTTTATATATAATCTGTTCCCATATCTGACAATCTGACAAGGACGCTTATATACAACTTACATTGACACCTTAACGTATTAAAATAAAATAAAAAATTAAGCATGACTGCCTTCTAAATATATTGCTCCTTGTTCCTATTTTGCTTCCAGATTTTCCTTGACTTTGTTCTTTTTCATTCTCATTCAATTTCCCTGAAAATAAAAACACAATAGAGGTATTAGTATTATTATTTTAATCTCCAATGATTACATTAAAGGGCATGAATTCTATATATCTTAACATTGTTTAAAAAACATGATAGAAGGTTAATGACCAATACAGTTGAACTACATTGATACATACTGTATGTGTGCATTCAGAATTGCAGTTACCATTGCTTTAAAGCCATTATCTAGTCTAGTCACTGTTTACATTACTTTTAGGTGAGAGGTCAGTAACTTTATTGTAGCAAAATGCTGTAGGCCTACTTATTAAGAGACCATGGGCCTTATTTTCAAAGTGGCAGAATGAAAACTAGGTATCAAAGTGATTTCTAAAACCTGACATGTAACTAAATCACATTCTTTATATTTAGGGTTCAACAGGTGGATACATGACACATTTATCTAATCATTTTAGATATATATATATATATATATATATATATATATATATATATATATATATATATATATATATATCACGTTTATATAGCATTCTTTCATGTAAATAGTGACGTTATCTAGGTAGTACAGTATAATTACATTATACTTCAGAAGCACAATTGACATTAGCACAATCTTTTTTCTTTAACTTAACGATTTTATGAAAAAGAAGCACAACAGATAAGACACCAATGTAATAGTAAAGTAAAACAAATGAATGTCATATCTAACAAACCAACAATACTTAACAAATATAACTTTGTGTGTGTAATCGTTTTAAAATATGAACACATACAATACTTACTGATATTACACCCCACCTGTTTTGGATAATTAAACAGGTACAAAATAAGCAAATGAACACGGTGTATTATTAGGGTATTTTGTGCGCAGCGAAAATATAAAGGTAGAATACATTTTTATATATAGTTATTACATTATCGAACCTACCAAGTTATTAATTTCTAATTAAAAACAAGTGTTCTTGTGGTCACTGTGTGACGATGCCAACAGAGGAGGAGTGCGCTTGCTGCAGAAAAATTCCAGAGGTAGGTTCTTATCATTATGTTGACTTAAATTAAATTAAAGTATCATTTAACTTTGTAAATAGATTAAATTCTGTATCATCTGACAGGTGATGAGCAAGTGCAGCGAGACAAGTGAGATGCCAAGCTGCATGACATTCTATCCTGGATTTAGTGAGGTGACATTGTCTGCCTGGAACCTGCAGGCTGTCTATTATGCCTATAGACAGCGATATGGACGTAGGCACCTCCGTAACAGAAATCAGTGAGTACAGTTTACCATATAATTCTACAACACGGAAGACATTCTTTAATGTAATTTTCACAATAATTAACTTTATAAAAGAAAATGGTTTGGCATTTGCATATAAAGATTCATTTATAAACTAATTAAATACAGTTTGACAAATAGTATACTATAATGTATTATTGTTATTATTATTATTATTATTATTATTATTATTAGTATTATTATTATTATTATTATTATTATTATTATTAAACTCCAATTTAACACAACATATCTATGATAACAGGTGTTACAGGTACACAGCTTATCGTCACTTTGTGAGGTTATGCTGGGGTTACATCGGGAAAGATCACTGGGTCATTCTGCCCTGCTGCATGGTCCTCAAGATCCATGAGAAGTTTCCTGATGCAGAGTACACAGGCTTCAGACATCCTCCTTTGGACAGCTCCGATTGAAGCGTGTCAGGAAGCTGGACACTGCGTCACTCCTGTCTGGGTGTTGCTATTGTGAGGATAGGCTTTCAGGTACGGTCACTTCCTAGATCAGCTCTTGATCCGTATCCTTCACTACGTCTTCGAAAAGCAAACGCATAGATTCTCAATGTAGCCAGTAAATGTTTTTAGTATGGGAAACATGTTTTTATTATTGTTGTTTGTACACATTTTGCTTAAAAATGCTTACAAATAAAGTTAACTTTGGTGCCTTATACCTTTTTGTGCCTTTTAAATTATATGAATGATATTTCCATTGAAAAACAGAGAAATAATTAGATACTATATTATTTTAACTTTCGTTTTTGTTTTTATGGCTTTAGTAACAACATTTCCCTAAAGTTCTGATATAAATTACAATATGAGCTATTGCAAAACTTCTTTACAGTGTTCTCCTAAATTTGACATGAATTTACTGAAAGCATCTCCTACACTTCTCTTACAATAAACATGTAATGCAATATATTTCTTCAGCCTATATGATTACACAGAAAGTACTAGCCATATGTCTTCAACGGGCGTGACAGAAAATCCCCCTCTCTTGAATTTTGGGAATCTTATCTCATATACCAGCTATCCTGATGCATCCCTGGCCTGTGACCTGTCAGCATTTTCATTGAAATGCAGAGCTGCCAAAAGTAGCCTAAAAATAATTGTCAGGAATGTTAAGTGTTCACTTTAGAGTGGCAGATCTGGACATATTTCAGCTATCAGTTAATATATTGATTTTTAACTATTCATAAACTACTATTGTAGGTCTGTAGCGCCATATAATTTTTTTTCACTCATAAAAGAATAGCTCACTACTGAATCAGTGTAGTATCTTTCAATAAACAGATCTGTAACTGCTTGCAGCAATAACAATTACCTGCAGCACAAAATCAATAGCAATTAGCAACATTGTGTGACACCAGTAAAGTTTGAAATACAAAAGCATTTAAGCATTTTGTTTACTGACATAATTTATCTATAGGTACTTAAATACAGTTTTCATTTAGTTAATTTCAACAAAAATAAATGTACAGTTTAGATTCTTAAAATACGATAATTGTAAGTAACAAAAAAGGTTGACCTGCATAACATGCCCATGTAGGAGAATGCAACATTCTTAGGGGTGAACTTGAGAATGAGGCTGTGGAAAGATTGAATTGAGGATATCTGGTGCAGAGAACAGAGTTTTTTTTACATCATTAAGGAGCTTTTCACAGGCTTTAGTGCCTATGAAAGACAAAGGCACAACTTTTTGGTGAAATGATTGTAAAATATATTACCATAGCCACCCCGTCATATTATAAGTGATAATAAAGTAAATAGTGTAAGTGCAAAGGTGAATTAAGGCAGTTATTTTTTTTATTTTTTGTTGCAGTTAAACCTTTAAAGGCTCATCTGCATTATGGAAGGTTGATCAGCTACCCATGGTTACTTACTTGGCTGCAACCACTGTCTTTGTTCTCCTTCTCCAAAGGGGTGGGAAGTAAAAGGGGTGGGAAAGTAGTGTGGGAAGGCCTCATCTTCATGTTCGTGGACATTTTGAACGTGGTTGGCCACTGATTTCCTCTTGGCCACAGCCTCCTCACCACTCTGCGATGTTGCTGCAGACCAGTAACGATGGTTAACCACATTCTTACGCCAGTCCTTTACTTCCTCACTGTCCTTCTTTCAGCCTAGAGCTTCCAGCTTCTTTGTAACCCCTAGAAGATAAAAAATGGTTTTGTTATTAATAAAAAAATAATAACAAACAAATATGATAAATACGTGTAGTATTAGTACATTACTACATATTTCATTCTGTGGGTATACCTTTAGAAACATGCCAAACATCATAGTAGTGCTTCACTGCTGGTCTCTCTTGTCTCAAATATGCCTGTATCTGGGGGTGGCGGTCTGTTACGATTGCATGCATTTTTAGACCTGACTCCTCCAGAAATGCCAGACTTCTGATCAGGCCCTCTTTCTCCATTCCGGTGTTGCTGCCTACTTTGTTGCTCTGAAAAAAACAACAAAAGAATGCACATGACTTTAAAATAAAGTGTATCTTTTGTGTGATACAAACAAGGGGCAGTGTTGATTTAGTAATGAAATGTCATATTTTCTGTACTGACCTGCACAAGCTGTATATCTAATACTCGATTGGTCTGAAGCTCCATGACGATGTAGGAGCCATACTTGGCACAGTGACCAGGGCTGTCTGCTCTCATGTTGCCTCCTAGTACAACTCCTTCCTTCTGACTCAGGTGTTGAGCTCAGTCTGGTGACTCTTCTACTGCCAGTATATGGTAGGCTGGAGCAGGTTGCGCAAGTGCCCGTAATGTGAGGAAGTGCTGATTGTCTTCACCTTCAGTGCAGTAAGAACCTTGTGTAATAGCATTTAAAATAGATTATAATTTCATGTAAACAAATTACATTTGTTAAACATAGGATGTATTGCAAAGTGAAGCTTATTTGTAGTTTATTATGCATGTTCCTTGTTTATTTGAGTAAATGAAGAACCTGTGAAAGATACTGCAGCTGAGAGGTGAAGGTTCACTAAAGGCATGTCGCCGATCAAGGGCTGCCTCTGCTACTTCTTATCCTGGCAATGCCGACACACCTGGGTGACAGACAGGAAGGTTCCCTGGCAGTAGCTGTCATGCATGGGCGGCAGCAGACAGGACCATCTTTAAATAGTTCCCACAAACACTCTTTGTAAATAATGTACTTTGATGATTCATGGACTGGTGTCACTGGCATTCTTTAAAATTATTTTAATGTATTTCTAAAAAAAAAAATCCAACACCTATCCCATGTTTAATTGCATATGTTGTTTGAACATTATTACAATAGTAAAAATAGCACAGCAGAAGCTGGCATCGTCCGAATCATCATACGAGATGGACACATCCAACCGTACCTTCTTTAATGTTGTAGATGTCGCTGTTGGTGCTGTGGTCAGTCAGTTGACTGCGGCGTCTTTCATTTTTGACTGCACTTGTCCCCCTGTATATGATATATATTTTTAGTTTAGTGAGTTTCTCAATAATGGTTCAGTTGCTCTTATGGCAGATTTGATCATGCTAAAAGTTTTTTTGAAATTATTTTATGAGTACTATTCATACACAATAATTCAGCAAATATTTTACTTCATTTAAATTTTATTTTGCTTACCTTTTGATCTTTTCATGATCTTGGGAATCAGAAGCAATGCTTGTGTGCCGATATTTCTGGTCCGGGGGATATCCTCAGCAGGGGGCTCCCATTGAGTGCTTGCATCTTTCCTTATCTGGAGCCAAGGACAAATCAGGCTCCATATCTGGCTCTTCTTTAGGGATGACCATTTCCTGATGGTTTAGCATCTTAAATTACACAGATCAGAAATGTTGGGCTTGTGCTTTATTTATATTGGCTTCACACATTATATTGGCTTCACACATTATATTGGCGTGTTTACATTTACACTTCTCTGTCTTCCATGGTTTGTTTAATTTGAATTTGTTTCTTGGCAGTATTTTCACGCCTGCTTTTAGTGAAAAGCTTGTGCCAGACGGTGAATTTAGAAATTAGAATCTGATATAGCCTACATCAACATCATAAAGTAGCCTAAAACATTTTTGCAGGTTGGATGGGGAAATTAATAAAAAATAAATAAAGTTGAAGTTTATGTTAAGACTGGAGATCTAAATAATCTGGAGGCAGAAGATCTTACCCGGGAGTGTCCCAACGAAATCGAGAGACTTCACAGGAATGCAGCCGAGAACGCGACATAACGTGATCATTTTATCACATTATTTATTAATAATGTACATGGGAGGTTGTTGGCTATATAATCGCGTCACTGTTTCAGAGATAATTATAATGAAATGATAGGATCATGCCCTTACCCTCTGCACCTCTCTTTTCCTGGCAGCCGCTCGAGTCCCGGTGATTTTACTTTTTTTACTAGAAGAAGATGCTGCTGTCCTGCAGGTACCATCCGGATAAATGGATGGTACTGCATCCTTATTTAATTGAACTTTTTTAACAGCACCCATCTTGAACATCATTAAATTAATAAAGCTGTCTTCAGTATAAAGTGGGTGCTGCAGATGCAGCTGCTGTTGGGCTTAGCATCCCAATCCCTGGTCCTCCTCACGAACTTCACCCATTGCCGACATCGTACCGGCTCTTTAGGAAACTCGTGGACAGATACCAATGGCCCTGCTGTGTTGGAGCAACCATATATTACACACCTATTTACGATGGTATCTCTCCCCTGGGTGCGTTGTGTTATGGCGAGCGGTAATGCAGGCGAGCCTGGCCTGGTGTGATGTCACACATAAATTAGCCGCAGCTTCGAGTGAGCTGGACGTTTCATAGAGGTGTCAACTTCAGAGTTGTTTTTTATACACTTATACATTAAAACTACACAGATACTTTTATTGACCTACCAACAGTACTATACAAGGGAATTCTGAAAAAAATGAAAAATCATTGCACTGTAAACATCAATTTACCTTCCCGCTCGTCTCCATGATGCTGAGCTCACACAGCGATTCAAAATTAGGCTTACACACGTGACAAATGTCGACCCTTCTGGAAATATGGGATGCAATAGTCAAGGAGACATGCCGAAGTTTACATTATTTTGTGTTTTGATGTTTTAAAAGTACATCTAATTTATAATACAGAAAGTTCACATTTTAAAAATTCATTAATAATAGCATAAGTAATAAACCGCTGACACATGCACATATCTCAAAATAATGCAAAATGGATGGCCAATGGTGCTTAATGCAGCATGCAACTAGCGTTTGGTACCTAAACCAATCAGTAGAATACAATGGTAAATTAATACTTTAGTGTGTAGTGTTTGCCTATGAGACTGACATTGGTATGCATTGGGTTTGTTGTATCTTAATGTAAAATAAACTTGATTATACTGCGTTTGTATTTTTAGTTCACAAGGTGGAGCATGGCCCCTGATGTAGTGTTTAAAGACATGGAGTTAGTAACACATAAAACATGTATAGAGAGGGGCTCCGCCTCTTCAAGGCGTAACATATGGAAGGGGGGTTCCATCGTTGAGGAGACCCGATAAATAGTGGGGTTACCCTCGCTGAGGTAACCCAACATACGAAGAGGCTCGCGAACCGGAAAGAAAACATGGAGTTGGCAGTTATTAGAACATATAGAGCGGGGTGTTCCGCCTCTTCAAAAGCCTGGCAAAGAGAAGAGGAGAGGAGTCACCGTCTCTGAGGAGACCTGACAAACGAAGAGGGGTTCCCTGACATTCTACTGACCACTTAATCAAATTTGGTGCACTCTTTTTGGTGAGGTCAACTAAGGGATTGACCACTGTGGCATACTCGGGGATAAATCTTTGGTAATAAATGGCTAACCTCAGTGGACACCTCACCTGAGCCTTGGGTTTGGGGATTGCCATGTCCACCAAAGCCTGGACTTTGGTGACAATGGGTTTCACCCTTCCATTCCCCATTATAAATCCCAAATCCTGTTCCTTATTAGACACCCTGTTATCCAAATCTGACAGTTTGGTACTGACCGAAGATTGTGTGTCAGCAAAAGGCTGCATAAATGATTTTGTTAAATATCAGAGAGTGCTGTTGCTAAATTTCACTGGCTGGCGTGGCTGGCTGCTGGTTAGAAGTGCTGGCTGTGGGGATGACTTGCTCTGAGACAGACTGCCTGTTGTCTGTTTTAAGACGCTGAACGGTTGGGCGCTGCTGAGGAGCTTTTTTAGGTGGAAAAATTGGTTCTGCTGAAATGGAACTGCAATAGAGAAGGAAGAGAGATTCTCGATCACTCCCTGCTGGAATCACATTGCCATTTTTAAGGAGGGTTTTTACTAGTTTATTCATAGTCCAGTCCTTCCAGAACAATCGTTCCGGAGCAGCATCCTGAGGCCGGAGTCGCTTGGATCTGCGAAGATTAGGACATTGTGTGGCAGGTAGACGAGGAGACACTTGAATGGAAACCTGATCGGATCTAACCGAGATGCCGGAGGGATGCTAGAGGAGAATGAGAATCCTCTGAATCAGAAGACAGATGCTGTGAGTACTCCATTGTGCTTGATTGATTGTAAGTCGATGAGTCTTGAAATCCGCTTAGGTTTACACCAAAAACGAAAAAAAAAACCACAAGACAGCTAGCTAGGGGTAACTAAAGGTTAAATAAGGTAGATTTAACTGATGAAAGGAGATGATAGGATATGGGGGGGGGCCTATCTCCACCCCCCCGAATTACACTTAATAGGTTAACATCAGCATTCGCAATACAAAGTATGTACATTATTTTTTTTATTTCAAATCCCACGATATAGCGATATGGAAATTATTATTGACATTGAACGATATCATATCAAAATATCAATATTGGTACCCACCCCTAGTTTAAATATAGTTTCACATTATAGCACAAATAGAAAAGTCTGGTTGTATTTTGAAATCATCTGCCTCTGTCTCTCAGCGTTCTGTCAAAGATATTTTTTGGTTCTGTTGTCCGAGTAACAATCCCAATTTTCTGTTGCTGTTGTCTGTGCCTGTTTGATGCTGACAATGGGGGCATTACCCACGAGCGTACATGGCAAATGTGAATCATCTCAGGGACCGATGCGTTCATAGCAGAGAAAAAAAAACAGACCAAAGTCATCGCAGAGCCCCCCTCTGGACCTCGGACGGCTGCGTTTACACTACAAAAAAAAAAAAGACAGAAGCTGCCTCAGTCAGTAGCTCGTGTAAACAGGGTATTAGATAGCAAAGCAAGCATGCACTTTCTATCAGCCCTCTATCTGCCCATGGGATGATGCCGCATTTATAGATCACAGAATGTCATTGTATTATACATCTATCAGTCATGTGAGGGAGAGCCTAGTCTCTCAACAGTATGGGCAACATAGAAAGTATTTTCATTTGTTGGAAATCCTGTGCAGAGTAATACAGTTCAGTAGCGCGGTAGAGGCATAAAGATGGGATTTAACGGGTCTATTGTCAGAAAAGTTTCACTGTTCATTTCTATGGTAAACAGCTGGTTTAAACTGCAGATGATATTGGACTCCATGTGAAAATAATGGGAGAAGACATACCTATACTTATTAAAATAGAAGAATAAGCTTTATACTGTATGGAACAGAAATAGTCACGGCACATTATATGTGCCCACAAAGCAGGTAGGATGACCTGTTAACATTTGTGGTATACTGTGCATTTCTATGGAATTCATTTAGCTTGATCTAGTCCATAAGAACCAGAGGCCAGCACATAATACATCCACCAGTCGTTATGCTGAACCCTGGGTTAAAATCCTGTCCTACACATAGTTTATAGCTCTGTTACAAGATTAATATAACCATTTTTAATGCTGGATTTAAATAACATGTCAGTTACATAGGGAAGGTAGATTTTAGAACTCTATTATTCAATATGTATTATTCAATAGAATACTGTAATGTAAAAATAAACGTTTAGTAACAATTATTTTCTAATTGCTATATGACAATTAGATATTCTAAGTATAAGTCTTCTTTATTTTAATCATTTCAAAGGGAATATCAACTTGTGTCCAGAAAACATTATTGTACAGGCAAAAAATGTGTGTTCTTTCACTGACAGACAAATAAGAATACAGAGAAAGATACTGAAAAACTAACAAACATTCCAGCATTATCCTACACTCATGTTTGAAATCATATATATATATATATATATATATATATATATATATATATATATATAATGACCTTACAAGTGTGTGTGTGTGTGTGCTGCTATTAAATGTAACTGAGCTACAATTGATCTGTTTCCTTTATCCAATACAATCGTTATTATGACGTATCAGTGCTTGTTACCTGTATGCATTTTAAAACGAATACAATTCATATGGAAAAATAAAAAGTTACAGCTAGGAACTTTTCTCTATCGTTTACAATAATGTTCTACAAGAGCCATTAAACGGTTCTCACTAATGCCCTTTAAATGACTGTGTAATGACCCACAATCATTTGTAAGTGAATAACTATTAAAAGCATTGCCAGCTTCTAGGGTGCATTTAAGTCGAATTAAAATACATGGGAGGTAGTCTCTTGTTATAATAAAAGCTCCTCTTTATTTAGGAACCAAGATGTGTTATTATCAAGGAAGGATTAAATAGGTTCCTGTGAATCAGAAACACCACATTTGCTTTCTCACAATGCAGTTCAACAGGGCTTTTCTGTGTGATGATCACTGCAGGTTAGTAGTTAGTTTGTATCTGAAAGCCTGCAGCTGTGGGATTCTATCAATGGGCTATTGGCACATGGGCAGATTAATCCTTACTGCTATGTAGCCACACAGAGTGAGGCAACCTGACTGTAACCTTTACATATTTCAGAAGAGGGGCCCTTTGTCCTCACCAAGCAGATGAAAACTGTTTTGATCTTCAGAAATTACAGCTGTTTCTGCTTTTTTGTTTGTTTGTAGGACAGTGTGAGAGGGTAGCTGGACAGTCGAGGTCAAGAATAGCATAGCCAGGAGACAGAGACTGCGGTTTGAACTCTTCTTTACAATTAAACAAAATAGTTAAATAAATATACAAATCAACAATCACCCAAGCTAACGCTATCACGCCACTACTTACACCCAGAGCATGATCTGCTGCTCGGACATGCAGTCTTAACTGAGCCCCAGAACAAAGGTGATGTCTCCTCTTTAATACATGTGATCAGACTCAAATTAGCCAAACTTACATTCAAACACACGTTATTTTATTTATAATATTTACATTTGCACAGGTGCAGGATCTCAACCCTACCACATACAGTATATATATATATATATATATATATATATATATATATATATATATATATATATATATATATATACTGTATATATATATATATATATATATATATATATATATATATATATATATACTGTATATATAATTTTACTATCTCAGGTATAACAGTTGTGAAATATTGAATAAAGGGTATTAATGAATTATTGAACGTCAATCAGAAATTGTGATGGTTTAAATGGCCAAAACACTTCGTGGCTGGACGGCAAAGTGTACTACCAACCTTACACAACACCCTTTCTGGTAGGGAGGGAGATTTACAGCATTGATTCTTTCTCTCTTTATCACAGGCTGGCTAGATGTTTGTGACATAATTGTATATTCAAAAGCTGGCCATTGATATATGGAAAAAAATGCACACATGTGGGATAAATATAAAGGGTGGTAGGCAATGGGAACTGTGCCATTGGGAAGCTTTTTCTTTGTTCAAAAAATGCCTAGCACAGTAGATTGTGGAGTTGTCCATCTTAGGTTTTAATTGTACTATAAGACCTGTTAGATACAACCCCACACATACACACACGATGCACACACATACAGTAAGTTATTTGATCATTTTGGATGTGTTATGGTTAGTTACTTTTGAATCACTTTAACACTTCTGAATAACATTATTGATGGGTTTCCAGCCTAATTTACATATTTAAAACACACAAAAAATATTGCCCCAAAGATTTAATTGTAATTCTGCAGCTGTCTGCAGCAGTATGTTACTAATATAAATTAGCAATGGACAAGCCGCTTCCCAGAAATTAATAAATGCAATTTATAAGGAATGTTAACTAACAATTTAATGCTTTGTGGGCAGCAGCCAAACTGATTAAATGATAATTAGAGCTGATTTCTATGAAAAGGGGATAGAGGCTGCAATAGAATATATATTAAGTAATACATTTTAAAATGGTCTGCTGTTTCAGACATTATTACATAAGTAGACGTTTTTTTTCTGACTTGACACTAGCTTGTGCTTATTCTGGTGTCATACCATTCATGATTAGAATGGTTTCAAACAATGACATTAAATGTCTGTTGTAGTGTGGGACTAAAACACAGCATTTAAACAAAGAAAGCCAGCCAATGGACAGCATTTAATGGTACAGTATATCTTTGAAAGCATGCCCCATTGAACAGAAATTGAAAATATATATATCTAATTATCTTCAAAGCTTATATTAGCCTGACATTGTGGCCCAATGTAGACTAATAAAATACCGGTATATATTTAAAAATATACTGTATATGTTTAAATATGTTACCAATAATGTGAATAAATGCACAGCGTATCCAAATAACTAAGCATATTAACTTGTAAGATGGCAATTCTCAACTTCTTTGATGGAAGAAGTAGCTGTGGAAGGAGGGTATCATAAATTATAAAGTAGAACTTATTTCAGCTAGTGCCTTCATCACTGGAACATTCAAATGAGCTGTGTGAGAAAATGCAGCCTTGAGTCTTTGCAGATAGTACACAGTATTGCAGCTGTTGTATCGTTTAACCACAACTGCAACAAAGCTGTCCCACAAGATTAAAAAAAAAAAGTTTTAAAGGTTTATGAATGGTTATTGTCATTACTTGGTGCGTTGTTAGGTATGAGACGCAACTATCAACCAATGACAATATCCACGATAACCCATTCCTTCAAGTGTCTTATTGCTGTTATAAAACAGATTTACCAACTTTTTATAAACACAGAAAAGAGAAATCGATAGAGTTTCTTAATATTTATTAACAAATTTGAAGTATAACCTTCCACAACAGAAAATAGTTCCTATGAACTGTTAATATTCACAATATTTTCTCTTTTGTTGTTTGAGTTTCAACTTTTTAAATAAGGACTTTTAAATAACTAAAAAAAAAAATGCTAAATGTGTTTCGGTTAATTTTTTAAACTTTATATAACTTTTTATAATTTACTTGCTTAGTTGCGTTTCTGTTCATTTGTAGACATTATTTTGAATATTGTCGTTAAGTGTACAGTCATTAAAGTAACTGTCAAGTGTGGCAGTAATTGAGGTATTGAAAAAAGGGATTTAAGAAATATAATCATATTTGCTTACTTGGCGATGCCTCAGAGATTTCCCCAGAGTGTTGCTGCAGCTAGCTAGCAAGAGTAGCTAACTATGCAGAGAGGTCTCGGATCTGTGACTGTTTTCAATCCAGCGTAGCTACCATACATCAGAATAATTGAAGGTTCTCTATTTTGTTTTGTTGCCATGAAAATAAAAATAAAAGGCAAGCAGAATTTATTTATTTATTTTTCATTTCTAATACGTAGGCTTTTTTTTTTTTTTTACAGTGAAGCAATTGGGCACAAAGCTAACTCTTCAAACATAAATAGCTGTGACATTTTTGTTGTTGTTGTTATTGTTCTGTTCGTAGGGAGTTTTGCATTTGCTTGTCATAGTGGAATACTTAGCTTTGTTTTAATCTGTTTTCATAATAAATTAATCTCGTCATAGTGGTCTGTTTCACATTTACTTTGATTTCAGATGAGGCGCTGTGATGCAGAGTTAGCTCAGGTCTAGAGATTTGTTTTTTTACCTAATTAGTTCGCAACTGTTACTATCTTGTGGATACTGTCACGGCTTGGAACCCTGATTGTCCAATCAGCATGCAGCATTCTAACAATCCGTTTTATAAAATTGTAATAAATCCCTGATTAACCAGCACTGCCTTGACAGGTGAGTTGACCTTGTCTTGAAATACCTTCTTGATGTGTTCAACTGACAGACAATGCCTACTAACCACAGCCAAAGTAGTGGAGTTCCTAAAGAATTGATAATGCAAGACAAGCAATAGTGATTGTTTGCTTAAAAGTTTGGGTTTTAATGCACTTGTAATCTATGCTGAAGAAACGCTGGAAGCATAGGCGTAATTTACACAGGGGACATGTCCCCCTCACTTTTTCATTATTTTAGACAGAATAATCTTTATGCATCAGCTACAGAAACTGCCCTCCCCCACCCCCACCCCCACACTTTTGAAACCAAAGTTACACCACTGGCTGGAAGTATTTGGAGGTTACAAACAATATTAATGTGTTCCACATGACATAAATCATGAAGTGTTAATCAGATAAATGGTACAGTATTCAGTGAGTAAGCTTTGTATGTATTAGGTTTTGCCAATTGGTCATTTGCTGGCCTGGAGCAAAGTGGATGTTTTAGATGATGCATCTGCAGAACTAGCTTAAATCTAGAGGAAGGATTCTGTCTAAAAAAGCAAAAAGGCCTGAACTTTGCCAGTTCACATCATTCCGAATCTAATCAAACTTTCTGTTAGAACGTTCAGATATTGTAGACCCAGAACTCTATAAATGCTGTGCAGGTAAATGAAAAGAAAAAATAGCAAAGGATTCCTTATTTCTTATTTCGCTGTTACTTCCAAGGCCTTTTTTATTTTTTATGAGTCCCCCTGGAAAAGGAGTCATACACTGATAAAAGCCAAATTTATATTTTGCTATTCTAGTGTATACAAAACCAGAACTTTCTCCAGCTTTGAAATTGAGTCGATGAGGTTGTTAATGAACGTGTTTCTCGTTAAAAAGCTTCACTGTCACTGGTCACATACATCACTTCCTGTCTCAATGACTAAATAAGGGGACCTTGTTAAGCAAAATGCATGTCAACGAGATGAAGAAAAATGAATGGAAGCAAAGTTCTCTGTTATGGAAACTACTAGCGTACATCGAGGTGGCTCTCTCACCTGCGAGCAGCAGCCAAATGGAAATTAAATAAAAAATAATGGAAATATCTATTTTGTAAACTTAATTTAAAATTGTGCATTTTGTCATGCAGAATGTACATTTATTTAAATACCTTCACATATACAATGCTGATTTACGATTATCTGGCATGTGGGTAAAAATCAGACAGCACATTAAAAAACAAAACTTTTTTATTTATTTTTTGGATGGGGCGGGGGGTAAACCATCTATGTAGGCTTGGTTGGAATTTATTTTCTTATGTTGACATCTACTTTTGTATGTATTTTAGTATGTACGATTGTAAGCTATAAATAATTACATTTGAACTGTCACTTGTAGTTGTTAATTATTATATATATATATATATATATATATATATATATATATATATATATATATATATATATATATATATATATACCATGTATGTAACACTTCATCATACATTTATTTAAAATGACGATAGAACTCCCCAACGCAATACACAATTTGTTTATAGTTAATTGTTCGGTGAATTCCTCTAATCATGAATTTTCTCTGGTACTGTTTGCTCACCTCCGTGATACATAAACTCAACATGAATAGAAGTAGCTACCGAACACTTACAATATTATAAGATGATGTTATAATATGTGCATACAGGTGTGTGAAGGTGAGAGTGTACACTGTACATACTGTGTGGGGGGAGTCTGACATTACAAATACGTTAGGCAAAACCCATGTCAATGATCTCGATCACATTAGGTATTCCATTCATGTCCGTGGCGATATCTTTTGAAAGCGAGCCCCATATTACACTTTTTAACTATTAGATGAAATGTTTACAGAATACTTAACACAACTGCTATTGGGACCATGCAGCATGATTTGTTTATTATCAGTAGCGTTATAATTAAACTATACCAAATCACGTTTTTATTTACAACGAATTTCCCAACTTTATAAGCATTTGGCGACACAGTATAAGTTACCTTCATTGTAAATAAAAAACGTCATTTGGTATAATTTAATGATAACGCTAATAATAATAAATGAATCATGATTATAGCAGCAGTTTTTAAGTATTCTGTAAATATTTTGTCTGATAGTTAAAAAGTACAATGTGGGGATGTCAAGTCTTGTTTTCAAAAAATATTGGCATGGACATTATGTACAAACCAATGGAATATTGTGTTTGTATGTGTGTGTGTGTGTGTGTGTGTGTGTGTGTTTAATAGAGAGAGAGAATACATGCATCTCTCCAGTCATATGTGGTTTTCAAGATCAAGTCGCTTTAAGTTCTAGCCAAAATTGAAGATATTTATTACTGCCATAGCCTTATCGTTTTGCCTATTGATTCGCCCCATTGCCACTGTACCTTATTCATCCATGCATCCCTTCCTGCGATGCGCACCGAGTGTCCCTAGTACCGTGTGGACCGACCGCACCGAGCACCGTATGCACAGAGTCGTTATGCGCACTGAGTGCACCAAGCATTCTGCGCACTGATTGCACGGACATGGTGTGTCGCTTGCACCGAGTGCACCGAGCACCTTATATACTGGGATGCTATGTGCACCGAGTGCACCGAGCGCTTTGTGTGCGAAACGCACCGAGTGCCTTGCACCGAGTAGTGCATGCACCGGAGTGCTATGCGCACCGAGTGCACTGGGCAATGTGCGCACCAAGCTCCAAGGCGCTATGTGCACCGAGCACCATGCACAATGAGTGGATGAGCACCACGTGCATTGGGTACTGTATGCACCGAGGTGCTATGCTTACTGAGTGCACCGAGTACCGCACGCACCAAGGCATCGAAGTACCACGGGCTGAGCATACACCAAGGTACCAAGCACTAGGGGGTAGCTGAAGCAGCAGTGCCTACCCTAACCGCGTGGTCACACACCTGGTCAGCGCATAGCGTATACCAGGGGACACACAGGCCGAAGCCACGGCGGGCGAATCTGTGGACGGAGTACAACACAATAAAAACAATACGACTGGGTAACACACTGCTGTTTTTTGATTTTTCAAAGGTCTGTTTGTTTTGGCCAACATTCTGTTTATGTAATTAATAAACTCACGCATCAGCGCTTCCTACACCAGTACTGTGTGTGTCTCGACCGAGGGAGAGCCGCACCAGTCCCCAGCGACCGAGTGAGAGCCACACCAGTCCCCAGTGATAGAGAAACTACCCGCTGCTCCCACCTACACCACCGGGGGAGACTGCCTGCTGCTTCCACTTCCACCACTAGGGGTAGACTGTCTGCTGCTTCCACCTCCTCCACCAGAGGGAGACCACCTTTTGCTCCCGCCTCCACCACCAGAGGAGCTGTAGCTACCTCCCAAGGGTCAGCGCCTATCGTCGCCTCCCAAAGGTTAACTCCTGCCCTGTCCTGCAAAGCCTGCATCGCCTTGGGTTGTCAAGCCTGCAAAGCCTAGGGCTGCTGAGCCTGCAACGCCTAAGGCTACAAAACACATGTAGAAAGTGACCGACTCCAGATTGATTAATTTATTGCTAATCTGGAGACGGTCACATGTATAAAAACCTGCAACTTTGGCTGAACGAGGTTGGGTGTTCAGAGGGGGAATGAGAGCGAGACAGTGAGAACTGAAACTAAACAATTGCTATGCGTGCTTTGGGTTCCTTTTTGCAACAGCAGCCTTCAAGTCAATCCACAACATCTCGATGCGATTCAAGTCTGGGGACTGAGATGGCCAATCCAAAACTGCAATCTTCATTTTCTTCAGAAATTCCTTTGTAGACTTCGCAGAATGCTTAGGGTTATTATCCTGCTGGAATACAAACTTCTGTCCAATAAGCCTTCTACCTGGGTAACAAATGAGAGTGCAAAATGTCTTGATATTTTGCAGCATTCATTGATCCTTCTACAATAGAAAGGTTGCCAGTGCCTGAAGAAGAAAAACAAGCCCATACCATCACACAACCTCCACCATGTTTAACACTGGGCATGATGAACTTTTCTTTAAATTCTTCTCCTCTCTTCCTCCAAACATATTGTTGCTTTCTTGGTGAAAAAAGTTATATTTTGGATTAGTTTGACCATAAAATTTGGTTGAAGAAATCATCAGGTTTATATTCAAGTATTCAATGGAAAACTCCAATCACTTTCTTTTGTGTATTGTTTTTAACAAAAGTTTGCATCTTGATTTTCATCCATGGACATACATCTTGTTAAGATTGTTGAATTGTTTGCTTGTGAATTTCTTGACCATCTTCTCTCAATTCTTGTGTCAAATCTTTTGCAGTAATCAGAGGATTCTTCCAGATTTTGCAGAAATCTTTCATTGGTCTTCTACACCTGGAGCTAGTTGCAGTCGTTCCTGTTCTCCTGTGTTTGTCAGTAATAGCTCACACAGTGCTTTTCAGTAAACCCAGTCTTTCTGCTATTTTTCTGGTAGTTTCTCCTTTTTTGTTTAGTTGTATCACTGCCATTTTGAGATTGTTGCTGTACTCTTTAGTTTAAACCATTTTTGCTGCTTTTTAAAATCACAAACTTCCAATTTATTTTTCAGCACTTAACGATTATGTATTTATTCTATAATTATCATCAGGTGCTGTCTTTCAATCATGATAAATGTCAATAATTAGCAACGAATGTGTTTCATATAAAATATGTTAATTGCCCAAATTACTCAAAGTATGAAATTAGTTTTTGCATGTTATTTTTCATTTTATGCACGTTATGTAATACTTTTAATAATTGTTTTATTATAAAGCTGAATCTCTACTTTAATTTATAACTTTCAATAGAACAATTAGAAATGATAGAAATCCCTTTCTTTGTGGGTTTTCTAATTTTTTTAACTGCCCAAATACTTTTATCTGCGACTGTATATACATAACATTAACCTACCATTTATGATGCCCAGCTGTGAATTCTATCTAACCATATAACATAAGGTATTGAAAATTATAATGGAAATTAATACAATTGACAGCAGAGGAAAGATTAAGTACAGACCAGGCACAGGTGTGTGCGTTTCTGTGCTGAATCCAGGGTCCCAATATTCATCCTAAGCCTGTTGCTGGAAAAGCATACACTCAGTTATGTCCAGTTGAAGTTTAAAACATCTTAAAATGATGTTAACAAAATAAAACACTTCTTAGTTATATTTATATAGCCATATTGCCATGGGGGTAAAAAAAAAAAAAAAAAAAGAATGGGCATAGTCTTATGCTTTGAGCTATAGAATGTCTGTGAATGGAGAGGTTAATTTTTTTTTAAAATATTTGGTCCTCTTCAATTTAATGAATTACATTTTAATAATCACATTTGATGTGGACTGCTACAAACATAATTAAGCAGGCTTAATACAAATTAATATGAACAATAACAATCTACTAGCATATTAAACAGGTAAGAAATAAACAGTCTGAAAATGAAGATTATACTACATTTAAAAAGGACACAAAGCATATATGGATGTACTGAATTCTATCAGTTAACTCACAAAATCAATACAAAACCGTGTCTTAAAATGTACTTTGCGTGTTTTGCTATCTTCATAAAAATATATACTTCTGCTATTTTTAAGATAAGAATTCTAAACACCTTTTTACCACTAAAGTGCGACTGCAAGTGCGACAGTATCTGAATTTACAAATACTGTACAGTACATGTTTAATGAAAAAACACATTTATCCACAGAAAAACAGTTATCCAGATAATATTGGACCCGTGTTACAAGATAAGACTGCAAAACCAGCAGTGATTCAGCAAAAAGAAAATAGTTTTTGTTTATGTTTTTGCTGGTGCGTGAACTCTGCTAGATACCCCACTCAAACATTTATAGCCCAACAGATATAGACTTCAACATTACAGCCTAATAAAACCCCACATACTGTGTGATTAAATAACAGGGAAAGCAGTAAATAGAGAAGACATAATGATGGTAACATGCAGGTCAGTTACAATTTAATTGTCATTGCACTTCATTGCTAACATATCAATTCTCTGCTGCTTAGTTGAGCAGAAAACAACGGTTTAACATGTACAGTGGGGCCTACTGACTACTTGTCAAAATCCCCACCTCCCGGGCCTGCTTTTGACTACTTCCTTAACAACCACATGAAGTCTTCCTGCCTTAATAGACTAATGCTGCTGAAAGCTCCTGCTGACTGTTTCAATGCACCAGTGATCAGTAAATCTACCTCAATCACCACAGAGATGCTAAAATTAGATTGTTTACACTGTAGCTTGTGGTTCTTCTGCAAGATGGAACACCTGCTTTTAAATGTATATATTATTTTGTCTGAAGTATTAAAGGTTTACATAAACAAAATATGCCATTATCACTGCTATGATGGCCTTCTGTGAAATACAAGTGTCAGGTATTCGTCAGGTATTACAGTGTTAGAAATTATAGTTTTCACCCTTTTTTTCTTTTAAACTATTCCATTGTGTCATTTTTAGAGTATGTTTTCATCAAACAATGAAAGTTGTTGTTGATTTTTTTTCTGTTCTCTAAATATGAAAACAATTGATTTGACCTAATTAACTTGATAAGCTGGGGGGCGGGACAGACTGTTGCCAGGTACTGTTCATGCTAATAAATTCATATTGTACACTAAGGCCACCTATTGGACACTATACCACAC
Source organism: Acipenser oxyrinchus oxyrinchus (assembly GCA_030684275.1). Classification (NCBI taxonomy): domain Eukaryota; kingdom Metazoa; phylum Chordata; class Actinopteri; order Acipenseriformes; family Acipenseridae; genus Acipenser; species Acipenser oxyrinchus. The sequence continues at coordinate 29,434,740 of CM060252.1, forward strand.
TCCACCTCATGGAATAAAATGCTACCATCCTAGCAGCAGATCAAAATTAACAGTATGCAGTAGGGTGACTGAAAAAGGTTACAATTTAAGTTACACTGTAGTTTAAGGATCCATGAAAAACCATCAATAATACATCTGTACATTTGTACATCTGTTATAATGGATGTTATCAATAAACAATGTTAATATGAATTATGCTATTAAGTTATAAATCATTATTTTAACACGTATAGATTGTTAGAAATAAGAACATTAAATTATGCATTCAATACACTTTTACACACCTTTGAAATCAATTTATGCTGTAAAATGGTATCAGAAATGTACATCATATATATATATATATACAATATATATATATATATATATATATATATATATATATATATATATATATATATATATATATATATATATATAATTACACAACTCATATATACTCCCCTAAACTAAAGTGTTACCTTATGTTAAAATAATAGTGTTATAAGAACATGTAATTAAGGCATTTGCATGAAATGGCATGAAGATAATGGGATATATTTTAATAATCTATTTAATTAAAAAACTATATCCCCATTATTAACATTACCAAAGAACCACCAAATAAGTCTGTGTTAAAAGTCTAGGTCATGAACATTTATTGGCAAGAATTTGATTAAAACTTAGCTATGAATGTAAAAGGATAAATCTTGTGAGTGCATCCAAATCTGCAGAATAAGCTGGTTTGAGTCCAGTAAGTAGGGCAGATTAGTCTGGAAATGTGTGTTATATAGGACACCTGCAATGAAAGCTCATAATTTTAGGTGGGTTGTTAGACTTGTGATTGATGACACTCAGAAGTAAATGAGCTGCTATCCATTGACAATCATGCTGGCATTTTAAATATAAAGTATTGTTTCAAATATTGATTTTTACACACAAATGCTTCCCAAGTGTTCTTCCTGTTTTCAAAACACATTCTCTCTAATAGATCAGTTCACTTTTATAAGATCGACACGTTTAGCTGTTGTAGATTTTTAGTTTTTGCAACTAGAATGTTAAGAGATAGACACATATTTATTCAGTAAGTGATATTTCATATTTGCAGTGTTGACAAATTACAATTTATTACAGTTTTAGTGGCTGATAGTGTGTCCTTATCATTGGGGACTTCATCCTTGGACGAAGACTGTGTGTAGTATCCAATAATATGTCTTGCCCTTTCTCTGAACTGCTGTAATATCAATCGTTATAACAAAGCTACCTTTATAATAAAAAAAAAAAAAACCTCATTATTGGCCTCATTAAATATGTTACTTGCATCAGCTGTTGTAGTCAGTCAGATAATAGTAAAAAGGTTATCATAGCGTATATATTTTTATGCATTATGTGGTATAATGCTTGAAGTAGCCAGAAGGTTTATGGCACTATAATTGGTAGTTAGTGTAAAATTTGTAAGACAAATTGACCATCCCCACGAATAACTCCTGTAATCCCCTTCTTTTCTTTCTTTACAGCCACCAAAGGGCCTCATTAAAGCAGCAGTCAGCACCTCAGCAAAGATATACAGTGCCTATGGTGCCTAAATGTGACACGAAGTTTGCATTTTGTAAATCTGACACCTTTGATTGATTATACGAAATGAACCCAGCTCTTAAAAGAATTGAGATTCACTACACTTGCTCTGCGAATTAAGTTATTTCAAATCATTACAATTTTACATTATAGGTTTACTGTATATTGCATAAGCCAAGCCTGATATTAAATATAATAATACAGAAATAATGTGTGATGATTACATATAATAAACAGTGTCTCATTACCTGATCTTAGCATGTGGTGGATATTAGTTGATTTTGTGTATAAATGTTATTTGTGATAATCATGGGACCAAAGAATGCAAAAATAACTCACAAAAATAACTACGTCCCACAATATTTTTATAAACACTAAGATCCACTGCAAACTACTTTGCTGTTAGGCTTCAGTAAAACGCCCACCGTTTTGTAGCAGCTTTTTAATTTAGATAAGGTTCAACAAATATAGTGGATGATGAAACAGATTTGATTAATAATTAAGGGGCTGACAGGAGGACTATGCTGTACATAGTAGGCAAGGATGAGGCCTATGTGGTGCCGGGAAAGCTGAAACCACTTAGCTTCTGTTGCCACCAATCCAGCACTGAAAATGACAATATGTAAATAAATAAATAAATAAATAGTTAGAAAAAAACAATAAAAAGGCATGACCAGTATTATCTTCATGCAGGCAACATTTTGAAACACTAAATAGCTCTGTAAAATCTGCAGGGTATAATCCTTCAGTTGATGACAGTAAAGGGGGAGGGAGAGTGGGGTCAGACATGGGGGAATGACTGTATATATTAATGGTGGGAATGGTCATCATTAAAATTCACTTTGCATGGGCTTACTATCATTTTCTTCTTTCACCATTTGGGCAACATGCTATAATGCCACTGCTGACCACCGTAACCCTTAAGGCATGCAGCAAGAAAGAGCTCCCCTCCACAAACAGCAACTCTACCCCTGCAGAGTAATAAAAAAGAAAACAGCCTTTTTGTCACTATTTTTTAATGTTTTAGTGCAGGATGCAAAACAGTGTTAGTGTGGTGCATCACCCTGAGGGTTAGGCAATAGCACTTTAATTCCAGGGCTCCACATGGCCAGCTGCCTTGCCTTTCTCTTAATGTAAAGAAATAATACACCTTAATGATGTAGAGCTCTGCTATTGTTATTGTTGAGCTAAAATAGTCCCTTACATAGCTGCTTATGGTATTCATTATGACTACCATAAAGTCTTCAGGGGGAAAAAAGTATTTACATTAGGTTAAGGTGAGCTCACTTGTTAAAACTGACTTCAGTTTCAATTATGTTACAACCTCAGATGGTACGGAACAGCTAGTATAATCCTGTAATACTCAAAACACTTATTCCAATAAGCTGCACACACATGTTTAGTATGGTGCCTGCATTGATAAATAAAATCTTAAATGCTCATTCATTTTCTAATTTTTTGAAAAAAAGCAAGGAAAAAATGAAACATTTTCAGCATATGAGCGGATTTTTTCTTATATACTGTATATAAGTACATTTGAATGACAGTAAATAGTATGGAAATGCAATTTGAGCATGCTACTGTATACAGCTTTAGTTTTACTAAAACCAGACTACTTTATATACTCCCACATATAGCCTGGGCTGTCAATACCAGTAGCCAAGTTTTCAAATTGTGATTCAATCACACTGAACTTGTTAGAATGCTATAAAACACAAACCAGAGTGAATTTACTACCTGAAAACAAACATTTGTTCAGTTCTTTGTGCAATTAGCACTAAATAGAATTAAGGGGGCAATGTTGTGAAATGATAGTGGGCCCATTAAAAAGTATAAATAAAAGAAGGGAAATAAATAATAGTTATTTTGACAGTGATATTCTACCTCTGGAATCATTCAATCATTCAAATGTCTTTTTTTTTCCGACTAATATATATATATATATATATATATATATATATATATATATATATATATATATATATATTCATCAAAGACATTTCACTGTGCTGCCTTTTAATATAGCACAAGCATTCATCCTGCACAGGATGGAACTGCACAAATACTATGTAATTATCTTGCAGCTCCCCGCTGGTTTCTGCATATTCCAAGTGCAAAGAGAGAAGCACATTTCCAGAGTCTGACTTCTGTCTTCATTGTCTCTGCTTGGAATATAAAGCTCTACTTCATTATAGAAGACCTGATCAAACTTGAAAGATTTAGCCATTATTCTTGTCTCTGTCAACTTTCTGCCATTTTTTTTTTTTTTTTTGTCTCAAGCTCTTTTGTTTTGCCACCCAGGGGACGCGTCTTATTCCAAGACTGTCATTTTTTAAACAAAACAAGCTTTCGTGAGCAAATAATGTCCGAGGCGCACCATGTGATGCAGAGGGAAAATAAGACCTGCAGTTTTTCTAAATAGTCTTTCTTACACCTTACTGACCTGTTATTGATGAAGTGCTTTGATATATATATATATTTTTTTTAATGATTAAAAAATGAATCTGTAGTTTGGTTCTTCAGGGTTAAAACAAAGGACACATTCGTTTCACTGTGTGTATATAGTTGTGATGGTCTACACAATCAACCTGCAAATTAAAACGCTTTATTGTCAAACATCTGGCTGCCTTTTAAATTGCAGGAGCATCTATCCAAAAAGTTATGATTTAGATCTGCATTTTTTATCTGGCTTATGTATTAATAGCTGACAAACATGATTTATTTTGTTTTTATAAGACATCAAGACAGTATACAAGAAAATGAGGAGAAAAATAAATATACAAAAATTCAGAGGCAGTACATGATATTTCTTTCAATACTGTTCTGGCATATATTGCATATATTGTTTGTTCCTCAGTTTAAACTGGGTTTTGATAAGCCTGACTAAATGTAAAAACTGTAAACAAGTAAAGGTTCATTTAATTGCTACAGAAATAGACTGTTTTGAAAAGTTCCATTTCACATTGCACCAAATACAGCTCCCGATCTTAAAATGTAAATCATACAGAAGTGACACAAAGGATAAAGGAACGATTTTTGAAGGCAATAACAGTGATCGTTTAATTCAGTATGTGCATATCTACTTGGCATCGGATAATTAGGGTGCCACATTGCTGTAAAGACAGAAAGCTTAGGGTGCCACTCTGACTCACCCAGACGATAATACATGATTAGAAGTCAGTAACAGATCACAACTGCTAAATGACCCACCAAGGTCATGATTAAGGGCAAACAGCATAATTAGTATGCACTTCACTGGCAGAGGGGTACAGTTCCATTGTTCTGGCACAATCAAATTAGCCTAGCCAATAAGAGCTGTGCTCTGACCTTAGGAGAGGATATCTTTCTTGTGATAGAATAACAATGACACAAAAGAATATGAATGCTGTGTGCTTAAGGGAAATAAATAATGGTGTACAATTTTGAGGGGGGTACTGAAATGGGCTCTCTTTAGGATTTTCTTAGCAGGCAAAGGAAAAAAGAAAACAAAAACAAAAACAAAAAGAAAGAATCAAACAATACAGTCTCAAAGGCGTGTTATGAAAATAAGATGAATGCACATTACCTGCAGTTCATTTCTTTTTTTTTACATGGCGTGACCTAGTCCTCCAACACAACTACTATAGTTAAAAGTTTTTAGATGTGTTCTTGACATTATCCTAATGGAGTGTAAAAGTGTTATAAGGAGTGTCATGAAATGAGGGACTTCTATTTAATTAAAAAAAAACAAAAAAAAACAGGAGCCTATTTTTCCATTTGAAAAGATTTGCTACAGTAGGAGCAGACAAATTTGACTGTTCTCACTAAAGACGTGCACTTTGTAGACTGGCAGATGGCTCCTTAGTTCTCAAAATGTCCAAGAACGGTGATGTTATAGTGTAGTTATTATAAGGATGGGTGCACTGAAGGATACTTATGAGAATCAGGGTAATTCAGCCGATTTTTAGACCTGCTTCTGATCACCTGGAAAATGGAGGAAAGCTGGATTTTTAACTCATATGCTGATGCTGTCCATTGTTTAGGCTAAGCTGTCTGTGTTATCTATAATATATTCTCATACGTCTTGAATATAATGTACTGTATGCAGGACAAGAAAATGCATGTGTTAGTTGGCAGCCAAGGGGCTTCCGTCTCATCCTCGCCTTTCCCAAGAAAAGAAACTTTATTGCTAGCCAAAAATACAAAATAAATATAAAAAATACTCTTGAGAAAGCCTGTTGACTACATTAACATGCTCCCTATGACAGCATCAGCCAATTTAATATTGCACTGGGGTTCATCGAGTGTAAAACGTACAGATGATAATATTTTAAGAATAATGTTACTGGTATTGTTTGCGAACGTAGAAGTCCTACTGGAATTTTATGTTTTATTCCAATTCATTCAAATTATATTTTGTGATTTAAAAAAAAAATAATAATAAAAAGAATATATACATTTTGACACCGGACTGCCCTGTCTCAGTCAAATTGCCCAAACCATGAAACTCCCTTAACACAGTGGATTAAAATGTGTTCCTTTCAGCCACCCTTGTCATTAATTTGTCTGATTTAACAAGATAAGATTTGAGTGCTGATGCAGCCCGTTGTTAATGCAACAGCTAGTGCGGAATATCAGCGACACTGCATCAGAGGGATGCATAAATCAGATATTCAAAAAAATTAGATATGCAGAGCACCAATTTTATAGTCCCAGCCTCAGAAATTGAAATAGCCGAGATTAATGTATCATATCTTACACACTGTCCAAGTGAATCAACTTTAATATATTGAGCAGATTCGCAGAACAAGACTGTTATCTAAGGAGCACTCAAAAGACGGAATTGACCTGAGGACTTGATTTGGTTCAGGTAGTTCATGTTATGCAGAAGAACTTGAATAATTTTTAGGGAAAAAAAAATGATTAAAAATATTTTACGGTACGTTACTCTGGATTTGTTTAACACTTCTCACATGGGGTTTTATAAAAGAAACAATGTCCATCGGTCACGTTGCTCAACATACCTCAACAACCTCTTGTACAGCTAAAGTGTGCATACTCTAGGGAGTTGTATTGTGTGTTATACCAGATTTAGAACAGCAGGTAGGTAGGTTGGCAGGAAACTGGGACAAAATAAGTCACAACTTAAATAAGTTTGGTGGTCTCAACTTGGAGCCATCCATAGTTTTGCTTAAGAAAGGCCCAGAATTGAAAGCCTAGGCTATTATGGGAAATGTAAAACTATGAGGGGACGCTTTAGTGCCATCACCCATTGTCAGTGTCACTCAAATTTCAAGCACTGCAATAAGAAAAAAGTAACAAATAAAAGGACTGGAATAAGTGCTTCCAGAGGAAGAATATTGAGATGGCACATGTCAAAGTATGTGGGATTTAGCTGTGTCTACAATATATGTAAAATAATCTGCACAGAAATTTGAATGGTGAAATGCCAAAGATATATAAGAACATAAGAAAGGTTACGAACGAGAGGAGGCCATTCGGCTCATCTTGCTCATTTGGTTGTTAGTATTTTATTGATCCCAGAATCTCATCAAGCAGCTTCTTGAAGGATCCCAGGTTGTCAGCTTCAACAACATTACAGGGGAGTTGGTTCCAGACTTCCACGATTCTCTGTGTAAAAAAGTGCCTCCTATTTTCTGTTCTGAATTCCCCTTTATCTAATCTCCATGTGTGACCCCTGGTCCTTGTTTCTTTTTTCAGGTCGAAAAAGTCCCTTGGGTCGATATTGTCAATACCTTTTAGAATTCTGAATTCAGCGTAGTCTTCTTTGTTCAAGACTGAATGGATTAAATTCTTTTAGCCTGTCTGCATATGCCATGCCTTTTTATCCCGGAATAATTCTGGTTGCTCTTCTTTGCACTCTTTCTAGAGCAGCAATACCCCCTTTTTGTATGCTAACAATGTAAAAACAGTGCAGATGAGAAAGTCCATGATACTAACCATAAAATCCATTTATTATTGTCTATTCCCCAGCCTTTAAGCAAATACTGGAAAGAGAATTGTCCAGGATTCTCCACATTTCTGGTTTGATCAGGGCTTAATGTTGGGGGGATTTAGAGAAATCGAGTTTGGATAATCAATAAAAGTTATGAATAAATCATTGTATTTGTTACTCCCATTAATAAATCTCCCCACTGTAGTGCATTAAGAGAATAGCTCATGCCCAAGTGAGAAATGTGGTGGGTTGTGTTAACTTGGGAGTATAAACAGTACATATGTGTTGCCTGTGATCTCTTCCACATTGAATATCATAAAATGAAAAAACAAATCACCCACCCACTCATTTTAGCATTTATTCTAGCAATTGGAGGGCATTTTATATGGTGATCAGAAAATATTAGGTTTAGTTGCATAAATGTTGTTCAGTGTATTAATAAGAAATTGCAGAGCAAGTTAAAACTGTAGTAACAACGAAATCCATTCAAAATATATTATTTTTATGGTATCAAGTTTGACCAATGTTTACTGCTTTCATTGAATAACACTGGCGGCATTTACATGCACAAATCATGACAGTTTTCCTCACGACGTGTTTGCCATACTTTTCAGAAAATGCGTTGCTATGCCAGTTCTGGTTTATGAAAAAAAATCGGCCGTATCAATGCAGATTACTCAGTTCATAGTCATTTAGGGGAGGGGATATTTAAATGTCCATGTCTGCTTAATAAGTAGGAAAAGAACGACTCTGAATATCGTGAGGAGAGCTTCATGTGTTGCCATGAATATAAAAAACATTTAACATGAGAAATGAATTCAAGTGTTGTCGCGCACATTCTGAATTACATTAGCTACTTGTTTGTCTGGTTACCTTTCCAACACACACACAAAATGTTGTAAAATATAATTTATACTAAGTATAAGTTTTACTACTTCGAATTTATGTGTGTGTGTGTGTGTGTGTTTGTGGATCATCTAAAAGTTACATTTCATTAACACTAGAACCACCTTTTACACTACATGTTTTTATTTTGAATAGAAACTACAATATTCAATTTTTTAAAATATATATACAAACATGTTGTTATCTCTATTGGACCTGGCAGCCATCAATTCCTTTGTTTTGTACAAGTTAAGAGAGATTTCAACGCTTCAGCAGAAACATTTCGATCAGAAAACTGCAAAGCTGCAGGCTGCAGCAGTTCAACCTGGATTTTGTGCTGCGAGTGAAACACACGCAAGAGAAATCATATGTTACTTTCATTTAAGATTAAAAACTACTTTTGTTTTTACAGTTTTGTATGTACATAAACCTGTTTACACACTAGTTTCTTTTGAAATGTTTATTTTATTAGTTTTTTTTTATTTTTTGAAGTAGTCCTTTATATGTGGTAAGTTAGAAAATAAACCCTTTTATGTTTAATTGTTCATTTAAATACAGCGTTTCGGGTGTGCACGTTATTATTATTACTATTATTATTATTTATTTCTTAGCAGACGCCCTTATCCAGGTCGACTTACAATTGTTACAAGATATCACATTATTTTTACATACAATTACCCATTTATACAGTTGGGTTTTTACTGGAGCAATCTAGGTAAAAGTACCTTGCTCAAGGGTACAGCAGCAGTGTGCCCCACCTGGGATTGAACCCACGACCCTCCGGTCAAGAGTCCAGAGCCCTAACCACTACTCCACACTGCTGTATTTTCTTACAAAATCATTAGTAATTTTAATTTTACTATATAATAAAATAATAAAATAACCTGTCCAAACCAGTGTCACTTGGGACCGTAAAATTGTGTTGGATTACAGTTACTGTAAAAAATCTGATATTACACCTGAAAATGACAAAACTGTGAATGCTTAAAAAATGCTTGTTTATATTTTTCCTTTTTAAAAGCAATTAGAAGGAGCACTGTATCACAGTCTATCATTCTACCAAGTAATACAGTGGAATAGTTGTATGCCCTTGTCTTATGTTGGTATTCACTTCAATTCAGACCACTAAGATTTCAGTTTACAATAGTTTTTTTTTTTTTTTCAGGAATGCTTCTTCCTACACCGAATAGCTAAATCTACCCTGTGACGGTTACCAATGGCGATCACACGCGTGAACGTGACCTGAGGTACTGCGAGTTCTTTTGCTTAAATACAAAGACAAAAATTATGTAGTCTAAACAATTGTTTTTATAAGTCGAACTATAAAATTACCTTGACAAAATGTTTTGCCGGTACTCTGTATCGGCTTACTTTCACCTCTGGGTAGCTGGAAAAAAAAAACTATCAGGGAGTTTCACTGTTGAGAAAAGATAAAAAACACTCAGGCTGCCACCAGTAAAATTGTAAATACATGGTTAAATGCATTATTTTGTTTTGTGGTATCCATTACATCCAACCCAATTTAATATATAACCTATAACCTATGTGCACTATAAGGAGTTATAAGCTAGTTTTACATTTGACCATAGATAGGTCAAAGGTCACGGGCAAGGTGATTTTTGGATAGCGCATATATGGGTTCCTATCTGTGTTCCACAGTAACCATGACCCTATCTGCACTTGTTATAAGCCAGTTTTGCATTTGACTTTAAGGCGAGGTCAAAGGTCACGATCAAGGCAATTTTTGAATAGAGCATATATGGGTTCCTATATGTGTTCCATACTAACCATTACCCTATGTGCACTCTGTAAGGAGTTACAAGCTAGTTTTGCATTTGTCCTTAAGGAGAGGTCAAAGGTCACAGTCAAGGCCATTTTTGAACAGAGCATATAATGGATCCTATATGTGTTCCATAGTAATCATTACCGGGCTCTACTTTCCAAGCAACTTCCTGAGCGACTTCTGCAGACACAGGCGATCACGTGGCAACTCAACAATTCTGATTGGTTCTTATAACGCTGACTGCACGGCTTGCATATCCTGTCATAAAGAAGCTCTAATTTTAAATGTCGGCGGTAAAATTAAATAACATAAATACAATTCTAAACTTGTAGAAACGGGACAAAAAAAAAAAAAGAAAAACAACTCAGTTGTCAAAACCGAAACAATTAATAAACTCCTTCAACTTGTAGATGGAATAAAAATGTAAAAAAAAACCCCCGTCACCTCAGTTATCATAAAAAAATCAAACTTGTAGACGCGGGAACCTTGTTGCAGAAGTAATTGCTCAGATGTGGACACAGCAATTGCTCGCAACTGAGTTGTGCGATTTTGGGAGCAATTGGGTTGCGCAACTGATCGCTAAGGTGTGGACCCGGCTTAAGACTTTTGCACTGCAGTATATATATATATATAGTTGAAAGCTTTTCATTTCATAAATATAGCTCTTGAGATTTGTAATAGTCTTTTTTTATTTTATGTCTGCTATACTGTCTGCACACCTTCTGCTATTTGCAGAGGAAGCAGGTTTCCTCAATTTCCTTGGAGCTTTCTTGCATTAGAAAAACAGCATGAAACAGTTGATTTTCATTTTATGGTGCAAAGCATTACCATGATGTCCTAACACTTGTAAATGAATACCCCTCTTTCCTAATCTGTCATTTTAATGTACTATAGATTTTATTTCACTTGGTGTTGTATCACATTCTCAATAATAATAATCAACTCAGCTGTTGTTCTCCTGCAGAAATGTAATTTCTTCATTGAGTGCACAACTAATAAAAGATGTTGCTTGAAGAAATAAAAAAATAAATATGATGAATCATAAGGACTGGGATTTGTATTCAGATGTGAAAGACAATTACAGAACAAGTTCAAATTTATCAGGCACTTGTATTCTCAACAGCTTAATAATATGTCTGCTTGTCTGCATGTCTATCTGTACAAATGATGCTGGTGGTCACAAGTTTGCATGCAGATGGTGACAGATACTAGCCTTCTTATAATAGAAAACATAATCTAAACATTCCATGGCATAGGGGTCTGTATATAAAGCATTAACATGCAAATAAATGCTTATATTATAATTATTGGGAAGAAATATATTTTGTTACATTTTTATAGAAATATTGTGGGGTGTGTTGGACGATCCAGAGAAAGAGATCCAGTGAGAATCAGTACAAGATTGCTTGGTTAAGTTAGTATTACTGTGCACATAAGGCAATACTTCAGCTTCAACTTGAATATTTTGTACAGTGGATAAGTTGCTGAACTGGTTAGCGCATGGAGTTCATTTCTTTGTCACCATCCATGTAACGGGTTGCCTCGTCTTAACCTCCATCCTTTTGCCTGGTGTGGAAAGTTTGTGGATGGACTTGTAAGAGAGAGGAGGAGGAGTGAAAGCAGTCCGGGGTAGGGGAGGAGTGAAAGCAGTCCAGGGTAGGGGAAGTTGTCAGTAAGAATGGGTCTCTGCTGAATAAAGGAGATAGTACATGTAATTTAGCTCTATTATTGCTCAAACATAACTCTGTTATACAGTTGTTAAGATACTTGACAATTTATGCCCACTATTTCGCACGATAATGAATACAATTGCAGTAGTAAATACGGAAATCATAAACGAGCACACTAATTGCAATTATGGTGCACCATAATGTTTAGTGCCCTTTTGTAAATGAGGCCCTTTGAGCTCTAACCCTAGGTTGAATTTTAAGTATGGTGCAGCTATTCTTTTAATTTATTTTATAATATACCAAATAGCAAAAACTATAACTTTTTTATCTTCTGCAATTAATCTTATTCAGACTGCCTAGGCATGTCATTACATTCAATTAAGAAGACAATACTGTTTATTTAGAAAAAGAAAAAAAAAATTACAAATAGTTTTTTCCAAGAAAAGACCAGATAGTATTATTAGTTGCAGTATTATTATCTTATGATTCAGATGAATTCCCCTACGAAGGGGATATAGTGGAGGCATATGTCACATTTCACTCAATTCTGCATATAATATACCTGGAGAACTGCTTATCCAATTGTCACGGAACATGATAGTAACAATATTAAGCTTAAGTTATTGAAATCATTAGATTCCAGGATATAGGGGGATGTCTGTCTGTCCATTCATCCAGTCATCTGTGTCACACTTACATTTTTGTATACAATATCTGGAGAACTGACTGTCATGAAACTTGGTAGTAACAATATTAAGCTTATTAGGAATATCATACTGGGACATAGGCTACAGTAGGGGTGTCTGTCAGTACATCCGACCATCTGTAAGTCACACTTCTATGCAACAGTCTAAACAACACTATTTAAGCTACTATTGTCATTAGATTATGCTGGGTTGCAATGCAAAGAGAGAGCCTCACAAAAAAATGAAGTGGAGAAGTAGAGAGGGTTTTTTCAAGCTGCGCTTTTAGTTGACTCTGACAGAGATTTCAGGTCAGATGCTGAGAGTGAAATTGACGTGAAAATCTTAAATAAATGCTATTCTTACACACCTTCATGGTTGCATGCTCTTGATTGTTCAAAATACTTTATTTTCTAGAAGGTGGATATGTGTATGTTATAATTCTGTATTTATATTCCATTACAAAAGTATTTATAATCTGTTTATGTCACATTGATTGTAAATTGTATGTGATTCCCTTTTGACTTTTTAAAGTATTTAAATCCAAAACCGTATATCATATTAAACTGGCTACTGACAATGTAGTGGGATTTATTGGAATATGTATTTGGTCTGCATCCTGTAGGTGTGCAAAACACAATTAAACAACACATTTCTTTTGACTATTAGACAAAGTTTTTAGCCAAATTAATTGTTGCTCCACTTGATATATTAATATGCCCAGAGGATGCTCAGAACCCCCTATTTTTATTTATTTGTTTGTATGTGGATTTGTGTCTGGTTGCAAATAAATAACACTATAAAATATATTTGCCATTAAGGGGTTAGTTATTGTATGTCAGCCTTTCATACATATTGGTTTCAATGGAATTAAGCACATTTTCTGATTGGAGGGGCCAAGCTGTAGCAGTAGTTCAATATTCACGTAGACTAGGCTGTGCTTGCACAGACAATCATGGGTAAGACAAAGATGGCTCTGATGTGGAGGCCAGTGTTATACAGGGATAATGCTTTTGACAATTTTGTTGTGGTCAAAGGGAGTAATGACATTTAGATCACTTACACTGAGGGTTTTTGATTACTGTTTGACATGTTTGGCTGTGTTTAAGTGCAGTAGTTGCATTCCCCAAAGACTAGAAAGTGTTAGAGATTATACATGTCCTAGTCAGTAGGTGACAGCTTTGACAAAAGCAAAAATAAGGCATGAGAGGGAGCTCATTCTGGAACACTGGAGCAGTACTGTGCTGGAAAATTATTGTCGGTTCTGCAGAAACAATCCACCATTCAATTGGGTAATACAGGTCTCAAAGCAGCTCACATTTGACCAAAACCATTTGTATGTTGTGCTTCTTTACAGCTACCAGACGGGTTCTTTCTTTGAATTGTGACAGTTTATGAAAACTGACTTCATCATTTCACTCTTGGGCCGCAACGTTCGCAAATCCCTAAGGCAATCGCAAAACTTTTTGCGGACAGTTAGTGCACCAAAATCAGCTTCACGTGTGGGCAAACAGACTTTGCCCATCTATGTGATTTAGCAACCGTGTTTTACTGCCCACCCAGCAAGTCAGCATTAGCGCTGGATATGGGCTGAACTTTAAGTTAGTGTCCTCATTTACATACAAATGTAGCAATTGAGCAAACCATCAACAGTGTTAGCGTTTCCGTTTCAATTAGCATATGAAAACCAGGTCTAAACCGTGCACAAATTACATGGTCGACTACAAATACCACTGAAACTACCAGGGAAGCAAGTACAGAAAAGTTAGAAAGAAAAAAGAGAAATAAAAGAAATATGGAGTGTGTACAGGATTTCCGTGTGGCCAGACAAAGAGAGAGGAGGAGGAGGAGACGTTCCCAAATATTTAGAATTCATCTGTCTTTTATGAGCCTGTCTGACACACAATGTATGCAGCAATTTTGCCTCAACAGACAAACAATCACTGACATCTGCCAACTGCTTCAGGCTGACCTGGAAGTAGACATGTGGAGAGCACACTGTTTGCCTGTAGCACTAAGGGTACCCACTGCACTAACATTTTATACCACTGGCTCGTTTCAAAGTACTGTGGGTTACTGTAAAGGCATAAATATTTGCAACCAATATCATCTGGCTGGTTGTGTTTTACATAACATAGCTCTCCATAATGGATGTGATGTTGAACTTACAGGTTGTAACTGTACTCCCCCCACTGTGCTTTGATTGGTTGGGCGTATAATTAGCTATTTGATGTGAGTTAGCCCACGCATGAGACCTGACTTCTAAATCACATTTTCGTACACTATAGTGGTGGTTCGCTATGCTGTAATTTTTGCCGGAGCGGAAGCGGCTGCGCATATATTTGCTAAATAGGGCCCCACATGTTTTGAGTATGCAGTGGAAACATAGGCTGTTCAAAGGCTGCCACAAAATTAAGTCAAAGCTGCATCTGTAATTGTGATGTCTGCACTGGACATGATAGTGACTATTCTGTAAAGCTAAAGTCACACTCCTCCTTGTTTTCTGGGAAATATGAATTGGGTTTTACTTGGAATTTTTTACATTTAATATTTAAGTTGTTCGGATTTAGTCATGACATACCTCTAACTATTCCCTTGACATTATGTTGGTTGATGGACATTTAGTGAGTTCGGGACCAACATCTTCCATAGAGGGCTCCCATTGATAGCATTGACAAGGCCCAATTCTAAGATCTGACAGAATCACATCAACCTTTATAAAATACATCTGCATCCAATTACCTGCTTATTATCATGCTGCACTTGGCATTCTCATAAATCCATTGCCCTAAATAACCAGAGATTTTACTCATGAATTAGTCCCTTTTATTTATCAAATACCATAGCTCGATATAAGCAGTACAAGAAGCTTTATTGCTCCATATTGTTCTTAGTAGAAAACATAATGGGGGGATACAGCTCCAACTTGGTAGAGGCAGAATTGACAAACAGCAATGGTACAATACTGAAAAGGGTACTACTGGGTTTGCCATAAGAAAGCTGAAAGCAGTCTGCAGTGAGAGAGCTGTCAGCATTTAAGTAAACATTTCAGCCCATGCTTATGTGTTGTTGTTTCCCTAAACAAAAAGAGGTACTATATCAATCAGTGCATGCACATGAGTTTTCTAAAACGTTCTTGGAAAACATGATTAGAATAATAGATTTATGAAAGTTTGACTTGGAGCAGTTATGCAGACTTTTTAAATTGGAATAAAAAAAAAAAATATTATTGGAATTATTGACTGTGACTGCCCTGTTTGTTATAGCTCCTCAGCATACCAAAATGAAAGATCTCTGGTGAATTCTATTTTATTTAGTAAACCAAACACCAAGGTACATTTAGACCCAATTGCTTGTTCTAGGGTTAAAAGTAGTTTTCCTGTTTTCAATGATGATCACTGTAACAGGAGCCTTGCTACAGGTGATGATGGGAGACGTGATTTGTATGATTTAATTCTCTGGAGGACGTGCATGCGTGTCCGCTGCTTGATTGACAGTACATGGAGACAGAAGGTTGGGACTGACACACCCCACAGGTGCAGGTTTATTTATATACACGTACAAGAACCCCACGTGACTCTACCAGCAATGGTAGCTTATGGGGGACATATGACCTGTCGTGCAAAAGGCAAAATAAAGACTGTGCAATAAACTATCAAATAAAAGGTGTCATGAAAACGACTGCCTACTCCGATAACAAATGGATGTCCTGCTTCCACACCTGTCTGCTATACTGGGTGGGATCTACTATCCCGAAACTAACTCCCTGTTCCTCAGACAGTTGACCCAACTCCAACCTCAGAATATACACACGATCACCGTTAGAGGTGGTTGCTTCGTTTCCTGAACCCAGTCGCTCAGAAGCACAGACAGGCCAATGCTTCTACAGCAGCAGCAGCGCTCTGACTCCTATGGCTTACAGCAGCCCTGTTTTGTATAATCGGGACCCTTTTATTCCTGGTGCTCTGCTGCACCACGCCCACCTGCTGATTAGGAGCTCGCAGCTAGAAAACACACACACGCGCTGCTCGTTCCTGCAACTAAACACAGCAGACAGGCTGCTACACACAGAGCGTCAGGTTCCCCATTAAAACCAATCACACTATTATTTATACACTCACAACACACATATTTACAATAAACAATCACAGAAGCCACCTCCTTATGTGCATGGCCCCAGCCCTGCTATAGTCACTCATACAGTCTGGAGAATTTACCACCACTCTCCATGATACAAATCTTGGACCTGAGATGGTTTAGGGTCGATCAGATTAAAAGATTTGTATAATTTGACTTTGGCCCCGTATGCGTGCGCATAGCCCCTGAACTCCTTTGCGTGAAGACATTTCCCTTCTCCACAACATAAAGGCATAAATGTTTAAATCAACATTAAGCCTGTCGTTTGTGCCACTAGTTTGTTTCTACTTCAAGGTGGTAGTTCCGTGCCAATTAAGATTTAATTTTGCCGTTAGAAATGGAGCAAAGCATTGAAAACTTGCATATCGATACCGTCTACTTGTCAGACTCCTCTCATATGTAAATCCAAAGTCTCTTCTTGAGGGGTATATGGACATTTAAAGAAACAAGTGTTATTGTACACATTTATTACACATCAGTCTGTCAACTCTTATATGTAAATGTAAACAACAAGTCTCGTTTATTTTCTTATCCATGAAAAATACTTATTTTTGCTATTTAACAAAAGCAAAACTCATTTGTTTAATAGGTAAAAATAGACATCTGTGACTTTCAATTGTGTTCGTTCTCCCCCAAGAACTATACTAACAACGCATCACGGTACTATCGATGATGCAATTTAAAAAATAAAGCCTTAAACCAAAAGTTTTTCAAAAACCAAAAGTGCTTTTGGACCTGACGTGCTTATGCTGTACATATATTCACATGATGATACACTTTGAGAAATATTTTGGAATCCTCTGCCTCTGTCTCTCTCAGTGTTCTGTCAAAGATATTTGTTGGTTCTGTTGTCAAAGTAACAATCCCAACTTCCTGTTGCTGTTGTTTGTGCCAGTTTGATGCTGACAATGGGGGTGATGCCCTCGCGTGTACATTGCAAACGTGAGCCGTCTCAGGGACCAATGCGTTCACAGTAGAGCAAAAAACAGACCAAAGCTGTCGCAGCGCCCCCCTCTGGAGCAGGCCATTTTTAGGACGGCTGTGTTTACGCTATAAAAAACAGACCTAAGCCAGCTCAAAGCCAGCTTAAGAGTGGCTAGTGTAAACAGGGTATTAGTCTGAACTCAATTAATCACATGGTCACCGGTTCCACCCCTTTCTCCTCTAGTGGGATTTTTACTAATTTGAAGAATGCCTGTTTCAACTCAGATCATTTTCTTTAATATCCCAACGACTGAATAATCCGGTGATATTTACGTTGATGCCTCTTTTATGAGAGCATCATAACAAAATTGATTAAAATTGTGCTGCTGATGGTAAACAAAAAAAAACATATGTTGTTACATAGAGCAATAGGACTATCAAAATACACAACTTTCTACTTACCTACCCCATTGCACCATTGTCCACCTTCTTTTTACAATCTTCCTGCTTCACACAGTCCTGTTCAATAAAACAAGTAAAGAAAATAAGTAAGCCGCATACAGTAGGTCTGATTGATGGAATCAGTCCTTGAATGAAGTAATCCCGTCTCCCAGAAGCAGTTTGCTTTTGATAGAACAGGTAACCTTTAAAATGCAATACAGCTATTGCAACACCAGTAAATGAATCAGTGGTTTAGTAGAGAGAAAAAAAAAACCTGTCCTGTTTTAAAGTGTCCCAGGATTATAGGAATGCATTAGGATAGAGACTTCAACAGTCCCAAAAACAACCTCAAAACCAAGCTGCTACCATCTAGGTTGCATGAGGACTGGAATCATATTTAACAAACTTACAGAATCACTATATTTTAGTTTGTTAAATTTGAGGGGTGTACTACAATTACCACCAGTATATACAAAACACACTAAAAGGATAATATTTTTGTACACTGTAGTTATTAAATTAGGTATATTTTGTCTTTTGTAATGAAGACAGAATATAATTATTTGATGTGATATATTTACTTGCAAGTATATATTCATGCTATCGTATTCTGTATTTAAGTAGCGCTTATATTTCTTAACTGAAAAAGTAAAAATGCATTTACAGGATAATATTTCAAATCTGTATGTATTTTTAGCCCCTGTCTCTGTAACTCCTTTCATTTTATTACTTCTATTTCATGAGTCAATATCTTCATGAATACACAACTTAATCAAGCTTGTCCTGAATTTATTTGCAGTGTATTACAAAAGGTAGAAGAAATATCAATTAATATAAGCAAAGAGGACCCATAATTTATAATTAACAAGCAAGTGGTTTGTAATAAACAGAGGCACTGAGTGTAAGAGCCAGAAGAAAAATAACTAGTGTTGATTTGTCCCTCGGCAAATTAATAGAGTGCTTATCAATGACAGGGTTACATAAAACAGCTAAATGAATAATCATCGGTGAGTTAGAGTGAAGCAGATCTCTAACAAGCTCAATTTGAACCTCGTGACATCCATAGACTGCAAAAGATTGAGGAGTGATGAACATAGAAAAAGCCAATGAACCATTGTTAAGAGCATGCTCAGTATTTGTCTCACAGACATGAAGTTAGCTGTACTAGAAAATGAGGCATGCAGCTAAATGGCTCTGTGCTTTAACTTCATGCGTTTATGGAGATTTTAAAATGTGAAATCATAAATGCACAGCAACCAAACTACATATTTGAAAAGAGAGTTATTTATTGCCAGGATCAAAAATGCAGTTAAAGACCCAAGCAACTAATCTTTGAATGACAATTGCATTAGTGTCATAGGGGGCATCGGACGTACATTCCTGTATAAACATGAATGCCCACGTTGTTAGGAACATGTTCATGATCCAAGGCATTCCATGCAGTTTTTGTCATTCCTGTAGTGAGTTTGTGTGTTACATGCACCTATGGATACCGTGCACTATTTTTGCCACCCCAGTATCAGTTCTTAACACTACATTCCTCTGCATACATAGCAACATGCAGTGTACAGTTGGCTCTCTCTCCCTTCGTGATCTCTCTTCCTGCAAGGATTCAGATAACATTAAATGTGACTTCTGGTTACACAATTTGTTGAATTTTGCAATTAGAATAATCATTATAAGTTATAAGATTGTACTTTGCCTAGCAGCTCGAGGTGGCACATCCGGTAAGGTGCTCCGCATGGAGTGCAGGGCGCACTCTATAGTCTGGGCGTTGCGGTTCGAGTCAGGCTATTCCACAGCCGACCGTGGGCGGGAGCTCCCAGGGGCGGCGCACAATTGGCTGGCGTCGCCCGGGGAGGGAGGTTAGGTCGGCCAGGTGTCCTTGGCTCACCACGCACCAGCGACCCCTGTAGTCTGGCCGGGCGCCTGTGGGCTTGCCTGTAAGCTGCCCATTGCCCTCCGGCGCTGTAGTTCTTGGGTGGCTGCATGGTGAGTCCGCAGTGTGAAAAAAAGCGGTCGGCTGACTGCACACGCTTCAGAGGACAGCGTGTGTTCGTCAGCGCAGGGTGGTAGCGATGAGCTGAGCTTCAAAATAATAATTGGCCATTCCAAATTGGGAGAAAATAATAAAAATAATTGGCAATGACTAATTTTTTTTTTTAATTAATACCTATCAGGCTTTTTTTTGTCTATCCTACATGTAAAAAAAACAAACCATGTTTTTGTAGGACGCGTAGATAATAAAAAAATATTTTAAATTGAAACTAAATTATTTCAGCATATTTTTGTTTTTATCTTAGTTTACTTACAATTAGCCCAAAAAAAATCATAGTGTCACATTAACACGGTATGGTTATACAGAACCTTAAATATCTGCCATTTCAAATCGGTACACAGCTTCTGCCGCCTACGCTCTCCACTTTGCGGCAGCATTCAGTCGGTGGAATTTTTCAGTCATTTTTTCCTGCGCATGTCAAAGTCCCGCATAAAAGATTAATTCTCAAACTGAACGCAGTAAAGATTCAAGAAAATGCATGCATATGGATTAGGGAGTGGTTAACATGTAGAAAACAGAAAGTACTGATTAGAGGAGAAACCTCAAAATGGAGCGAGGTAACCAGTGGTGTACCACAGGGATCAGTATTAGGTCCTCTGCTATTCCTAATCTACATTAATGATTTAGATTCTGGTATAGTAAGCAAACTCATTAAATTTGCAGACGACACAAAAATACGAGGAGTGGCAAACACTGTTGCAGCAGCAAAGGTCATTCAAAATGATCTAGACAGCATTCAGAACTGGGCAGACACATGGCAAATGAAATTTAATAGAGAAAAGTGTAAAGTATTGCATGCAGGCAATAAAAATGTGCATTATAAATATGATATGGGAGATAATGAAATTGAAGAAGGGAACTATGAAAAAGACCTAGGAGTTTATGTTGATTCAGAAATGTCTTCATCTAGACAATGTGGGGAAGCTATAAAAAAGGCCAACAAGATGCTCGGATATATTGTGAGAAGTGTTGAATTTAAATCAAGGGAAGTAATGTTAAAACTTTACAATGCATTAGTAAGACCTCACCTAGAATGTTGTGTTCAGTTCTGGTCACCTTGTTACAAAAAGGATATTGCTGCTCTAGAAAGAGTGCAAAGAAGAGCAATCAGAATTATCCCGGGTTTAAAAGGCATGTCGTATGCAGGCAGGCTAAAAGAATTGAATCTATTCAGTCTTGAACAAAGAAGACTACGCGGCGATCTGATTCAAACATTCAAAATCCTAAAAGGTATAGACAATGTCGACCCAGAGGACTTTTTTGACCTGAAAAAAGAAACAAGGATCAGGGGTCACAAATGGAGATTAGATAAAGGGGCATTCAGAACAGAAAATAAGAGGCACTTTTTTACACAGAGAATTGTGAGGGTCTGGAACCAACTCCCCAATAATGTTGTTGAAGCTGACACCCTGGGATCCTTCAAGAAGCTGCTTGATGAGATTCTGGGATCAATAAGCTACTAACAACCAAACGAGCAAGATGGGCTGAATGGCCTCCTCTCGTTTGTAAACTTTCTTATGTTCTTATGTTCTTATGCATGGCAACACATTCTCTGTGTTTAACATGCTGCTTTGCAGACGTAAACATAAATAATTCAATTCAAATAAGGCGATGGCGCTATTCTGCCCCATTCATTTTGCTTCCTCTAAATCTTTGTTTTCCGCACGGAAATGGGAATGGTACATAGGACGGGGACAGAACTGCAAACAGTAATCATGTTTTGCTAACACCACACCGGTAGTCCATACGAGTTCAACACATTTCTCAACAGATGCTAATACAACTGGGACTTTCTGGAACATCATTATGTAAAGGTAGATCTACACTGGAAGTGAGCGATGTGAGCAGGACGAGCAAATTTTGTATCAAAAGCGAATATTTTACCAGAAACTGTCACGTGACCCTGTCCTTATCCCTCCCGCTGTTCTCCCACCCAATCCCACACAAGAAAGACGCGGCCCATTCACAACACCACTCATGCAGCATATAGACTGCAGAACAAGCAAGCAAAGCCAACACACACCAAAGAGGGAGCAAAGTTGCCACAGACCCAGGAGAGAGAGAAATGACAGGCAAAGTCACCACACACCCAGGAGAGAGAGAGAGCGGTCCCGCTAACAGAGGGCAGAGGTAAAACACACACTATCATGCCCACAGTAATACAACACAATACACCCCTGGCACTCACAAAACAGTACACAAACAGCTATTTACATAATGTCCCCTTCTCGTCCACCCTCTCCCACAATCCCAACAGTCCATACTGCATTAAAGGGCACATAAGGACCTTTTTATTTTATTGTGTTACATGTTCCCATGTGTTGCTACAACTGTTTACATTCTGAAGCTTTGGTCTGATTTATAACAAAACAATAAAATACATATCAAAATGAAAAAGTACATAATATGTATTGTTTAAAACACCACATTGCCTAGTTGGTAAGTAACTATTGTAGTTTATTATTTAACAATGATGCTATATATATAAATTGGTATTCAGGGCTATGCATGTTACATCAGTTATACTCCAAAAATGTATCCGTTATTTAAAAAGCATTGCAATGTAATCTTGTAAAATCTGAATTAGAAAGAATCTCTTATAAATTCTTAATGTTAAGAATTGTTATAAAAAATAAATAAAATCTATACATGCAATAAAACAAAACGTTTTAATCTTATTTTGCCTCCAAACGGAATCAAGCCATTTAAATTAAATAATGCATGACACAATAAAAATGTACAATATGTTATTATTTCTTTGGCTACTGAATATTGTTATTTTCAATTTGTAACTAAGCAATGCATCACAGATTGCATACCAAGCATTAAAATATTGATACAATTACACCTAAGCTATACAATTTATAATAAAAAAAGGGGCATGACACAAGGGCAGTTGAGTGTTGTCGCAAGGACAATTTGAAATCCTTGTTACATTTTAATATTCTGATATGCAGGGTTATGCTAATTCCAGTAATGAATAATGTCTCCCCTATCCACAGTCCTGTCATTTTATCTCTGTGGTACTATATGTACATGTCCAACTGTGCTCAGCATGGCTAACAAGTAGTGCTTTGAGACCCGTTACATTCTTGCCTTTTCTAATGACACCGTGTCTGTGGTCTTTTATGGAACCTTGCATTAGCAACCCAGTGTTTTATTACAAATTAAAATAAAGAAAATGATTTCACACTAAGGAGCCAATTACACGGGTTAAATTGGTTCCAAAATTAAGCTATAAACTGGAAATCTCAATTAAAAAAATGTATACATACATAAATAAATATTCTGTTTGAAAAACAAACCTTAGTTTATTTTGAACAACTGTAATCACATACAATAGACAATATTATTTCTGTATGTAACTTTGGAAGAGACTGTTACATTTTCAGTTTATTGCAAATTACCACAGCTGTTTTTTTGTTTTCCTAGGTTTTTTGCTTATTATATTAATTGTACTTAATAATTGTGTTATCTTGCAAATAATAAACACATTTAATCAAAGATGAAATTATATATATTTTTAAAATATTTTCCACCATATATCTAAGTATTTTATGAATACTATTTGTGGCCACTGTACACAAATCCCAATGTATGCACACAAGTACTAGCATGATGAGAAGCACAAAGCAAAACATCACTCTGAGACCAACGTTTCTCAAATGCGGCCACCAGTAGGATTTTGTGCAGCCACAGTAGCCCACCAGCAACTCCTCTCTTAATTAAGCTTTATCCCAATCGGCACCAATATCCAGCTTTCATTCAGCGCAGTTCACGTTTGAATTCTGATTTCTTATACTGCTTCTGTGTCTGTTAACTGCTGTTAGCTAGCATTAACGTCACTACAATTGTAACGGGGCCGGCGTGAGTGAAGCCTGGCCTGCTACCAAAGAAAATACATACTATCTATTGTATTGACTTTTATTTTATCATTACAATTGCAGTTATTGGCAGGTAATAATTGTAGTCACGACTACGCCACTCTCTTTAGTTTTTATATAGAGGTGAGAGACCCCTAGAATGTCTAATTAATTACCCCCAATTATAAAAGCAAACCAGAATAAAGTAGTTCCATGCACAAAGGTTATTTTATTTGGAAGAGCAGATGGACACTCACCACACACACAGAAAGGAGTTTACCACAGGAAAAATGAAACAGTTTTTATTGTCATAGTGCCATCATATTTAAAAAGCAAGCCAGTTCTAACAGCCAATGTTTCTCAGCAATTGTACACAAAAAGGCTGAACATATGAACAGGTAAAGATTGGCAGCATTGAATAATACTTCAGCAGGGATCAACAATTAGCAGACAGCATTTCAGTAGATATCAAGAATCATTAATAACACCACATAGGATTCCAAATAGGTAGCAACAATCACTAGCAATAAATAGTAGCAGTAAATTAGTACATTTAAAAAAAATCACCACTCACTACCCACCCCAATAGTTAGGGTCAGGATATTGTGAGGGGACACACAAGCACTTGTAGCTGGGATGGCCCTAGGCAGCCAAGTACAGCCCCTTACCTGAATGGTGCCATTTCATTGATGACGCGTTTTGCCTACATGACCAGCCAATCACCACCAAACCCTCTATTGTAGAGGATGATACATTGAAAAGCTCCTGCTCCCCTACAGGTACCAGCCTCAGTACACACCTCAGGACACCAGGAATACAATGTAGCACAAATAACCTCCCTCCTGAATCAATTAAACAGTGCACAACCAGGCAGGGCCCATGATCATCTTACCATTTACATACAACATTCATTTAAAAATCACAAACGTAGGACTGGTAAAATAAAATACAAAAAGGACTTCCAATCAAACATATTGCACTCTCAAAACTAGTATGTTTAGTTCCGTTTCATTCTTATTATAGTTTTCAAGTCAATTGTACAATTGTATAATATTCATTAGCTAACATGCAAACCTCAGTTTCACCGTACAAAGCAGAATAATCATACTCACTTTAAAACATATTGTTCATGCAGCATTACAATTTCAACCTTACATATGGTCTGCAACCTGTTAGATTTACAAAAACAAAACCAGAATTAAAAAGACTAAAGGTAGTTCGATATGTCACACAAACCACACAATAACAGACAGACAAGCCAGTGAACACAAAGCACAGGAGTGCTTTATTTTCTGCCCTAACCGTTCTCTCTGCTTCCAACCTGGTTCGTTGGTTTTATGTAAGCTGCAAACGGAGATTGATTCAATCAACGCTTCTGATGCCATCTTGCTCCTGCAATCACTAGAAATCGACTCCATGTTCTGAAATTCAGGGATCATTCACTCAAGGCGCGTGCAGGGGTAGGAACACAAAACAAATTAAATTCAACCGCGAATAAACCAAACCAAAAATCATAATACATAATAAATCATAATAATAATCAAAGTAATATTAAATGACAAACAATACTGTGAACATGCAAATAAAAATATATTAAAGTAACACTGTGTTACATCATCACTGCTTGTTGATTGGCCAATCTTGCATTCTGATCAGATTTCATTTTGGCATACATCACAAATCTCCACCCATTTCGCTTTGTGTCAGTGCTCATTGGTTGATCAAAGAGAGAATACTTTAGTAGTGCGACGTAAAAACAGTGGCATGGAGTAATATTATTGTTTAGTGTGGAGAAACTACCTGAATATTCAAACGCACATTGATGCACATGAATTTGAAGGCAAAAATACACGCCTGTGTCCCTGCCATAATGACATGGTTGATAGATATCAGAAATATGAATCACAATGTGTTTTGCCTTGCACCGACTTACCATCTTGTCACAATTTGTGTGACAGTTTCTAAAATTGCAAGTGATGTGTGGAATTAACATAAAATACAGGTTCAACAGTAAGTGCTGCTTCAGATTTGGCAAGCAAGTCAGAATCGAGATACAGATGCAGGTACATCACTCGAAAAAGCTTCACAGTTTACAGACACTGGCCCAACTTGCAAGGTAAATGTTACGTATAGTAAGCAATGTTTTGTGTTGTTGTGATCCTAATCTCTGTTATGAAGAGAGTAATAAACAAAAACCAAAACGTTTTTTTTTTTTTCTTTGCACAATGCCCCCTTTATTTAAATTGATTTTAAAAGAGTTAAATCTGACAGTTTTCATCTGCAGGTACAGCTAATAAAAAGGCAGAAGCAATGCTATTAGAAAATGTCTTCTGACACTTTTATTGCGAAGAAATTACAATGGCAGAGATTTAAAAAAAAAGAAAAATCTATGTTTGTACTTTTTGTGCCTGAAATACACACAGGAAAAATGTATAACTTTAACTAATGTGTGACAGGCAAAGTAAGGCCTTCACAACCTATTATTCTGGGATATTACAGTTTTACATATACTGTAATTGTATGATATAACAGCATTGCAAATTGTTATACTTTTGTTAGATTTAGCTGGGAATTGTGCAGCATGCGATTGGAACAGGAAAGTGATAGCAGATTTTGTATTTAATTAATTCAATAAGTTAATACAGTAATGTACTGTAGCTTAGGTATTGTATTCATCTATATTGTTGATCAACCTATCATGTTTTACCTGTTGTCAGAGCAATAATAATAAAAAATAAATCTAGCAAAACATCCGATTTTTGTCTCCAGTTTATTATTAGAAGGGTCTGGGAATTAAGATCCAGTACAGAGTTGAGACAGTCTGCTATATTTTTTAAATGAGAAACACTTTTGGATTTATTGTAGAAATAAATAAATAAATGTAGAAGTGCATATATTTATATTTTCTTTATTTTTCATATGATATACTTAACGTTTTCATATACAGTACTGTGCAAAAGTTTTAGGCAGGTGTGAAAAAATGCTGTAAAGTAAGAATGCTTTCAAAAATAGACATGTTAATCGATTATATTTATCAATTAACTAAATGCAAAGTGAGTGAACAGAAGAAAAATCTAAATCAAATCCATATTTGGTGTGACCACCCTTTGCCTTCAAAACAGCATCAAGCATCAATTCTTCTAGGTACACTTGCACACAGTTTTTGAAGGAACTCGGCAGGTAGGTTGGCCCAAACATCTTGGAGAACTAACCGCAGTTCTTCTGTGGATTTAGGCAGCCTCAGTTGCTTCTCTCTCTTCATGTAATCCCAGACAGACTCGATGATGTTGAGATCAGGGGCTCTGTGGGGGCCATACCATCACTTCCAGGACTCCTTGTTCTTCTTTACGCTGAAGATAGTTCTTAATGACTTTCGCTGTATGTTTGGGGTCGTTGTCATGCTGCAGAATAAATTTGGGGCCAATCAGATGCCTCCCTGATGGTATTGCATGATGGATAAGTATCTGCCTGTACTTCTCAGCATTGAGGAGACCATTAATTCTGACCAAATCCCCAACTCCATTTGCAGAAATGCAGCCCCAAACTTGCAAGGAACCTCCACCATGCTTCACTGTTGCCTGCAGACACTAATTCGTACGCACTCTCCAGCCCTCGGCGAACAAACTGCCTTCTGCTACAGCCAAATATTTCAAATTTTGACTCATCAGTCCAGAGCACCTGCTGCCATTTTTCTGCACCCCAGTTCCTGTGTTTCGTGCATAGTTGACTGGCTGGCCTTGTTTCCACATCGGAGGTATGGCTTTTGGCCGCAAGTCTTCCATGAAGGCCACTTCTGACCAGACTTCTCCGGACAGTAGATGGGTGAACCAGGGTCCCACTGTTTTCTGCCAATTCTGAGCTGATGGCACTGCTGGACATCTTCCGATTGAAGGGAAGTAAGCATGATGTGTCTTTCATCTGCTGCAGTAAGTTTCCTTGGCCGACCACTGCGTCTCACGGTCCTCAACGTTGCCCGTTTCTTTGTGCTTCTTCAAAGAGCTTGGACAGCACATCTGGAAACCCCTGTCTGCCTTGAAATTTCTGCCTGGGAGAGACCTTGCTGATGCAGTATAACTACCTTGTGTCTTGTTGCTGTGCTCAGTCTTGCCATGGTGTATGACTTTTGACAGTAAACTGTCTTCAGCAACCTCACCTTGTTAGCTGAGTTTGGCTGTTCCTCACCCAGTTTTATTCCTGCTACACAGCTGTTTCTGTTTCAGTTAATGATTGTGTTTCAACCTACATATTGAATTGATGATCATTAGCACCTGTTTGGTATAATTGTTTAATCATACACCTGACTATATGCCTACAAAATCCCTGACTTTGTGCAAGTGTACCTAGAAGAATTGATGCTGTTTTGAAGGCAAAGGGTGGTCACACCAAATATGGATTTGATTTAGATTTTTCTTCTGTTCACTCACTTTGCATTTAGTTAATTGATAAATATAATCTATTAACATGTCTATTTTTGAAAGCATTCTTACTTTACAGCATTTTTCACACCTGCCTAAAACTTTTTGCACAGTATACTATATATATATATATATATATATATATATATATATATATATATATATATATATATATATATATATATATATATATATATATATATATATATATATATATATTCATATATATATATATATATATATATATATATATATATATATATATATATACAATAACAAGTAGTTGTCATGCCGTCAAAAACCTATAAATACCTCCAATGTTTTGATTCAAACACAGGCTCCCTTGAGAAAGACATGTGCAACATATCGAAACGTTGGGCAGCTGGCTCTTTGAGCTAAATATATATATATATATATATATATATATATATATATATATATATATATATATATATATATATAATACATGGATGGAGGCTATATTTGCATCCTGAGAAAAAAGGCATAATACTGCAGTAGTGACGTCAAAATGGCATATTCGTCTAGATTATACTTGACCTTTGACCCATATTTGACTCCTGTGCACCCCAACCACTTTCAAACAACATGTCTCATTTGAAATCACTCGACAACACCCACAATTTGTGGTTTTTAGGCACTTTTAACAAATCTGTCTCTGTGAAGATTTACAATCATCCTCCACCAACGGCAGCACCAACCAGGCAAAGGAGACAAATAACTCTGACAGCGACTAAAAATTTAATAAAAAGCATACCCCAATTGAAACACCTTTTCCTTAAAAATGTTATTTTATTGCAGTTCATTATCTACCCAGTTTAATTCACTGTTCCTGAATTATCAAAAAGAAAATTATATTTAAGATTCTTTAATATTGACTTAATTTACGTTATTATTATTCATTAAATCCACTTGCAATTTGAACCTTAACGCCCGTTTATTGTCTTTTTTTTTATCACAGATAACAGTTTATGAACTACTCGACCTGACAGTCTCGTAGTTTATGAGTCACATAAATAAATGCTTTGCAAACATTTGATGGAATTATTTTACTGTAACTCACTGAAGCCCATCTATTATATATATATATATATATATATATATATATATATATATATATATATATATATATATATATATATATATATATATATATATATAATGTACATTTCTGATATCATTTTACAGCAAAAATTGATTTCAAAGGTGTGTAATTGTAAAAGTGTATTGAATGCATAATTTAATGTTCTTATTTCTAACATTCTATATGTGTTAAAATAATGATTTATAACTTAATAGCATAATTCATATTAACATTGTTTATTGATAACATCCATTATAACAAATGTACAGATGTATTATTGATGGTTTATATATAAATTAGCAGTACAGCCAGTAAGTGTTGTTTGAGAACCACTGGTTTAGACCAAGTCCAAGGTTGATGTAAATTTGAAAAGAAATGCCCTTCAGTTTCATGTAAATAAAATCCTTTAGAATCATGCAGGCACCAATCTAATCATATATGATGACGATTACTTTGGATTCTAAATCAGACGGCAAAGACATTTGCGCAACATGTAACTAAGCTGTTTAAATTACCAAAGAAACTTAAAGTGTTCTGTGTGTATTTAGTGCAGAAACAAGAACAAATAATAGATTTGCTTTCTGATATGAATTAATGTATTTTTCAGATAACATGTCTTTTATAGGGCATCTCCTTCAAGCCTGTAATCTTAATTGGAGCACAACCCTGCAAAAGCAACAATGTTATGTGAAAAGATGTGTTCATATTTGCATTAGAGTAAAAAAAAAAGAACAACAAATAACCTATACACTAAATTTCTCCTGCATGTGTACAGTCAGGTTCCAAACCGTGTTCCACATTTTTCAGATGTAACAATGCCATGCCTTTGTGTTGGTTCTAAGTAGCAATGATTTGAGTGCTGTTTTGGGCTGAGGAAATGCCACATTTGGAAAAATTGAGGATACTTATTGCCTTATGAAAATTAAATTAGCTTAGTTATGTCCAAAGTAATGTCTCTCTTCAAATTTAAGTTCATGCAGCTTGAATTTGAGTTCCAGTAGGTTCAATAAGTAACTTGAGCTAGAACATTATTGGCTGATTTCACAGATCTAGATTAGGGCTAATCTTGCACTACCCGATGTTAATTTAGGTAAAGTAGTCCAAGACTAGTCCTAATCAGGTTCTGTGAAACCCAATGTTATGCCAAATAGTGTCACCTGGCAGTATTTGTCACTATTAGGGACAAATACGGTCTCCCTGCCAAATAGTGTCGCCTATGGCAAGCCAAATTATCATTTCGAGATATCTCAAATGAATTTATAGATATCTCTAAATATTTTAAGATATCTGTAAATCTTTTTCAGATATCTATAAATCATTTTAAGATATCTAAAATACATTTAGAGATATCTCAATGATTTACAGATTTATATGGAGCTTTAAATGAGATATCTAAAATGTATTTTTAGATATCTTTAAATCATTTTAAGGTATCTCAAAATGCTTTTGAGATATCTTTAAATACTTTTCAGATATTTCTAAATCATTTCAAGATATCGCTAAATAATTTCTTGTTTATTTAAAGATATCTCTAAATCATTTAAAGATATCTCAAAATAACATCCTGTTCATTTAGAGATATCTCTGAACCATTAAGAGATTATTATTATTATTATTTATTTCTTAGCAGACACCCTTATCCAGGGCGACTTACAATCGTAAGCAAATACATTTCAAGTGTTACAGTACAGGTAATAATACAATAAGAGCAAGATAAATACAATGACTAGTTCAAGCTACCTCTACATAACTTCCTGTTCATTCTGAGATATTTCAAGATATCTGTAAATGATTTAAAGATATCTCTAAATGAACAGGAAGTTATTTTGAGATATTGTCAAATGATTTATATATATATATATATATATATATATATATAAATACGGAAACCATATATCTGTCATTTAGAGATATCTTAATATGGGGGTTTTAAAGATATCTCTAAATCATTTGATGTTATCTTGAAATAACTTCCTGTTCATTTGGAGATATCTTGAAATAACTTCCCGTTCGTTTAAAGATATCCTCAAATGTCAACTGTCAGAATATTAGGTTGCAGGTCTATAGTGTCCTTCTCAAACTAATGTTGGACCCAGATTTGTGAAGTTGTCTCATCAGAGTACACTTGATGTGATAGATGCCTGTGATTCATTTATTAGATTTTCAGTTTACAATATGTATAAAGCACTCAAATAAACATTTCTACAGACTGATTAAAAGCTTTGACAGTGTCATAAGAGAAACCTTTGACAAGACAAGTAATAAAACAGTCAGCAGAATGACATTCCTTGCTGAATTAAGATTGTACTAGAAAAGCTTGTTTAATTTAACTGGCAATATAGATTTCTTTGACATGGATTTTGCACAGACTCTACAGTTCGTGTGCTATATAAATGTGACCCCTCATCATCTTATTGTTAAGGATTCTGAAACACTAATTGTTTTTCTCCCATACCATCTCCTTCTAAAACAGCAACATGATTAAGTTGTTTCTAAGCCTCAGAGTTTGTTATTTTGGGCCTTATCATAAACCTTTCTTGAAAATAGGAAGGCAGACAAAAAAAATCAAAGTGGTAAGGGAAAAAATAAGCGTTTGTATTAAAATAACACATTTATAGATAGTCACTCTTCTACTTAAATGCGACTGATTCAGTGAAATAGGTGAGAAAGCTCATTGCACTTATTTCTTTTGCATCTTTGTGGAGTGGTCTTTTTACCTACAACATAGTGGCTGTCTATCATGGTTGTTATGGATGCAGCCTGAGAGAGCCCGTAGGGGATCCTAGTTATTTACACTCTTTTTCAAGCTTCAAAGCTGTTATAATCATTTGCTGTCAACTTTGTGCTGACACCAAATTACTTTGTGTTTTTTATGCTCAGTTTGGGTTTAAAATACTGGCATCCATACCCTGCACTGCAAGTCTGTGGGTGAACGAGTTGACCGGCAATATAACAGGTAGAGCTCAGGAAATGTGCTTCATATGGAGATGTCTTTGTTGAACGTGGGCAGTAAACAAAGTCCCCAGGCTTTGATTTGTATCCCAGCAGGAACACTAAAGAAAAAGAACATGTTTCACTGTGCATATTTTCCATAAACATTTGTAGCAGCAAGGATGGAATGTTACCCATAGTAGCATATATAATCAACATATGCTTTGATTTCTTGTTTTAAATTGTCTAAATTTGTTAAATGTATATGTCCAGAATGTACAGTCCAGAATACATGAGGAAACATGTTTTTTTTTTTAAACTGGTGTAGACCTGGTTTACTTGGAGAAACGTGTTTACAGAAACATTATGCCTTAGGCCAATCAGGAGAGATTTATTTTTTTTTTTTGCATGTGACTCACTGATAATGTGACTATGCAAGACATCATCTCTCATTGAAGGTGGCATGATTTGAACAGAGATTATAATGCTCCATTTTATTGATATGTACATACAGACAATTTCTACTGTATATAACATGCTATCTCAGCAGCACCACTCATTGTAATTTTGAAACTTTATTCAATTTGATATAAGAGGAGTGATCAGGTGTTTTTCCAAAATGTTTCTAATGATATCTTTTAACCTTGAAGGATATTTATAATTGCATAACTATCTCGTAATTACAAATATAATCATATAGTAATTTGTTTCTTCTGTTGAATGAACATAAATTGTCACTAAAATGGTCCACCACTATTGGCCCTGTTTATTTGTTAAATTGTGGAATACTTTAAAATAAAAAATAAAAAAAAATCACCTTTTTGCTTCACTATTTATTTGAATAGGCTCTTTGTTTATTAATTATATGTAGCTTACTAACATGTTAACATGTTAGCTCACAACCCCCACCCCACCACACACACACACACACACACACACACACACACACACACACACACACACTGTACACTTAATGATTCTCTACCTATTTCATTATTTAGACAGAAAACGTGTATTCTGAGGTTATGGATCCAAGGTAGTCTGTGGTTTGGGCTTAGCGATCCTTTATGAAAACATGCAAGCCCATCACATGATCCTAATCTGTCAAAGAAAGTCTATTAAGTTAAAACCCTCAAGCGGTCTCAGTCACATCTTTGATACCAAAGTTGCAGCCATTTTCTATGGTGCCATTCATTTTGGTCAGATGATGGAATTGCTGTTGTGTTTTTTGTGGCTTGGGGGGTAAAATCCATGAATGTCAAAGATCTTTTAGCCTATATACCCTCTCAGAAATATCACAAAGAATGTCAGCCTTCATGTTGAAGTATTTCTACATATGTTTGAATTGGTTCTGGCAGTCCTATATCTATGAAAGCTATAGCACATAGTGTTATATAAGTCGTATCTTTAATAATAATATAAGTGGTAGGTAACTGATACCTATTTTTTGACTAAGGACTCTTTTTAAATGTCACACTCTTCTTGAGGTGTGCATTTTAAATGTTTGCAAAGCATTTATTTTTTAAGACAGTCATAACAAGCAGCGTCAGTCAGACTGGCTATCCTTTGCTTTCTTCCGTTGTTAACCTGTGATAGACTGGTGCTGCTGCTGCAACAAGTTTTATTACAATGAAGTAGTGGAAGGGTCACGTTATCAGTCTGCGAGGTCTTAAAGCTAAAAAGCTGTTTGGAGAAACAAGACTGGATTAACTATGGAAACATCTTAAGCCTTTATTATCTTCTTTACATGTCACGAAGACAGTAAACCTTTGATTCAACAACATTAAGCTTGTGTTTGTAATGAATTGATAGTCCTAAGCCAAAAATACATATAGCAGTATGCGTCTGCAGTGCTGAAGAAAACTGTAGATGGTCAGTAATAAACTGTACATATGCAACATTTATACCTGATAAACAGCATATACAGTAAAATATCACCATTAAATCCTTTTAAAGGACAAACAAAATGTAGCCTAAATAGGTGGATAAGTATTACATTTGTCAAATAATTTTACAAAGATGTTATTTATTTTAGTTTTCTTTTATGAAAACTGTTTTTATTTACTGGTTCATTTACAGTACTATTTTTAATCAAAATAAAATGTGCAAGTTACACTGAAGTTATTAAGGAAAACACAATGGTTGGTCTTATTAATTTACTAGTGACTTGATTCATTTGGGACTGCTAGTGGTGGCCTTAATATTGAAGGTGACTTTATATTGTCCTCAAAAGGAGCAAATTGAGACGGTAAAAAAAGCAGTCTTAATTATAAGCTGGTGTCAGAAGTGACCCTCCAACCCCTTCTCTATTGTATAAGGTACTGGTTCCTTTTGAATGGAAGGCCTATGCAGCCAAAATATATGGCCCTTTGATAGAACTAACTTCATCTCTCGGGGGGTTCCCCACTGATGATGGAAATGATAATGAGGCTTGGGAACCCTCTGATATGAAAAATAGTGAATTTTGGCCATCTCTGATATTTTAGATGGTAGGAAGACCTAACATTTCCCATCATCCTCCTGCTCACATATGTAACTGAGATGGATTTACCAGTGAGCAGGAGGATGATGGGAAATGTTGTTCTGAGAGGTCCATGCGGATACATGTGAAGCCATCTTGAGACAGGGAATGCAATTTAAAAGTTTAAAAAAGTGGTCAAAAATTTAAAAATTAAAACAATACACACACCTTCTGAAAATAGTTGTAGCAGCACATGGGAACATGTACCACAATAAAATAAAAAGGTCCTTATGTACCCTTTAAAGAGTTATAGCCACAAATCTAACAGTAAAAAAACAGGCGAAAATAGCTTGGCCCTAAAAGAACCTTTAACCCTTTGCAGTCCATTTATTAAGTGCGTGTCAGGCGCGTCAGGTCAAATTTATTTTCACACACGCAATTAATTTTAGACGCGCTGTTTAAAAGTATTTTTTTTCCACAGTCAAATGGGTTTAAAAGGCCCTGCATATCAACAAAGCACTCACTAGGCATCTCCAGCCCCACCCCACCCTTTCGCTCGCTATAGCTTTCACATATGCTAAGAAATAAATAATAATAATAATAATAATAATAATAATAATAATAATAATAATAATAATAATAATAGTTGTACATAATGATCAATCATCTCCTCAATAATGCGATCCAAGTCATTATTTTATTACTATAATATCTGAAAAAAGCTCTGCAAATATCCTTGATATTCTCTGAGCGCTGATGCAGTATCAGCCAGCTTGTTTCCTTATGGCCACGGTTATCTGATGCCAGGGGCAAGTATGACTATTCATGAGATACGCCCCTTTTTTTCGGCTTGTCTCGGCTCCTGTCGCTCCCACTCGGCCATTGAATGGTTTTCTCGGCTTTTTCTGGAGAAAAAACGACTAGAAACCCGTTTTTTGCGTTTTTTTGATGTTGTCGGACAGGGTCCAACATTGGACCGGATAGGAATAATTGCAGTGTCGGACCAGGTCCGACATAGGACCTCAAAGGGTTAAATCTTGTATTTTTTCCCCCAGATTTATAAATGTTGTGAAAATAAATCAATAGTTTTTTAAATGTGTACATTCAGATGTCATTTATAAATCTATTAACGAGATATAACATTTAGCCAAATCTTAAATCTCTTAACAAGATTTAACATTTAGCTAAATATTTAACTAAATCTTAAATCTGCTTTGTGCTTTTATGCAATTGGATTTGCTCTTGTAATGCTAATCGGGAAATACTCAAATGTAAGCTTTACAAGAGCCAAACAAATTGTGTGAAAGCACAAAGCGGGTGGAGCTCATTTGCATACCAACTCCAGATTTAATCATAAATCTCTTAACTAGATTTAACATTTAGCTAAATATTTAGCTAAATGTTAAATCTTGTTAAGAGATTTAAGATGTAGTTAAATATTTAGCTAAATGTTAAATCTAGTTAAGAGACTTAAGATTAAGTTAAATATTTAGCTAAATGTTAAATCTTGGTAAGAGATTTAATATTTAGTTAAATATTTAGCTAAATGTTAAATCTTGTAAGTAGATTTATAAATTATATCTGAATGTACACATTTTAAAAAAAATGTATTTATTTTCACAACATTTATAAATCTGGGAAAAATAAGACATTAGAAGAAGATTAACACACTGTATACACAAATACAATTCTTTATTTTATTTATTTCATATAAATACTTGTAAACAAATAAAAAGTCCTTTAAATGAATATAAGGAAATGGACAACAAATAAACGTCAGAATATGCCATTTCCTAATCATGATTTTACATTAATTACCACAGACAGTTTCCATTTCTCTGTGAAGTCCCTATGAAAGCAATTTGCCCCACACACGTGCAAGGTAATGACCAGATGGTACCATCAGAAATTATATTAGGTACTCATAATAACTGTTTGATATGTACAGAATTATTACTGGTGGTACACTGAGCTACACAGAGTGCAATATAGCATTTTGCTGCGACAAAATGCTTGGAGCTCTTAACTTGAAGGAAACACTTTGGGTGGTTATTATTCAATTTAATAAATCCCAGTCCAATTTTAAAGCTGCAGTATTCCCCTAATAATGAAAACATTTTAGCGTCTAGTGCTTCGAAGCTTTTCTTTTTTTTTGCCTAGGGCTTTGTTTCCTTTTTAAAAAAAAAGTTTTTGGTCTCAAATCATTCAGTTGGGTTTCAGGTATTCTCGGAATTGTCTCCATCAGCCATGAGAAAAACTCAGCCAAGTCAGCCATTTTTTCCAGATATTGCTACAGGAAATCAACATGAAGTACTGTATAAATATACATGAAACACTGTTTTAAAATGAAACTACAATGACAAAACAGACTGCATACCTGATGCATTTTATTTATTAAAAAGACACAAATGACCATTGTGACCACAGTGTTTGTAATAATCAGACTGGATTTATACTTTTATCACACTATATGCAATTATGCATGTTTCATATTTTCCCATTCACTCTTAAACAGTTAACTTCATGTTGTGTACCCATTAAACCAGACTATTTACCTTTAAAGAAATGGATGCTTTCAATATGGTTTAATAAGTGGAGAATCTAGTAAAATGTTCGGTAATGCTTTAATTCACTTTACATTCACTCTTTCCTTTCAGGTGTGAAGAAAACAGCAGCAGATATAGTTACTGTCTGCTTTGTAACCTAAATTACTGTCTCGTGTGAAGACAACATTAGCCTTTGAGGGACTGAGCTTTCCGCTAAGGTGAGTGGTGAATACGATTTGAGTGGAACAAATGTAGAATTTAATGAGGGCCTATGGAAATTTTATATTTGATCCACATGTCATGGCATCTTATTTTTGAAAAGCATCCATGATCAAACTATTTCTTTCCATGCATCATTCTGTTTTGGGGGACCTGTGTGACAGCCATGTTCTCTCCTATACATTTTGCTGTCAGTTACTAGAGAGGAAAGGGGAGGCTAAGGGTAGCATATGCTGACTAAAAAGGTTCACAAGAAGTGTAAGCAGAAATGTGTATTCTATGTTACTTTATATGCCATCAAGTGTGCCACACCAATATATCCACATGACAGAATTGACAGAATTAACTATTTTCTCACTGCTGTAATAAAAGTGATGCCAATTACTGTACTTGATTCTACAATCAATAGGGTACATTTTTAATCCTTTAAAGGCCATGTGACTGTTGACTTTCTATTTATTTATTTGTTTGTTTGTTTGTTTTAGGAGCTGTGTTCTGTCTTGATAAACTGTTTGGCAAGCTAGATCAAATCTTTTGTTTGACACATTTTCTCCCCATTTGTCTTAAAGGCATATTGTGATTTTTTTATAGACCTGTAGGCTATAGGGTGCGTCCTGCGCTCCATGCGGAGCGCCTGTACCAGACGCGCCACTCGGGAGCCCCTACCTGGTTAATTTTAATGCAATTAAAAAGCTTGGTTCATCTAACCTTTTTTTAACAGGTAGAAGTACTCCAGTTTTTCAAAATGAGATACATAGCCACAGCAGTGACAATAATTAGCACATGCTAGTCATTAACAAACAGAGATTAAGAATGAGCTCAAATGGCAGGCTGCCACCAATGTGATGGTTATAGGGTAGTTTAATTTCTAACGAATGTGAACATTGGATCAGTAACAATATTCCACAAAATGCTGCCTGCATTCTCTTATGGCTTTCATTACGAAATTTAAAATCTGTGTAGATTTATGAAAATTACTTTTAAATGCAGCCAATCTCAGACTGCAAGGCTTGATTTGCTGTTGAAGAGGCCCTGCTGTGAGGTTTTAATGAAAGATCATAGTGGCCCTCCAAGACTGTCAAAAAGCTATGGACCCTGAAAAGCCTAAAATAATCTGTTTTACTTTTAATGGCAGCCATTTTATATTCCATTAAGATCAAAATGCTGTTTTGCTGGCAAATTGCAAAGCTATTCCACTCACAGCTTGAGAACCCAGAGGCCCCACCGCTTTTTATCTTGCTCATACACAAACATGCAACTAATATCTTTAAAATGTTTTGATGCTTAGGTACCTTACAGGTGCTGCAGACTGTTGGGCCATCTGACATTTCTGCTGTGGTTACATGTTAACCGATATACCGATATAGTGTTATTTTACAATCTAAATTACCTTCTGCAACATATATATAACAGTACATGTATGTACCTCTATATAGTATATACCGGTAATCAATGTAAAGGTTTAAGAAACATGTAATTAACACATATCATCAATCTGACATGACTTTGGTGACATCTGTGTTGTATTAACATTCAAAAACGTAACTTGTACAGTTAAATATTAGCTACCAACACCTACCAGTAATACTGACTCATATTTTATTATCTGGTTTGTTCATCTATTCACTGAGTGTCTTTGTGTCTCAAACAATTACATTTATGACTATCATTTTTAAATGACAGTATGTTTCTCTTATATTATTAAAAAATATAATGACTCTAGTCTTTTCACAAGTTTGTACTTTTTACATTTTAAAGAATTTATTTAGTGCCTTGTAATATACAGTAGCTGTCCCTTTGGACCATATACATTATGTAATCAACAACACACAACAGGAATTGTGTTAATTATATAAGTACTGCACACTAAATTACTGTTGCCAAACAATAATGACCCTCTGCACCTTTACATTTGAAACACCAAGCCTTTGTTTATTTTCACCACTGTCAGACCGCTTTAGCTGGACTCAGATGCAGGCACACAGACTTGCTAGCTGGGTGTTACTCATAGTCAACACAAACACAACTGTTTACTGCATTTTAATAAACACTGATGTCTGCAATTACTGTACTGTTGTTTACTTGAATATGCCTTAAACTGACTTTATTGTTGTTTATTGTTTTGTTTTTTAGTAAACGCAAGAACAGCGAAATAATATCTTCCTGCAGTGTCAGTCATGAAAACTTTCACAATAGCTGATAAAGAAAGGTCAAACACCCCCTCCGCATTACTGACCTGGATTTGAAGCACCTGCAGTAATCTGAAGCACTTTCACCAGACTCAGCGGTCAGATTGGTAGACAACGTCTGGTTTGATCGTCAACTTAATCTGGAATGAAATGGGTGCGAGGGTGTCCGCCAACTGACAAAAAACGGACTTGAATATGTGTGCCTCTCATATATAACGAAGACACAAAAAAAAACATTACAACATGGCAGATCCTGTTGTCCAGTGTGGAGCTGCTCCACCTCCTTCCTCAGTTTCATTTGAAACATTGCCTAGAACATCTTAATCATCATGTGCTCTGCCCTCTACTTTTGAAATACCACTTTTTCAATGCAGAACTTCACCATGTATATATGCAGATTATTTTTAACAAGTGAAACTTGAAAAGAATTATGGAATACACATTAAAGGGTATGTTCTTTGGGACTATATATACTACGGATGTATACACAATAAAAGTTTCTTGTTTTAATAATTTTTCTTCCCCCAAATGATAATGAATTTGAAATAGTTGTTTTATAAGCGGTATAAACCACTTTGGGTCATGCGCGTCTGTGACAGAGATCGAATGATTCTTGGTGTTAGATCTCCCTCCCGACCTGTGAGGGTGCTGTGTAAAGGGGAACAGAGTACCCTGGACTAAATGGCATGACAATTTATTCCTTGGGTTAGGTGGGCAGAGCTATTGTACCCAAACTCAATGATCCGGACGGGAGACGGCGTGACATCCGCGGATTGGAGGAGCGGATGCGCTTGTTAACCTAGGGGTCATGGGGGAGGGTATATAGGGGTCATAGCGTAAGCAATCTGCTCCTTTATGTAAATGGCTGGATATGACCTAAAAGGAGACGCTGTTGTTACTGAAAACCGTGAGTAACAACAGCGTATTATAATTACCAAGCATTACATGCCGCTGTATCACTCCAACATTTTTATTTACAGGTGTTTGCCATAAGGCTCTGGACATTGCAAATCATTCAATAAACACCCTTGCATCTGGAAATTGTTGTCTGTCTGTATTGTATCTGCTCTGCACTGCACTCACCTGTATTCACCACCACTCTGTCACAGCTTCCCATTAAATATACACATACCTAGGTGGTTAAAGGCCCTTGGCTTCGCCTTGGCTTTAATCACCACCCAGACATGCATATATTTCATGGGAACCGCATTGCCCATTGTGGTTCTTACCTTATATATTACACGGATAGTAGCTATATTTACACTGTGGCCCACACAAAACAAAAGTCGTATTGCACTTTTGTGATGTCAGAAAATTAACCATGCCTTATGACTTTCTCTGTCAATCAAGATTCGGTCAAGCAAAAATGCTTGTCACACAAGCTTAGCATTTCCTGTTTTTAACACTCAGTCGACACCAGTGCTCGAAAAACTTGAATTTATTTTTAAAATAGATGCATTAGGGAGAACTGAGAAAGTTCACAACTATTGCTTCAAAGAAAATGGACACCAAAGCTTATTAAGTCTATACAACTCAAGCATAAAATACTACTGAGCATCTAAGCAATAATGAGAATTGAAAAAGATTAAAAAAGGATGGACCTGTGTATTATATATATACAGTATATATATATATATATATATATATATATATATATATATATATATATATATATATATATATATGCAGGTAGTGGACAAAAAAATGGAAACACCTGGGTAAATGAGGGACACCAAGTATATTGAAAGCAAGGGCTTCCACACAGGTGTGAGTCATGCGTTAATTAAGCAAATAACATCCCAGCATGCTTAGGGTCATGTATAAAAATGCTGGAGAGGCCTGATTGCCTATAATTATGGCTAGCATGGCTGCAAGAGGAGACCTCAGTGACTTTGAAAGAGGGGTGATTGTTGGGGCGCGTTTGGCAGGAGCTTCAACGACCAAGACAGTTCAACCTGGTAATGTTTCACAAGCAACGGTGTCTAAGGTGATGTCGGCATGGAACTCTGAGGGAAAGACATAATCAGCAAAGGGCAACAGTGGGTGGAAGCACATACTCCAGGATTGTGATATCCGTGCATTAATTTGAAGTGCAAGGCAAAACAGGCGAACAACTGCAGATCAATTGACTGCAAATTTCAACCTGGGGCGCGAGCAGCCAGTTTCATCAAAAACGGCCCGCCAAGAACTCCAGAGAGCGGGATACCATAGTGGCCCAACGCCCTATTGACTACAGTGGTGTTTCCATTTTTTTGTCCACTACCTGTATATATATATATATATATATATATATATATATATATATATATATATATATATAGATAGATAGCAAATTGCAAGAAATACCAGGTACATTGCTGTATGTGTTACAGAGAACTTCAACCAGTGAATATTACACTAGAGATACTAAGACACAATATCGGTAATCCACACTGACAATATATTACTACAAATAGAAAGCTCAACAAGTTATGTTATATCTCATAATTAGGTTCATTGTGAGACTACCCTATTACCTGTGACTCATGCTTAGGTATTGTATCAGTGATTGAGTGGCTGGATAAT
Source organism: Acipenser oxyrinchus oxyrinchus (assembly GCA_030684275.1). Classification (NCBI taxonomy): domain Eukaryota; kingdom Metazoa; phylum Chordata; class Actinopteri; order Acipenseriformes; family Acipenseridae; genus Acipenser; species Acipenser oxyrinchus. Next base: position 29,477,102 of record CM060252.1, read on the forward strand.
GTTGTATGCAATGCTTTTGCAGATCATGCCAAAAGTATTACTGGGTGTGACAGACATGTAATGAGTTCTGGTTGTAAATCTCCTTCCCGACCTGTGAGGGCGCTAAGCAGCGAGGACAGAGGGAGTTGGCCAGTCTGGAAGAAGGCGAGTCTCTGTTGCAAGAACGTATTGATCCGGAAGGTAAACAATGTAGCAGCCGCTGATTGTAAAGGCAGCTGCATTAGTTTACCAAGGGTCATCGTGACAGCATAAAAGGGGACGGAGACTTCGTAATAAGTTCCTTCGCTTGGGTTCGGAGACGCACGGAACTGGAAGGACCGGGAGAGTTCCCAAAAAGTAAAAAAAGTATTTGTGAGTGTTTTGTTTGTTTGTAGCACTGTTAGTAATTGTCTTTTGTTTGTAAATTCACTAGATGGTTAACACTTCTCCTGAACTGTCACCTTGGGCCAGCACTATCCGGAACAACAACACCACAGTCACTGTTATTTGTTATTATTATTTGTTTATTTAGCAGACGCCTTTATCCAAGGTGACTTACAGAGACTAGGGTGTGTGAACTATGCATCAGCTGCAGAGTCACTTACAATTACATCTCACCTGAAAGACGGAGCACAAGGAGGTTAAGTGACTTGCTCAGGATCACACAATGTGTCAGTGGCTGAGGTGGGATTTGAACCGGGGACCTCCTGGTTACAAGCCTTTTTCTTTAACCACTGGACCACACAGCCTCCTTAAACACTACTACATTCAAACATCCTTGAGCAGTACGGCACGCAACCGGACTGGTGATTTGTGTTAGCAGTATTGTGGGAGCAGATAATGTGTTATTATTTGTTTTGTTTACAAATCATTATTATTATTTTCCTGCCGAGTTTTACACCAGGGGTGTATTGCCGGAGGATTATTGTTTGTTTGCCAGACCAGGATTTGTATAATAAATAAAAGAACATTTCCAAATTGGATTACAGTTTTTCACTTGTGTTTATTTCTGCACTGCATCACCTCTGCATCTGTTCTTAATCAGCAGCCACTTTGCCATCCTGGGCAACAGAAAAAAGTGTATTAACCTTATAATCCAGCCACTGTAGTGACCTGACATGTCCATTATGTTTGTGATACTTCACCGCTTGGCCTGTAGAAGGCACAATTGTTGCATACCCAAAAGCATTTACCCCTACCCACTTTTGCTTTTGGGTAGTGAGCCCAACCAACAACACAAGAGAACTGTGACTTTAAGTAGTACCACCCTCCTCTCTCTATATGCAACTTAAAACCAGCCTTGCTGTTTCAAGAAAGGAACTAACCCCCTAGTCCTGCCTACATTTTCCTATACCCATGCCCTCCAGGTGTAATATAATATTATATGGCGTGTTTACAAGCCTTAATGTCTAACTTTGTGCTGCAGCATAGCTTCCTTATAGCACTGGATAACTTTCGGCTTTGTTTGTCTGGCAAAGATGAGGGAATTTGATAACCTTCTTTCTTTGGGTCTTAGGGTGAGCTGAATATGTCTGGCCTGCCAAGACACAATTTAATAGGCTTCTGAAAACACTCAAAAGGCAGACATAAATGTGTGGATGGGCAGCCAGCCAGGTTGACCTGGGGGATGGGGCCAGTCTGATTTTAAACAGGGTAACGTTGTGAAGGAATGCTTGAGGACAAAGCTGACTGAGGGAGTGAAGAGCGGGAGCGAGAGAGAAAAAAAAAGCTATGTGTTTGACTCTTAACAGATTTACTGGGCTTTAACCTGGTTTAATAACTTCAGAGAGCACACATTCCCACCTGTCTAAATTTAGGTGAGTAATGGAATAATGGATTTCAGATGTAATCATCTTAAATTAAAAGCCCTGCATATTTTTGATTAAAGGTGAAAAAACATCAATATTCTAAACGGATCCTGTAATTTTACATGGCAATTTAAAAAAAAAAAAATCAAGTAAAATTAAACGGATGTTTCTTATCATGTTTATTTTTGTACCATGTTAATCTCCTAGGTTTATTTATTTATCTTTCCCTAACCCATTTGATCATAAAACTGTAGCATATAATGTGATTGCTTAAATGCATTATATAAGAGAGGTCAGAACAAAGTACTGAACATAAACATACATGCCAACAGTCCCTATATGGTTGGGACAGTCTCGATTTCCTAGCAAATGTCCCGCGTCCCAATGCATAGGAACAAAAGTCCTGATATTTACCCATAGAAGAAGATTCTGCACAGTAGAGTTAGTGAAAACCACACACTGTGCTCTTCGTGCGGCTGACACATCTGCTGATCACTAACTTATACAACGGTAAGAACGCGTCATTATGTCTATTTTTACTGTCATGATGGTCGTGTCGTGTTGAGTTGGGGGGATACGTCTATTATATGATAATGAGTGTTTTTGGGTATGACCCTCCCATGTGTGATGATCGTATGACATCCACCCTTCCATGCACAAGCGTCCCGCTGAACAGTTTCCAAATGTTGGCCAGTATGCATAAATATAAATTTAACTTTATTCTTAGCACCACATGGAGATCTGACTCATTTTGTAACATTATTTATATGTAACCTGTACATAGTAAAAGCCAAATATAAAAATAAATAATGTATGTTATACATTTCAGCCAGTCCTGTACCTGAAACCTACTGTTTTGTTTACAAGAAAACTAAATGCATTTTGAAGATATATCCTGCTTGCATTTGAATATGGGAGTGTTGTTTTATCTTTTTTTTTAAACATACTGGAAGCAATCATTACATAGGATGCTTCTTCTTTATTTCATATTTAGCTAATACTACCCAATTTTATTTTAACAGGTTCTTTCAGGCAGAAAAATACAGCAGTAACATGTATAAAGGAAATTTCAATATGTTTCAACAATAGTGTAATCTAGAGAAAGTGTTAGCCCCCTTGTGGAGGTCATCATTCTAATATAGTGTGTGTCATCAATTCCTAGGACAACAGGAAAAATGATCTAGTCAATACATATGCAATAGAAATCATGCATAAACATGCTGCCTTCCTATAAAGTAGGTGATGCTGGTGAAAATTGGATAGCGGGGCCTGGATGCAATTTTCCAGAACTTTTTATTATTCATAAGCTTGTGTCATGTAATAAGCCACACCTTGAATTACTATCCATTGAAAGCACCCTTGAGTGATGAATCCTGACAGCCCAGACCGAGAATATATTATAATTAAGATCAGATGCCAGCACTGCTGGACCCTGAGTCGCTGCTCATTTTCAGACGTCCTCCATCAATTTAGGCTTATTTTAACTCAAAACCCTTAAAAAAAATAAAACAACAACACCAAGCTTTATGGGTTTACAATATTTTTTGTAGTCACTGATCACATCATAACCTTTCTGATGAAAAAGAAAAAGCTGAACAGCAGATTGCTGTTGGTACTTAACATTGTCTTGCAAACAAAACAGATTTGATTTAGGATTGATTACTAAAAGAAGGCATAGTTTATGCAGTGGCATTTTCTTTTTCTGTTGAGCATGGCTTTTTAAGAGAAGCGAGAATTTGTATGATGTATTTAATGTTTATTTTAATAGAAAATTCCTGTGAAACAAGCAATTAATCTCACCACTAAGATAAATACAATACATATGTTCAAATATATACATGTAGTGTGTTTAAAAAAAAAAAACATCTCAGATATGTATATAGAACTCCTTAACATCCAAGGGTGATTTATTTTCTATCAGATAGCCTGAGGAAGAAAAAGACCCATTTCTGATCTAGTAGAGATCTGATTACCTCTTAAAGCAGTCTGTGTGCAGGTGTAGAAAATGGGACACTAGCCCTTTAATTCATCAAATGCTGAAAAACAGGCGTAGCCAGTATCTACAAGCTACATTCCAAAGGGAGATGTTTTCAATTCACTCATTATAGGAAGGTCAGCCAGGTTCAAGTTCAATGCCATGGAAAAGAAGTACTCGCTACAAGGAGTACCACCCACGCACGAAAAAGTGGAGGGAGAATTAGATGAACTATGTAACCTAATTTTTTGGACAAATACAAGAAAATTAGCCTTGTGTGCTATTTACATTTAAAACCACCCATTAACAATTCAGCCCGGGAAGGTGACAGAAACCACAACAAAGTAAACATGCTCTCCAAACCGCTTGGCTGTAATGATGTTATTAGTATGCATGTTGCCGAGTCCAGATGTAGCCTTTAACAGTCCAAGCCCTTCTACTGCTTTTTGTAATAATGGCTTTAGACTCTATTCAAAGCAGGACACTCAAAGACCAATGTTACCAAAGGACGGGATTGGGAGATAATTCACATCGGCAAATGGAACATGACCACCGTGTCCATCTTCACCACATGCCATTGTCTGCAATGATAATAGATGATATCTGCTGGAGGACAACAAAGCATTAACACAATAGGCCATGCATATTAATACAACCGTCACGCTACTACAGCTGGCCAGTCGAAAATGGGGTGTGTGATTGAACTTGCATTACCGACCACTACATTTAAGAGTGTATGTATGATTTAAAGAATAAACAGTGGCACAGCAAGCATGTATGCATATATCCGTATATGTATATAGATAATTCTATAACAAAATCAGCCTTGCTTATAATAATAAGGTTGTTGTGTATGTCTTATTCATCAAAGATCAAAGCAAGCTACAATCTGAACATACTCTTAATCCTTACATGTAGGGTTTAAAAAGGTCTCCTCGGAAAAGCACAACATGCAATAATAATTTCTACAATGTATTCTGTGATATTTTATTCAAATAATTTAAAGCAATTTAGAGAAATGCTCAGAAACACTATTTAAATTAAGACCAGATATTTAGGTCTTTACATAGATATTACAATAATGTTTAGCAGCTCATTATTAAATAAAAAACATTATTATTATTATTATTATTATTATTATTATTATTATTATTATTATTATTATTATTATTAGTCATAGTAGTCGTATTAGTCGTGGTAGTTGTGGTAGTCTTAGTTATAGTATTATGTATTATAATTTTTTTTAATTCATGGTATGTCTATGCGTAACCATTTTTACCTTATGTTTGAATCCAAATTTTAAATAGTGTTTCCTTTCTGTAAGAGAAACTGTTAGTGACAGTGTAGTTCCAGAAGTTGGCATATACACCAAACATAGAATATACTGCAACTTTTTATATTAAATAAATGCTTACCTTTTGCACGTTGACATTCATGGGGTTTCCATGCAAGGTTAATAATGTTTTACTACTCTTACCCAAATTGTTTTTCAAATGTTGTGTCATGTCGTTAGTAGTGAATACTGTTAAAACTAATTTATCTTACAACTCAGTAATTAAAAATGAAAATGATTATAAAATGAAACTGACCAACAGGTATTGCAGATCACCATGACTGAAAACCGGCGGAGATGTTTTATATATATATATATATATATATATATATATATATATATATATATATATATATATATATATATATATATATATATATATATATATCCCTTTCATTCAGGCAATACAGCATATAGGGGATCGTGATGCTGCGTATACTATCCGTCCGGACAGCTGACAGCTGCTGAGGAGGAATTCAACACAACACTTGGGCAAATATGGCTACTGGGCACTTGAAAGGGAGGTGGTAGATACTGATGAAACGGACTGAAGTGCATTAGTTCGTTCCCAAAATTGCGACTGCCTGCTGATCCTGCACGAAATCTTGTCAACAACAAAATGAGGGGTTCAGGAAACAGGCTGCCTGTGAGACACATGGGGAAGATTACCAATGTTGCCACGTCTCACAAGAAAAAAAAGCTGCACTGCCTTTCTAAACAAGCCCAAAACAAGCCCAACCCATGTTAGCGTATGGGTGATTATGCAAAATCCAACCCGCGACTCTCAAAAACAAGCCCAATCCTGCTTATTTTAAGAGGACTTGGCAACTGGGAAGGTTGCTTCAGCCGCCAGTTTCAATTGGACAGCAGCGATCTGAGGCTTGTGCTGTCAGAGATTCTCTCCTTTCTTGTAAGTTGTGTTGGATTTACTGTTGTGTTAAATATTAATGATGCAAACAAATAAAACACAATCAATACGTTCATTTGCAATTTTATTTGGTGAGTTCTGAGAGGGCATCAACAACTTGGATGTTGTTGTGCTGTTTTGGGGCGATCGAGCTGGATTATGACATCCAGTTCACCAACTATATTTATTAACGTGGAGGGCAGACGCACGTCTTTGGACATAGCTGGGATCAAAAAAAGGACGGGAATTCATTCAGTTAGACATTTAAACAGCTCACTTGCTCTTCGTGTTTAACTTTAGCGTAGTTTTTACGCAAGGGTATTCTCATACAGCTGCTTTAATACTATAACAAGGGCATAACGCAGTTCATTGTAAGTGGTTTTATACAGAACTGTAAACCCACAAGAGATATACAACATGACCAGACACAGCAAAAAACAATACTAATACATTAGCATTAAGGTGAACTACACCACTGCTAACCATAAAATCGCCCATCAGCCACTACCTTCTGCCGTCTTGGAATCCACAGTAACATCTGACCTGCTCCCTTGCAATATTTATAGTTAAGGATAAACACGCTCATTAACACTTACACATGAAATGCAGGTTTCCATGTGAAACTGGGCATGGATTTTCCTGTGTGTTTCGTCATTTACACGAATAAATGAGATTTACCCTATCCCTCTCTTTGGGTGTTTTTTTTGGCCACAAACCTGATTTACACGAGTAATTCTCCCAGGGTTAGGAAATGCTTCTGTTTTGTGAGCTGTACTGCATACAAACACTCTTGTCTTGTTACAAAACCATGTGTAAGCTTGAATAACCATAAAGCATATGCTATATGATGTTTAATGACATGGAAGCTATTCAAAGAAATTGGGGGCTATTAAGAGTTGAATATTCTCTTGTTTCTAAAGACCTAAATACAAAATGAAGTATTTATTTGATTTAAACTTCAGGCAATTTTATAAAAACATTGCCTTTGTTTAGTCAGATTTTTGTATTCATAAATTTGGCATAAATGGCCTGTGATAGCGAGAGAAAGGATCGATGCTGTAAATCTCCCTCCCGATTAGAAAGGGCGCTGTGTAAGGGGGAAGGTAAGCTGCCTCCTAGATCTACTACCTCGGTGGTAGCTGGAAACCGGAAGGTAACCATATTAGGAGGGGCGCGTGGCTGCAAGTACTCAGGACGATTCCATTGCAGTCAGCTGCGGGGCAGCCCTCTATTGGAGAAACCAGGCGACGCGTTGACTGCAGGGAGGAGTTTGCTGGGTATAAAGAGGAAGCAGCTACGTCAAAACCTCCCCTTGCGCTGAGTTAAAAGCGATCGGCGGAGCCGATGTTTTTGTTTTTGTGATTCGTGTTTTGTTTTTGTGTGTTAGCAGAGGAGCAGGAGGACGGGAGGCTGTAGTCAGCAGCCAGCACATACCCCAGAGCACGCCCTCATCGCACAGCACTTCACAGCACAGGCGCGCACCACAAACCCTGAAAGAGAGAGCACATTTTCGTGCACGGAGGACTGTGGTTATTGGAGTGTGTTTTGTTTACTTTTGTTTTAGCAGGACGCTGAGTTTTGCCCCACTACCATCGCTGGTACTGGGGCTTATTATTATTTATTATTATTATTATTATTATTATTATTATTATTATTATTAATTATTTTTCCCAAGTAGATTTATTTTATGATCTTTTTGTTTGTTAATTATTAAAACCTTTTTGTTATTGGGAGAATTCAGTCTGGACATTCACTTTCTACTGCACCACACCATTCAGCGTGTCACATGGCCCCACAGCTAGTCTTTGCTTTGTGCTTCTAAGGCATTACATAGCTTGGATCATTTGAAACATCAACCAGTAGGACACATACCATGGGTACTTAATATGAAGACTTCTAGCCTCTGTGTAAATAAGATCCCTGAGTTCACTTTACTTTCTCATCTGCTGGGTAAATAAGATCCAGTGTGCTTCTGTAAGCTTTGTCAGCATTGCTTTTTCATGTCTGTATTCTCAAAGTATAATAAAAACGTGTATTGGACAATAGTCAGCAGCTCTCTTGAGAGAATTAAATCCTGCAGTCAAAAGATTATTGAATGAAGACTTGATTTCTGAATATGAGTAGTGTTTCTGAACAGGTTTGTATTTTAATTTTTTTTTTTGGGGGGGGGGGTAGGAGTGAGAAACTCCCCAGCTCTTCCTTATTTGTAGCTTTGCCACGTCTGTGTATGAGTATATGCGTATTGATGTATTGTCTGGGTCAACCTATGTAAAGGTGGATTTTTTTTTTAAATAAATTTAGTCGTTGCCAATTATTTTCATTATTTTCTCCCCAATTTGGAAATGGCCAATTATTATTAGGCTCAGCTCACTGCTTCCACCCCTGCGCTGACTCGGGAGGGCGAAGATGAACACACGCTGTTCTCCGAAGCGTGTGTTGTCAGCCTACCGCTTTTTTTCACACTGCGGACTCACCATGCAGCTACAGCATCGGAGGACAACGCAGCTCTCGGGCAGCTAACAGGCAAGCCCCCAGGCGCCCGGCCAGACTACAGGGGTTGCTAGTGCGCGGTGAGCCGAGGACACCCTGGCCGACCTAACCCTCCCTCCCCCCGGGCTGCACTTGGCCAATTGAGCGCCGACCCCTCGAAGCTGCACTCCACATGGAGCGCCTTTACTGGATGCGCCACTCGGGAGCCCCGAAAGGTGGATTTTAAATCCAACTTACTGTGGGTCACCAGCAAACGGAGTTTGGTGGATTCATAAGAGTTGGCACTGGGCTTGTTTACCGAAAGTCTCAAAAATCAGGCACAAGATTGGATAGGTCAGGGTCCTAGTTACATTATGGATCTTCTCAACCCTTACATCCCTGGAAGACAGCTCACATCGCCAAACTCTGGACTTCTAAAGCCTTTGATTCCAAAATGTGTTACTCTTGGTGGGCTCAGTTTTAGCTGTGTTGCCCCTTCTCTCTGGAACTCTCTGCCTGGCCGCATTCAAGACTTCACATCAGTGTTGAATTTTAAATCCACTCTTAAGACACATTTGTTCTCGGCAGCTTTTTTACAGTGATCCAGTGGACTTTTTTTAAAAAACTTTTAATGTTTTTGTAATTATTGTTTTTATGATCTTAGCAATTGGTTTTTATTTGTATTTTACCTGTTTTTAATTTATATTTTTAATTGACTGTTTATTGTTTGTTTTGTTTTATTATTATTATTGTTATTACCATGTTCCTGATTTAGTTCTTTCATTTTGTGCAGCACCCTGAGACACCTTGGTGTAAAGGGTGCTATATCAAATTAAATTATTATTATTATTATTATTATTATTATTATTATTATTATTATTATTATTATTATTATTATTTTTATTATTATTATTACTTAAATCAATAAATACATCAACAGCAATTTTTTTTTATTATTTCACTATGAACAAGACAGTAATCAATGAAGTAACAGTATATCCAAATATTATAATAAAACAATTATGTAACCAGATGTATCAATTTGATTAATAACTCAATTTAGTTCATATTGAATCATATATCAAATTACTCAATTCTTTAAATGTTAATAGCTTTGAATTATTCACAAGAACATAGTAATCATTGGCATCAATTACATTTTTTAATTAATGTTATCAAGTACAAAAGTTAGTATGCAAGTTTCTATAAAAAAAACAAAAAAAAACATGTCTGCATCTCAAAACGTAGGCTGTAGTTACGAATATGATTTTGGCACAGTGATTTTTAGTACATTTCATGGGCGAATTGTGGAAAAAAAAACAAGGATTCATGGAAAGGTGTGACAGAGAGCGAATGAATCCTAGTCAACAATCTTCCTCCTGACCTGTGAGGGCACGGTATAACAGGAACAGTGTGTCTCGGACTGGATGGTTTGGCAGTTCATTCCAGGGTCAGTTGGAAGTTGGCCATCCAAAAAGGCGGCAAAGCCACAATACTAGAAGTCAGGCGGTAGGCGATGTGTCAGTCATGGATTGGAGGAGACGTGCTTGCACTCACTACCAAAGGGGGGCGCGACCGAAGGTATATCAGGGAATGTGGCCGAGTGATCTGTTCCTTTGTTATGGTTGTGAAAGACCTGTAAAGGACGGTAAAAGCCGAAAGTAGCCGTGAGTTTTTGTTGTGTTGTATCTGGCTGTCTATTAATTGTCACCCTTAATATTCATAGAAGACTAAATCTGGAAGCTGTCACTATTCAGCCGGCATCAACCCCAGACTGCACTGCACTACTGTTTCACTGTTGCTGTATAATTCACCACTTACATGAGGAGCACTCACTGTTGGGATTTGTGACCGTGTCTGTGTATAGTGTGTGTTATTATTATATCAAGACTGAACCCCGTGGTTTTGACTGGCTTTACACATCGCTGTGTATAGTCAGTCTTATTATTTAAAGCAACAAATAAAGCTTTGTTTTCACCATTGGAACTGTTGTTGGCCTGTTGTTATTAAGCACTGCATCACCTCTACATCTGTGCACTACTAACCACTTTGCCACAAAAGGTCACGGAAAGGCGACCAAATAATGTAGCATTAGCTACATCAACATACACAAGAGCTTTTAAATAGTACATCAAAACCAATAATATAAAGACTACTGCTTTTGACACAACTTTCACACTAACGTAACATTCTTTTTTTTTTTTTTTTTTTAGAATACAGTACTGAACGATGCAGGCTTTCACACCAGCCACATAGTTAAAGAGATGGTGTCTGAAATAAACTGTGTTACTGTTTCTCTGTGCACGTTCGGCGTAAATATACATATCTATACAAAATCAGCATGTCAAATAATTGTTTTTATTGCTGTGTTCAAAATGAAACGGCAAATATGTTTTCTTCAATATTAAGAATGAGTCATTTAAATTGGTTGTTTTTGAGTAGCCTACAGAGCACTCCCCCTTTAAAAATAAAAACAAACAAAAAAACAGAGAGTTGAAAAGTCAAATCACACAGACAAGCACCGTATCCAAGAAGCGGGGCATCACAAAGATCAGAAAAAAAGACTACAAAACAGATAAACTTCTATAAAAAAAAAGATGTTCAAAGGCAGTCTGAAGTATTTTGTTTAGCAATGTTTAGTTTTAGAGAAAGTTAGTATTTATTTTTAACAGACTATTTGGTTACACTACATTGTACAAAAAAAAGTTTCAAGAAATAAAATATAATAATTAATATTTTTGAAGATGCAAGCCCACTTTGTTTCACAAATGTGTCTTAATTCAACACTGATGTGAAGTCTAGAATACAGCAGGGCAGAGAGTTCCAGAGAAATGCTTAGTAAGAATGTTACCTTAACGCTGCAAACCACATACTCAGGAAGAACTTAAAAACTGAAGCTGCAGATGTTACCAAGTTACTGAGATGAGAGTTTAGCATGACTAGTCCACAGCTGGCCTTTTCTAGTACTTCACCAGTATGGGCCACTGTTGCTCGGTTAGGCAAACCAACCCGAGACTGTTTTCCACCCTTGCCTGCAGAACGCAGCACTCCCTATGGGTACACAGCCAAGATTGTCAACTCGGCACAACCATGGTTTTAACCCCAGGCAGTACCCCAAATGCCACCAGTACAATCTTGAGGTCCATTATTAGCAGGAATGAGCGCTGCATTAGATTCTAGTGCTTAAATATCAGTCAGTGACAAAACACATAATCATGATGTCTGATGTTACGTTTCCAATGGAAAATTTGACCAGTTAATAACCATAATACCTTGACAAGTGCTATAGATTTTTTAACATCTAAATACATCAGTTGAACTGATGAAAGACCATACCTAAAACCTGGGTAGACAATTGATGAAAGACCATACCTAAAACCTGGGTAGACAATTGTGACTAGGCGTTAGCAGAAGATTAAGATTGTCCACAACATAAACCCATAGATTTGTAGCTACTGGTTTTCTAGTTTGTATTCACCAACTTAATAATACAACTGGTTTTAATTTTTAAAAAATCATCAAACTGTTTCTGGAACAAATATAGTCCCTTTTCAACAGCACTGACACAAAAGCAAACTTAATGGTGTTTCTTTTTTTTTATATCGGTACAGTTTAATTTTTAATCGTTAAAACTGGCATTCAAATCTGGAGCTCAAAGAAGACTCCTCCAGGCTCTAAGGATGAAATTGCATCTTAAATGAATTTTAAAAAAAGAAAAGAAAAAAAGCTACTGTTGTGCTGTCTGCCTACTGTAATTTGAACAGTATGTCTGGAAACAACAAAAGGACTATAAACTCTATGTTTAAAAAAGCCATATGTCTATATTTACCAAGGCTCTAAAACCATGATTTTAAAAGATAAAAGGTACAAATATTTACATTTTAATCTATTAAATTACATCATTAAGAAGACTTTCTAACAAGCTGTGGTATAGTCTTGCCAAACCACAGTGCATATAAGAAATAAATGGACCCAGACCCATTGCATAAAGATCGCAGGGACTTAAAATGGTGCCAACAGACATTTGCCATGCTTTGACTTCACAGCAGTTCTATTTGAAAACAATAATTTTCAGGTATGCCTTAATGATGTGTTTTCGGTACTGTATTTCTAGCACAATAGCCCGAAACCACATATCGAGAAGTGCATTATCTTTGCATCAAAGGTGTTTAAATGGACAAATAATTGGAAATTTAAGGGGATTTAAAACAAACAATTTAGTTCACTGACTAACCACCCACAGACCCATTTATTTACAAAGACAAAATTCAAATATAGGTCTGTAAATGTGTAATTTCAACAAAAAAGGTAAGGGATGACAAGAAAATATGAAATCAATGAAGTTGTGTGTTATCAGAACATTTATTTTATGAAATGCCATTTAGAAATGACTTAACATGGAAAGCCGTCGGGGGCATGCAATGTAGTGATTACCTTGGGACCTCAGATTTAGAGGATGAGTCACTCTCCAGTCTCCATCCATAGTGTTGTTTCAAAGCACAGTCTGTGCATCCTGGAAAGTTGCAAGTGAATAGTAATGCACAAGCAGCCAGGCTTGAATAAATGGCTGACAAGAATGTTGAAATGCGCGCAGGCACATGGGACTTTTTTGTTAAATAAAAAGATTAAAGTGTATATTCTGGCACTTGACCTCTTAAGTTATTTCACAAATCAAACAGTGTTTAATGTGCCTTGTATTGTATCTCATCGGCCTCATTGTATTTGTTATGCCCTTCCCCTCTCAGCTGCACCTTTGCTTTGATTTTTGTACAGTGGTTCATTTCACTAACGTTGCAGCCACGCAGATGTTAATTTAAATTGAAACTAGCAAATAACCTAAATATGTTATACACTTTTCTGAACTTTTGATATGAAGTCCTACATCTATTAATTCTTTTTTGTATTCACTTTTCTTAATTGTGAAACAATTGAAATACATTATAATATAAAATGTAATATTGTTTTTATTTTTTTGTTTTCAATTAACTATGCCGGTAGTTATATTTAATTTAAACAGTAAATATACAAATGTCCTTTTTGTTGTTTCTATGATTTAAACATTGTGACCATGATAATGGAGCTTTCACATGAAAAATACACATAAATGCCCAGGGATTCTTTTGAAATATAAGAGATGTTGAATTAAATTCTTGACAGAATCCTCAATAAATCAGGTCCTTAATGTAAAAGTGGAATTTGGTTTCAGTTGCTAAGAGATTCTGACATTCAGCGGAGGAATACAAAATCATGTGAACAATTGTTTGTTTTGAATAACCTCAATTTACTTTATTTATTTACCAATGACCAAAGACGCTGATGATGAGGTTGAGGGACTACGGAAGTCATGGAAAAAAGGCAAGGTATTGATCCTTGCCGAAATTCCCCAAAATAATTTTCTGCCCTCATCTGAGTAAGTGTGCAGGGCCTTATTGGAATTGAAGCACATGCTAATGAGCTATCCTGTGAAAATCCCTTCTAACAAAGACATGGATTAACCCTTCAACGACTGCCTTGTTTCTGGAGTGTAACTAACAGCCAACAGATTTTTGTTCACAAAAGCATGTATATATAGATACACCTTCACATGATCCCATGCACCATTACACAATCATATTTGCCTTTATAGATATGTGCAGCCCTAACAAATCACATAAGCAGTTTTTTGTGACTTTTGTGAAGAATATAATTCTTCAATAACTATTGCAACAACCAAAATTAAAGAAGTTGTTTTTGAAAGGTAACGATGTATGTTTCTCACATTCCTAAATCTGAAGTGTCTAAATCCTTCTGTCAGAAAAAAAGTATTCATACAAAGCCATTTCTAAGGCTCTGGGGCTCCACCGAACCACAGTCAGAGCCATATTGTCCAAATGGAGAAAGTTTGGGACAGTAGTGGCCGTCCTGCCAAAATCTCTCCAAGAGCAAAGCGTAAAATCGTCCAGGAAGTCACAAAGAGCCCTAGAACATCCAGGGATCTGCAGGCCTCCTTTGCCTCGGCTAAGGTCAGTGTTCATGACTCCACCATCAGAAAGACACTGGGCAAAAGTGGGATTCATGGCAGAGCAGCAAGGCGGAAACCATTGCTCACTAAGAAGAACATGAATGCTCTTCTCAAGTTTGCCAAAAAACACCTGGATGATCCTCAAAAGTTCTGGAACAATGTTCTATGGACAGATGAGTCAAAAGTGGAACTTTTTGGCCGACATGCGCCCCGTTATGTCTGGCAAAATCCAAACACTGCATTCCACAGTAAGAACCTCATACCAACGGTCAAGCATGGTGGTGGTAGTGTCATGGTTTGGGGATGCTTTGCTGCATCAGGACCTGGACGCCTTGCCATCATTGAAGGAACCATGAATTCTGCTCTATATCAGAGAATTTTACAGGAGAATGTCAGGCCATCCGTCTGTGAGCTGAAGCTGAAGCGCAGCTGGGTCATGCAGCAAGACAATGATCTGAAACACACAAGCAAGTCTACATCAGAATGGTTGAAGAACAAGAAATTTAAAGTTTTGGAATGGCCTAGTCAAAGTCCAGACCTATACCCCATTGAGATGTTGTGGCAGGACCTGAAACAAGCAGTTCATGCTCGAAAACCCACAAATGTCACTTAGTTGAAGCAGTTCTGCATGGAGGAGTGGGCCAAAATTCCTCCACGGCGCTGTGAGAGACTAATCAATAACTACAGGAAGCGTTTGGTTGCAGTTATTGATTTTAAAGGTGACATAACCAGTTATTGAGTCTAAGGGGGTGATTACTTTTTCACATGGGGGCATTGGGTGTTGCATAACTTTCTTTAATAAATAAATTAAATATGTATCAAATTTTTGTGTTTTGTTCACTCAGGGTCCCTTTTATCTAATATTAGGTTTTGGTTGAAGATCTGATAACATTCAGTGTCAAAAATATGCAAAAATGCAGAAAATCAGACGGGGCAAATAATTTTTCACGGCACTGTATATATATATATATATATATATATATATATATATATATATATATATATATATATATATATATATATATGATTACTGAAAATATAAGCTTTCATCTTTGTCACATATAGTTCATTGTCTATATGTGTAACTACATTGTTCCTACCTGACCAGAATGAAAAACTGAAGTAATCTCTTGCACTGCAAAAACTGATCCACAAGTGCAAATAATTCCCTCTGTGTGGGGTATCATTACGTAAACTGCAATAAGAAGCCAGTCTGGCATGCTAGTTGCTTTGTAGGCCCCAGTTTTAATTGTGAGTTTATTATCCATGTGTAAAGCACCATATAGAGGCATACTGACTCCTCTCGATCCTTGGTGATCTGTAGACTATTAGAAATCATTACTGTAGTTTGCTTTCTTGTAATGACTGTGTTGATGAAGAGTGATAAAAACACTATGGAAGCCAACCGTATCAGCACTTACTGTTGGCCAATTAGTAAGCCTCATGTGAACACCACCATAACCGTGGCCTCCAAGGCTCTTAACAAAAGCGAGGAGGTTCAGACTGGTTAGTACTATAGTTGCAAAGTCTGACACACAGCTGTCATTCAGCCAAATACAGCTCAATCTATCTGCGAGAAGAGGGAAGTTTATACATAAAACAAACATCCAGCCAAGTTCACCTGCTGTACTTTATCAGTCAGTAGCAGCGTCTCAGTCTTCTTGTAAAAGTAATTCACACTTTTTCACAGCACTGCTCCTTTAATTACCACTGAACTCTGCTGCTGCTCAGGCAGGCCTGACAGGATGGAGCGAGGCCATAATCACAACCAAGGCACACAGGAAGCAAGCACCCCTTCCTTTACTTCATTGTTAACATGCCTGCATTGATTGCAGGTTGCCAAAGCCTCTGAGGCCTAGCAGCTCTGCTGAGCGAGCTTGGAGCAGGTCATTATCAGAGACCAGCTCTTTCACGAAAGCCAGTGGTCCCGCTGTTTTCAGATTACTTGAGATATTTAAATATAATTGAACAAACAAATCAACAGTTTTCGATTCCCCCGATGCAGAAGGTGACTATTAATTCATCCAACACTTACACCACATGGGGTATGCAAGTGTTTTGGTTTTTTTTTGTTTTTTTTTTGGTGGAGAAGCGGAGTTTGATAAGCGGGGATGGAAAAGTGACACATGGGCAAATGTGTGTTTTGTATAATTTCGCAACATATATTTTATTTTCCAATGCCTTTGCATTCAGTCATCCACATGAAATGAGGAGAAGACATTTCCAATTTAGTCTTCTGTAATACACATATGGATAACTTATAATATACGTTACTGTGTACACAGTAGAATACCTCTGGAATTAGAACTAAATAAGATGTTCTATAGGGACCCATATAGAGGGGATTTTCAGATTGTGTTCAAAATGAAAAGGGACTGACATAGAGTGGTCTTGATATGAAGATGTAGTTTACTCTAACTTGTTATGTTTCAGGTTTCTTATCCTTAGGGAGGTGTTTAAAGACTGGTCTCATGGGAGGACTAGAAGCACAAAATGGAATTATTGATGTTCCCTGAAGGTAAGTTGGTAGACACGTTTAAGCAGACAAGCAACCAGCTGAGCTGGAAGTCCTGACAGGATGTAGCTATTTGTAAAACGTGGCATACCCCACCCAGCTTCTTCTCTCATCCTGTTTGCATAATTATAAAGTAGTTGGTTGTATTATCTACATTTTTATGAATGATGTATGAATCCTTTGATTTGTCTATTTATAATACCACAAGTATGACCCCCTGAAATATTTCACATAGTAAAACATGGAATGGCAGCCTGATGGTATATATGTTTTTACACCTGGTTGCTATTTTTTCTGATACTTGTCTTTGACAGAAAGGAGTTTATAAAGGTGTAAGTGACAGATTGCAGTTCCACTTCAATGAAGTTCCTCTGGTTGAAGATCCAGCAAAAGGGTATTATACTTACTCATTGAATAAATCCACTTAAATTACTCAAAATATTAAATTATTTACACATTTAGGAAAGATTCAGTCCACAAATATGGCAACTTAACTAGGCCTTCTCATAAAAAAAAATGTATATGCATAATTTTTTAATTAGGGAGTTTAACTACAGCTAAATAATATTCTTGTTATAAAATGTAGGTATTATATGCTATATTTCCTGAAAACTAGCTCAACTGTTCACCATTCTCTCAACTTTTTTCTGCTTTGAAAGGAGGATCAGGGTATACACTAGTCTTTCTCTCAATGCAGCTCAATGATTGACTAGCTAAGGTGTTCTTTTGGCAGGCTGAATGACTTACTGTTGTCCTGTTGGCAGCATAAAGAGTCATTGTCACCTTTTTTGAATATCATTCAAGACTGGGTGTCATATCATAGAACTCTTTGTGAATGTGGCATCTGTCTTAACACACACAGCTACCGTATAACCTCTTGAATGATAAGTTATGCTACGGGCCATTTTGTAGTAAACCGTCACCATGTTCAGTCCTTTTTGGTGTCAGTGCTGCCTTACAGCAAAAACAGATTGTAGGGTGGGTAGTGAGTGTTGTGGGTGTTACAAGGACATTTAAACTGATGTTTCATTGTCCCATCGATTTGCCTGCATTTATTTTTCTTTCATTAGTTCTTGCAGTTGTTTTCATTAAACACAACTATGGTGCAGCATCTAGAAAGTGACAGATTTGACCTCTCTGTAAAGTAAAATAATAATTATATTTAAGCTTTATAGTTTTATAAATTAAGAATGGGCCTTGAAGTCAAGGGCTGGGCATGGCTCCTCACCCACCACATGCTCTTTGACCAATGTTGGGGGTGAGTAGTAAAATTAAGGTACTGGTAAAGATTTGGTTTATTTATTTAGCTTTTTCAAAGAATAAACAGTAATAATTGAGATCTGGTGATTGTGAAGGCCATTCCAGAACTTTGTTTTATTCAAGAATTGCAGAATTGATTAACCATATGTTTTGGGTCCTTGTTGTCTGCCAATCAGCCTATGAGTTTTTGACTGTTTGTTCTATGAATTTTCTTTAAAAGTGGTTTGTACAGAGGTCTGCATGCATACAAATCTTCTGTGTTCAGGTGCCTTTGTATAGCTTTTTCATGCACTATTGTGCCTGATGCTTCTAAATCTTTCTGTAAGTCCTTGGCTGTTATTGTTGGATTTTTTTTTTAGCTGCTCGGATGATTCTCCTACCTGCTGTACCCGTAATTTTCTTTGGACGTCCACTTCTGTTAAGCGTTTCAGTTGAATTTGCTCTGTGGTACTTCTTGATTATTGCTCTGATTGTGGATTTTGGTATTCCATATTTCTTTCATACTGTTCTGTAGCCATTTCCTTGGTTGTAGTTTGCTACGAGGGCTTTTCTTAAACATGAATCCAACCTCTTTTGTCTTCATCATCATCTGCTGTGCTGCAAAAACTTTCTTCTTCAAAAGATGCTGGAGATAATGACCTCTTTTTCTGGGTATTAACTTTATAATGCAGCGTTATTACTCTGTAATGGTTTTAAATCAAATGTTTTTTTTTAATTAGTTTTTATTACATTTTTGCACACTTGTTATGATCAAATATGTGTGCAAACTGTATGTCATTTATTATGCATTTCTCTGTATTTAAAGTATTATGGATTTTCTTGTTACTGCATCTTGTAAAGCGCTTTGTGATGGTGATCCACTGTGAAAGACGCTATATAAAATAAAGATAGATTGATTGATTGATTGATTTTGAACTCTCCCAGTAAACTAATTCTCTTTCACAGTTTTATGCAGGTTGAATACAGTGAACTGGGCTCTTCAGCTTTTCTCTTGTCAAATTACTCAGGACACAGTCCTGCCCAATCTTTCATTATCCATTCCTTTTTCCCCTTTAACAGCTCTGTTTTTTTCTCATGTCTAATAGTTCCTACCACAAACTTTGACTGGTGCAAGTACAGGCGACCATAACACCAGTCCCCCCCACACACAGGGTATTGAGTCAAGCAGTCAAAAATTGACAAAGTTCCTTGTAATAATCCATTTGTTTTGTTCTCTCCTGATTCGTGGCATAAGCCTGTACAATTATTCAAATCCCAGCTTTTAGTTGCAGCATACACCTCGCCATGGGGCTATGCCTCTGTAATCTTGCTTTTGGCCTTACATTTCAAATGGAATTAATTCCTATAAGGAATGCATGTGAAGAGAACCACACGTGTCTAATCCTGCTGCTTAAGTTTCTGAAACATACACCTGTCATGTTGTCTTAAACTAGAAGTTGTGACTGATAGCTTGTTGTAAGTCTGAAAACCCTTTCACATTTTCCATACATTTTATTCTTATTCTTATTAAGCGACCCTTCCAAAGTGAGAATGACCTTGCATGTTTTTTGAATTTTAGAATGCACGGAATGCAGTTATTTTGTTAAGAACTCATGTTACGGGTGTAGTAATGTGACTCAATAACTTAGCTGCAATTCAACATAAAACCTTAGGAAATAAATACAGCAAAGCATGAAACATCTCATACTTTGCATTGCAGGCACAAACAATGCCATTTAAAACCCATGCATTAATGTAATCCTTATCCATATATATATATATATATATATATATATATATATATATATATATATATATATATATATATATATATATATATGTATTGGAGTTTTAAAACAAAAAGTAAAGTCACACTTTGGATGCAGTTTTTTTTTTTTGTAATGTAAAAATGATTTATAGTTAATGCACTGTTTCTCTGAGGCTGCCCATGGCTAAAAACAGTACATGGGGAAATCACAACTGTTGCCTTGCCATCAACCACATTACTGAATGCGTTGTGTCAATGCCAGCAGTGGTAGGCAGATGTAGGGGAGCCTGAAGATATTACAGGCAAAGTGTGAAGCTTCAAAAAGGAATAAGGGACTCTCAGAACACACTATAATACATTTGTCTTGCCTCATGATGTTATTGGGAAAGGGGTCTGTTAAGAAATATTTTTATTTTATTTAGATTCCACTTTATTTAGGTCCACTTTTACAAAGTTTTATACCATTTGTGTATGCAAACAGAAACGATTTAAAATGTACAATACTAATACTGTCCATCTGGAAAAAAAGGCCAACTTTTTTCTGAGAGAGGAAGCCTGTGGCTGCAAGAATATAAACAATCCCACCAAAGATGTTTGTAATTCCAAAAAAGTACTGACGTGAACTGGTAATACAGCAAAGTATAATACATCTCAGCTTATAGCTATACATTATATATAAATGATACTGCTCTTTAATGTTATTTAACTAACGATAAACAATTCCTGGTCCAAACAAAAATTCAGTTCAGGTACAGTGTGTTATGATTGTTGTATGCTTACAGTGACTGTTTTAAAGGAGATAAACAGGGTGGACAGGATACCAGCTGTATCATTCCTGTACAAAACTGGTGTCATTTAGAACATACTTTATTTCATCCACCAGTCAGCATGTTGCTGCTGTGCACTGTTCAGTATGTTCCAGACTAACAGCACTTCTAACATTTCAGTTCAGCATTAGCCAGGGAGTCACCAGTGGATGTCTCCTTGAACTCAAGCAGGCAATTGACCCTTATAGAAGGAAAATATATTTTGTAAATATACTGACATACAATATATTGTCATTTTAGTCTTAAGGTTTTTAATATTCTTGAATGTTTTTTTTTTGCATTTGTATAACTACTAACTACTTTAAAAGTATTCACATGTCAAAAAAAAAAAAAAAGATTTCAGGGTAACATTAATAAAATGTCCCGGTGTTTAGCAGTATTCAGCTGTCCACCTAGAATACTGATTGTTTGCTCAATGGAAACTCCAGATAGTATAGTATGTATAGTTAAATCATATTATTAAATATTTTACATAATAGTTGTCCAAAGCAATTAAGTTTTTAATGTTTGTTTGTTTTTTTACTTCGAGGCCTCAATCTAACAATGTTAATTTAATATACTATTTAATAGCAATGCAATTACCACTTACCGTATATTTATGTAAATAGAACTATCAAATATTTATATTGTAATTACTTTCTCATATTTCCTTTTTAAAATATGTCTGCAATTTATGGAACTCAAAGTGTGCATTTTGTGCAATACAGCAGAAAATCAAACTTTGCAAATTGATGAGACTTTATTATTTACTGAAGTTATTGTGTGAAAAAAATGGCATCTTTCCATCTAAAGTGGAAATTTAAAAAACCTTTTTTTGTTTGTTTTATTTTTTTTCATTTAATGTACTGCAGCTTTATCTTTAAAAAAGAGAAACTCCACACCACGTTTCCAATACATACTGTAATTTATTTCATCAATGTAAAGCTAAGCAGTCTTGCTTTTATGGTGCTGTCTTACATTGGTACTATATGAAGTAACCGCTCATGGCTATTTGTGGTGAATGTTAATAGGCGGTAAACCATGAGGTTTATCACTTGAAAGTTAATAATGGCCATAAGCGCTCCATTGCTTACTGCTTGTATTTTATACTTTAACCATGACACTGGCCAGGGCCAGCGTCAGCACCCAGGCACCCCTCAGTGCCCCAACACCAGAGGGGGGCCCACAAACATACAGAAATAAAATTGCAAATATGAATAAATGTATTCTTTCTGTGCCAGCTATCCTATTCAATCAGCCTTTAGGGCTAGAAACGTTTAGTTTTCATTAAACTAAACTACAGTGGCTCTCAAAAGTATTCACCCCCCTTGGACTTTTCCACATTTTATTGTGTGACAACATGGAATAAAAATGGATTTAATTAGGAGTTTTTGCCACTGATCAACACAAAAAAGTCCATAATGTCAAAGTGAAAAATAAAATCTACAAATTGTTCTAAATTAATTACAAATATAAAATAGAAAATAATTGATTGCATTCACCCCCTTTGCTATGACACACCTAAATAAGCTCTGGTGCAACCAGTTGTCTTTAGAAGACACATAATTAGTTGAATGGAGTCCACCTGTGTGCAATTAAGGTGTTTCACATGATTTCTGGTTAAATACACCTGTCTCTGGGAGGTCCCACAGTTGGTTAGAACATTCAAAGCAAATCCAGAATAAGGTTCTTCAAAAGCACCAATCGGGTGGGATATAAGAACATTTCCATGGCATTGAATATCCCCTGGAGCACAGTAAAGTCCATTATTGAGAGAATATGGCACAACTGTGAATCTGTCTAGAACAGACCGTCCTCAAAAACTGAGTATCTGGGCGAGAAGGGCACTAGTCAGGGAGGCCACCAAGAGGCCTATGGCAACTCTAAAGGAGTTACAGTCTTCCACGGCTGGGCTGGGAGACACTGTGCATACGGCAACAACAGCCTGGGTGCTTCACAAAACTGGCCTTTATGGGAGAGTGGCAAAAAGAAAGCCATTGTTGAAAACAACTCAAATCAAATCTTGGCTAGAGTTTGCCAGAAGGCATGTGGGAGACTCTGAGACCAAGTGGAAGAAGATTCTATGGTCTGATGAGACCAAAATAGAGCTTTTTGGCCTCAACGCTAAGCGCTATGTTTGGCGCAAGCCTAACACCTCACATCATCCTGAGAACACCATACCTACCGTGAAGCATGGTGGTGGCAGCATCATGCTATGGGGATGCTTCTCTGCATCAGGGCCTGGAAAGCTAGTGGAGATAGAGGGCAAAATGGATGCAGCAAAGTACAGAGAAATCCTGGAGGAAAACCTGCTGAGAGAAGATGCAAGAGACCTGGGACTTGGGAGAAGATTCATCTTCCAGCAGGACAATGACCCCAAACATACAGCCAAAGCCACACTGGAGTGGCTTAAAAACAAAAAGGTCAATTTCCGGGTGTGGCCCAGTCAAAGCCAGAACCTCAAACCAATTGAGAATATGTGGAAAGAGTTGAAAATTGCTGTTCACCAAAGGTCCCCATCCAACTTGACGGAGCTTGAGCAATTTTGCAAAGAAGAATGGGCAAAAATTGCAGTGTCCAGATGTGCAAAGCTGGTAGAGACTTATCCAAATAGACTCACGTCTGTAATTGCTGCTAAAGGTGCCTCTACCAAATATTGACTCAAGGGGGTGAATACTTATGCAATGAATTATTTTCTGTTTTGTATTTGTAATTAATTTAGAACAATTTGTAGATTTTATTTTTCACTTTGACATTATTGACTTTTTTGTGTTGATCAGTGGCAAAAACTCACTAATTAAATCCATTTTGATTCCATGTTGTAACACAATAAAATGTGGAAAAGTCCAAGGGGGGTGAATACTTTTGATAGCCACTGTAAACTGTAATATGCGTGCAGTGCAGTGAAACTTTTCATCTCTCTTTCTTTCTTTTTTCTTTTCCTGCTTGCATCCTGTTCCCTTAGCCCCGCATCTTCTCACTCCCTATTGGCTTCCATCATCCTCAGGTCTTCATAAAGCCGCTATTGGCTGATCTTGACATACAATTATACAAATGTGACATACAAATATACAAATTATACAAATTATTGTTATTTGTTTATTTAGCAGATGCCTTTATCCAAAACGACTTACAGAGACTAGGGCGTGTGAAGTATGCATCAGCTGCAGAGTCACTTACAATTACGTCTCACCCGAAAGACGAAGCAGAAGGAGGTTAAGTGACTTGCTCAGGGTCACACAATGAGTCAGTGGCTGAGGTGGGATTCGAACCGGGGACCTCCTGGTTACAAGCCCTTTTCTTTAACCACTGGACCACACAGCCTCCTAAATTAAAGACATTATATAATTGGCACATTTACTTTCCAACAATCAAGACACTCATTTGACAAGCGTTTTGTCAAGCCTCATTAATGTAACATTTATTATTATCATAATGCCTATTATAATTATATGATTATATTTTGGGGGACGAGATCTGGGGCTCCGAGATCGGCTTGCTCTTTTCAGTCTTTATTGCAACGCTGTTTCAGTTGAGCCTATTATTCCTCCCAACCGTTCAGCCTGCCTGCAGTCCCACTGTATGCAATTCTCTCTCCCCGACTCCAGTTCCTGCTTCAACCCATAGAGCAGCAGTTTTAGAAGTAATGTAGTAACTTCTTGCCTGAGGGCTGAGACCTGGAGAGGGTCGCTTATGGATGTAAACGTGATCCCTCGAAAGGGAGGAGGACCCGTGCGGAACTGAAATGCATAACCGGTGTGTACGGTGGCGAGCACCCAAGTGTCTGAGTTGCAAGTGCACCAGTAGTGTAGCTGGTGTTGTGAGAAGGGGTGGGTCTGAGACTGCAAGCCTTCAGGGAACGCTGCTGCATTGGGGCCTCACATCCAGTGCTTCCCTGTCCTTGCGGGTGGGCCCTGCTATTCACTGCCGCGGGAGCCTAAAAGCGGTGCCTCAGGTCGCCGGGGCAGGTGCCAGAGGTGGAGCAGGGGTCGGAGCAGGTTGAGGGGCCTGCTGCCTGACCAAGTACTCCAGGACCTGAGCCATCTGGCTGTTTAGGTCAGAGATGTCCTTTGCCTGTCACGAGTGTCTTGCCCGCTTAGTACTCCATGTAGGAGACCTAGAGTGGCTGCGAGATCGAGACGCTGGAGCCTGAGCACAGGGATACTCTATAAAGGGCTCAAGGGTAGATGGAGGAGGGGGGAGGCCGGGGCTCCCAATGCCACAGACGCGCAACTGAGCTAGCTGGGGAAGCCGCACCAGTGAACTTTGCGAGTCTCTTAAGCATGATCCGTGGTTGGAAAGCAGAGGAGGTGTGCTGCATGCCTAGGCACCAGATGCAGAGGAAGTGCTTGTCCACAGGACGTGCAAGGATGAAACTGAGGCATGCTTGCCATCAGCCAATGGAGCGCTGAGGTACCAAGGCGCAGAAGCAAGGCACTGAAACACTGCGGGTGTCTTAACCATGAAGAGTTCGGGCACTGAGGGTGCAGAAGCACAAAAGCACAACAAGCACCGAGCGCACCGAGGCTTCAAACTCACAAGGGTGCCAAGCACCAAGGGGCAACAAGCACTGAGAACGTAAGCTCTGGAGAGCTGAGGGCGCACAACACTGGGGCACCAGGGGCACTGAGGATCTGAGGTCCCGTGGGCACCGAAGCACCGAGGCCACCTAATCGCCTGAGTATTGACGTGCTGGGCGCCAAGCACTGAGGCATGGAAGGTCGAAGCACCGAGGCACCGGGGCACGGAGCGCCTAAGCACTGAGTGTGCCAAAGCACTGGGCACCGTGCACCGAGGGCGCAAGCACCAAGGGTACTGGGCAAGGGCGCCTAGCCTCAACCGCTTGTAGTCACTCAACCTTGGTTAGCGTGTAGCATACACTGGGGTGGATACACAGGCTTGCTAATAGCTACAGTAAGCAGAAAGAAAGAAAGACCCAACACACCAAGGTGGGCGGGCTGATGTATCCGTGGAGTTTACTCAACAGTGGGGCAGGGTAGAACCAGGCCCCAGAGGAGGAGCACACGAGTATTAATTTATTTATTTATTTATTTTTTTTAAACTGCAAAGGCACTAGAAGAAAAAAACACACACACACACACACAACAGCGAGCTGTGGGGGAAACAGTTACCATATTAGGTGAGTGAACTGTAAAAGATTTTTATTTTTTTTAGCTGCAATAGCAGGAGAAAAAACACAAACAGCAGACGCTGTGGGTTAGAAAAGCAGTCTACAATTGCAAAGTGTTGCAGGATGTTGAAAGGAAAAAAGATTAAACGAAGCGCAGTTGTGCAGCTTTTATAGCTCAGTTTTCTTCACAGAAGCTGAGATTTTGGATTCCAGGGAAGTGGCAAGCCGACTTCCAGCAACATACAGTATATTGCTGGGGAACTCCAGAAAAACTTGAGTGAGCGCTCTTTCACACAGCAACTGGAGAGGTTAGTATACCTACCTGATTGTGAGAAGCAAAAGAAGAAGTGAGCTCCGCGGAATGACTGTTTGTTTCCTTGGGAGGCGAGACTGAGGAGGGGCCTATCGGCAACTCTGACATAAAATGCTCAGTGAATACCTGACCTGTGGCAGGCATATCCCAAAAGTATTGTTGGTGGTCGTCTTCGAATTGAAAGGGAACTACAAGTCCCTGAAATAGGCTTTCACTAACCCTGTTATCATACCCGCCGCCAGCCCACCAAAAAACATATGCAAAGTCAAAACCATGTGCCGCCTCCTAAAAAAATAAAATAACGGCCAAGTCAAAATTGAAGCACATCAACAAATGGAAAGGAAAACCAAATGAAGAACAATGTTAAAAACAAGCCCATTTAATGTCCGTTTAAAAAAATTTAGCATGATTTTGTTGTAGCTAGATGGCAGTTGTTGAGTATTTTGAAATATAGTACACCCTTGCTATAAATTCCCTTCACTATAATGAACCTAGCCTCTGGACTCCAAATTAAAAAATAAAAAAAGATAATACTGTGTAACGTATGTGAGGTTTGTGAAGTACAGGAACACTTGGAGTAGGAGCGGCTGTGTGTCACATCGGTCGAACAGACTATCGGGGACAGGAATGGACCACAGGAGCTGCTGGTGATTGGCTGTGAAGTGAGACGAGGCGGGACTAGCTGGGTCTAAAGACGGGGAGTGTTTGTTGTTGTTGTTGTAAAGGAGAGAGAGAAGTGAATAAACTGAGACAGAATAGTTCTACCCTGAGGTTCCTATTGAAAATTAATTACTTTTAGCGGTGTAGGTTGTGGCGCACAGCGACGTGTTAATTGTTAATTAACAATTGGCAGATTATCTTTGATAATTTATTAGTGTAATAAATATTGAGTTTGGCCCTGAATCAACTGAAGGCTCATTCTTACAGCGTGAGAGTACATCTACTCTCTAACTGAGAATGATTTTCCCGCGAACACTACCATTTCCTGTTATTTTTAATTTTTTTTCCGGAGCATTTTGGGTACACAGCTTGCGTGTTTGCGTATGCCTAGCGGTGGGCTTGCCTGTTATAGTACTGGGTATGCTGAAGAACTCAATTGCAGGGGGCTCCTGAGTGGCGCATCCAGTAAAGACGCTCCGTGTGGAGTGCAGGATGTGCCCTATAGTCTGGACGTTGCGAGTTCGATTCCACGCTATTCCTTCGCCGACCGAGGACAGAAGCTTCCAGGGGGCAGCACTCAATTGGAGGGAGGGCTTACCGGCCAGGGTGTCTTCGGCTCACCATGCACCAGCGACCCCTGTAGTCTGGCCGGGCGCCTGCGCGCTTGTGTGTAAGTTGCCCAGGGCTGCATCGTCCTCCGACTCTGTAGCTCTGGGTGGCTGCATGATGAGTCTGCAGTGTGTAAAAAAGCGGTCGGCTGACGGCACATGCTTCGGAGGACAGCGTGTGCTCATCTTCGCCGCTCCCGAAGTCAGTGCAGGGTGGTAGCGGGCTGATCCTAAAAAAAAAAATAATAATTGGGCATTACTAAATTGGGGAGAAAACAATAAAAATAATTGGCGACCACTAAATTAAAAAAAAAAAAAAAAAAGAACTCAATTGCAGCCCTGATGAGCTTATGTGGCACTAAACCATATGCATTAACTAAATCCAGGAATATTAAATGGAGGTCCATCTCCTTTTTTGCAGGCTGAATCTGTTGCCACATCCCACCGATATGCTTCAAGCATCCCAGAAAGCCTTCTGTATCAGCTTTCTGTATGAGGGTCGATCATGTGGTTCTTCAATAGATAAGTTGACAGCCTTTGTGCCACAATGCTTAAGAATATCTTGCCCTCCACATTTAACATGGAAACTGGATGGAATTGGCCGATGCTGGTAGATTATTTTTCTTTGGGGATAAAGTAGCAGTAGTACACTGGACAGTGGACGTTACCTGCCAGATAATAAATCACAGTGATTGCTAAACATCCTGACATGAAGGCTTACTGTACCTGGTACATATACAGGATTGTTATAAAATCAATTGACCACTGATACACATACCCCTTGTGCTCCTAGTCCTAGGCCACAAAAACTTACTGTACACCACTCACAACAGAATTTTCATCCTGGATTAAATATGCAAGTAGACTTTTTTTTTAAACTAACAATTAAGGAGGCTGTGTGGTCCAGTGGTTAAAGAAAAGGGCTTGTAACCAGGAGGTCCCGGGTTCAAATCCCACCTCAGCCACTGACTCATTGTGTGACCCTGAGCAAGTCACTTAACCTCCTTGTGCTCTGTCTTTTGGGTGAGACGTAATTGTAAGTGACTCTGCAGCTGATGCATAGTTCACACACCCCAGTCTCTGTAAGTTGCCTTGGATAAAGGCGTCTGCTAAATAAACAATAATAATAATAACTAACTTCCACATTGTTTCTTTAAAACTAAGCTCTTATTACAAAGATAACCATCTTGAGAAAAAATTTTTTTTTCTTTTAAACTGACCGTTATAATCAGCATAATAAATGTCAAGTCAGATTCTGAGGTTGCAACCCCAAATTACAGTGTCTGTATCAATTTAAAGTGAAAAAATCCATTTAAAATGAAGGTTAATAAGCCATGTGCATTTTTTTGTAATGTCACTGTACACTTGAAGATTCATTTTCATTCTCCGCACAATAACTAATTTTGTTCCATAAAAAAAAGGTCTGCTGCCTCACACTAAAAATGTCCCAGGTGTAAATTGTTGTAAATGCTGACATCAGAGACATTTTTAGTGAATCAAACAATTGATATCCCAGACCAACTGTAGCATCCTGTAAAAGTTTTGAGAAAACAAGCAAGGATTGCGCTGATTTCACATGATGATTTTGTATGCTGTCCTTAATTGTTCTGGAGGGACAGGTGACCATTCAGGGAAGTAGGAATCTGCTTCAAAGTCTGTTTCCCTGAATGACCCGAGAGTCATCCTTGTGAGACGTCTCAAATTTGAGTTGTCTGAAACTAATTGAAACTAACTTGCAGCAAGGAGATTATATATTGAAGAAAACATGTCAGGGATTTTCATATAACATTAATCAGTGTGTCATGTCTTAAAGTCTGTAGAAAAAAAATAATATGGATTTATTTTTATTGTGCTTGTAATGTTTATTTTTCTTTTCTTTTCACCCCACCTCTCTCTGTATGATTATTCCCAGAAAACAACCCTTCTTCAATTTACTGCAGTCAGTGGACCCACATAGCAATGGTGAGATCACAAATGTAAAGAGTTCGTACTGCCTCTAGCACAATGGATCAATGAAGTAGAAAACTTTGCAGTAGTCTGTAGACCCTCTTCAGTCTATTGCACGGTTGATCATGCTGCCTTGGGGGCCCTCTTCCTTGATAAGGCATGGAGTGGAATCCCTGGAGAAAAAAAAAAATCTGGACTTTGAAATATCCTACATCAGTATAGCCAGAGCATGCTGACAAAACAAGAACACTCCCTGACAGGCAGCTGTCATGGGTGACCTCTCAGCAGAATATGTCAGCACAAACTTCTGTGACAGGAAGGGGATACAATTGTCCAGAAATGTAATGGGCATTTCTTTTGGCAGATGAAACAGTGTATGCTAGCGGTTAGAACTGAGGATTTGGGACCTGGTTGAAATCCATGATCAGATTTTATACTTATATATATATATATATATATATATATATATATATATATATATATATATATATATATATATATATATATATATATTAATTTTAATGGCCATCTTGTTGTAGTGACATCATACTGTAATAATGGTTTTGCCAAGCTTTAAATTCAGAGCTCCCCACAGCATCAATCCCTAATCTATAAATTACTTAAAGTCTATCATCATAAGAAAATGGTTAATTATGCATGGGATAAACAGAAAACACAATGGTTCTAAGTGGGTAATGCAAAAGTACTAAAGTGAGGGAAGACATAAACACAGAAGGACGAAGTCCAAAGTCACTCACAAATTGATTATGTTTATGTTACCAATGAAGAGCTATCCCCATGAGCCATGGGCACCAGTCATTTTGGGTCTAATCCAATTACATTTTCATTTAATGCAATATTGTAGTAATATTGTATGAATTGTGGAGCATCATTTACTTGGATTCCATTAACACATAATTGAGGATGTGTCAGTTACATACAAATAAATATTGTTTTACATTTGTTACTTTATTTCCCCTAGGAAAAACAGTTACAATATTGAATTGGGCCCATTTTGTCTTCTTTTGGTGCTTGGTCCTGACCCATTGGTTACAGCGATGGGGAAGTGATATTTATCTTGCTTGTTTAATGACATGTGGCAGAGCAGAATCCCTGCTGCTGTAAATAGTGTGTGTGTGGGAATGTAAGGTTGACAGGGATGGGGTTAAATCTATCCCTGCCAGCAATCACAGGTGTGGCCATTCCCCAGTTAGGTAATTGGTGCTAACTGAGGAGTGGCCCCAGGTATAAAAGGAATCAGAAAGTCTTTGTTTATTTGAGGAGTTTGTGTTGTGTTGTAACTTGTTGGTGAAGTTTTGGTTGAACCTTTATTTGGGCCCTTGTGACATGTTTTGTTTGTTCCTGTCTTTTGTTTGTTTGTTGTGTGCAGCAGTGCTTTAAAACTGCAGCTTTCTGTCTCTGGGTCTATTTCCTGCCAGCAGCCAGCCTGAGCCATGACGCTACCCTGTTACAGAACAGTAAAGAGGACCCCACTATGTCTGGAACACAACTGCATGACAGGTCTGCCAAGACTGAGGTAAACAAAGTTGGCGTGGTGGCTCTAGTTTATTATTGTGGTGATCCTCTTCAACTGAGGGTCCTGAATAAGAAACAAAGCTTTTCCTGTCACACCAGTGCCTGAGCTGAATCTAGAAATGCAGTGAGACAGTTAAGGGATGGACACACTTTTTTGTCTAATGGGCTTAAGTAGCTGACTTTAGTGGCAATGGAAAACTAACTTTGAAGGAAAGAGGTGAATAAAACATAGACTTTAAAGTGGCTGCAAATATATTTCAACAGCATTAATAAAAGAAAAGATTGCGTTTCCTTTCAAGACCCACAATGATGACTTGCACTTTCTTTTCTTTACCATCATTGTTATATTAAAATCACAAACCCAGTGATATTTTTGGGGTTTCCCTAATAAAATATCTAATGTAACCGCTTCAGACTGTTAGACTACAAATAAATTAAACACAGACCTGTTTTATATAAAGGGAGGCATAATGTTCTTGAACCATATCAAACTGTAATAGAAAAAATGCTGAAATGGCATGGAAAGCTGTACATTTCGCAACAGTTTTTTTTTTTTTTTTTAAACACACAAAATGATATTGAATGCATTTAATACAATACGCATTTGTATATAAAGATGTATTTTAAAATAGAATCAATCCAAGGAAGACATATGATTTAATTTGAATTCTCCAAACATAAAAATAGTAGCCAAATTTAAAGCTCGAATCCTCAGATAACTCAATGCCCCTATAGTACACAACCGTATATAACTAAATACTGTATGCATACCCCCCACCCCCCAAACTGGGTTTAACCTAGTCTGTCCCCATAACATGAGAAAATGTTTAATAATTTAAGTAGCTCGGCCATTGGAGTGATGTTGTTTTATGTAAGCATGTTTAAAATATCATACAGAACCCTTTTTCCCCCGCCCCCAAAAAAAAAAAAAAACATATAACATATTGATACTTAATTATTTAATAGTTTCATGTTAAAGTGGTGATTTTTCTAAAACTTTACAGTGATTTCTGTTTTCAGGATTTTAAGAAATAAAGACAGACCTCATCAAAAATATCTAAACATTCCCTGTAGGTTACAGGCAGATACAAACACATTACCAGTCATGGCAGTGATATTCTAAATACACTTCCATGGCCATACTATTATGCATTTTTCACGTTCAATTGCTCTGCTATGGTAATAGTCAGAAGCAAACCATGTAGCAATTACTTACAGCTGACTTAAGAAAGGAATATTCAACACCCCGTTCTACTGTAAGGTCTTTATGCACTATGAACTCATTTGTGCTTATTAACACTCTCCTGGTAATTCTGACTGGCTACTTCTTGATTTTATCATAATTTCATGCCTATTTATATAATGGGGAATGAAACAGGCATTATTTTTAATTATGCCTGTCTGAGAGCTACATTCAATAAAGTGCTTCCGTGTAAAGGATGGATTATAAAGACTGAAAATGTAGCTGTATCAGGGGTGTTCTGTTACTGTGTGGGTATCGGCTGAGAGACGAGACAGATACAGAGGCCGACGTTGAAACGCCACTCAGGCATCCAGGTTTTATTGACAGATAACAGGCAGTCAGGTGCAGTGGCACGTGGCCACCTCTAGGGTACCAGCAATTGTAGCCCTAATGTGGGACAGACAGGTGTACATGAAAATAATTACTACAAAAAGGCAAAAACAAAACACAGTGAGAAAACAGCTAAAAACAAAAGTTGGCCAAACAATGGCTCAGCTCTGCTCCCACTAAAAGGGAGGTCCCGCTCCAGGTAAATTCTCATTGACGCACTACATAAACTGGGATGGGATTAAAATCTCCTAAACTAATCCCTATGCTGAGCACTCGGATCCTGGTTAACACACACGGTGAACACAAGTGGTGGCTTTGTTTGCTCACCCTGGTTCAAACACTCAGTCATGCGGATTCCCAGCCAGTTCACCTCCAGCTTACTGACAGAACAACAGGGCCTCAGCCTTGCCACAGTAGCCCTTTGGCATGTTTTGGGAGATTCTTGTTTTGTTTTTGTTTTGTGACTTTCATATAAGAATTTGTGACCTCAATAACGAATATATTTATGTATTCTTAAAGTAGTCTTCAAATATAGGGTAGTAAAAAGTTATTCTGATTCAAATAATACTTTGCTCACAAAAGTCAGACTCCCTGCTGGTCTCATGAACTTCAAGCTACTGACCAAAAAATGCCACAAATTCCCACACACAACTGAAGTAATTAACAGGTGACTAAAAAGCCCCTCTATGAAAACACTGTGGTGTGCTACATGTCCCTTTGGAGCTGGGATGCTCCATTCATCTGGAAATTAAAGTTACTCGCTGACTAGCACATTTTAAAGGAAGATTTCTTAAGGAGATTTTTTTTTTTTGATGCATCTACAACATTTATTTTTCTCCTGCATAAAAGCCTATAGTTTACTTAGTGTAAATAAAGTATTAAAAAGCCCTGGTTTATACATGTTGAAGAATCACATTTGCAGTATTTTTTTTTTTCTTCCGCTCTTTTTTCAAAAAATCTCTGAAATCAACACCGTTGCACGGATACTCACGAAACTTGGTAGGGTTGTAGGGACCCAAGGGAAGTTGTGTCAGAGAGAAAATGAAGGTCATAGGTCACATGGTGTGGTGGCCATATTGGATTTGGAACACATATAGGATCCCATATATGCTCTATTTGAAAATTGTCTTTACTGTGACCTTTGGCCTCGCCATAAGGTCAAATTCAAAACTAGTTTATATCTCCTTACAAAGTGCAGATAGGGTCATGGTTACTATGGAACACATATAGGAAACCACATATGCTCTATCAAAATATGTCCTTATGTCCTTGCCTGTGATCTCTGACCTTTCCTTAAAGGTCAAATGAAAAACTGGCTTAACTCTTTAGATAGTGCACGTAGGGTCATGACTACTATGGAACACAGATAGGAACATGAATGCCTTGGAAGCCGTCAAGTTGTTTGCAACTTCTAGTTGCTGTTGTTATTGTTATTATTGTTATAATTATTTTAGATTTGTGTTATAAAATAATAAAAGCTTGATAATATACTATGGGTCAAGAGTGATATTTATAAGAAACTACACACTGCTAGACCTTTTACCCACAAATCACACAGCAAAGTTGCTAGATCCCATTGCTGTGGGGACACTGACACACTAATATATTTCTCAAAACACTTAACTAATTTGGAATATGAGGAGCAAATAAATATATTAAATGCAGCTATTCTATGATCTAAAAAAGAATCTAATTTACAGTTCATAATTTTGAAGAAAAAAAGCTGTTGGCATCTGCACCTCTCAGAATACCACAGTGGCAAATCCTAGAATATGGAACACTTGCTTGACTAACTTTTAATACAATTCTTTTCACATCAGAAATATAATTACAACAGATGGTGGTGCCATCTTGACTGTACATTAAGTATGACCTCACAAAGGAGAAAATCAAAGGATTCTCAGAGTAAATTGTTCGATGCCCGAATCAAGCACTCACACTTCCAAAGTGTAAATATGAAGTCATTATTGAAGTAATTATTCACAAAGGGATTAAAATATGCATGATCAGAAAAATACTTGTTTGATTTTTTTTACAGCTAGCAGTACTGTTTTTACTGTTATCACAATGTATGCAATATTTTATATTTTTTACATGTTTTACATATGTTTTGTACTTTTTAACAGGTAAGGTACATTGAACCAAAATGAAACAAAGCTTTTATTAAATAGTGCAGAGGTTATAGGGGCTAGCTGGTTCAGTGGGTTAATACACTACACTTAAAGACCTGGGTTCAAATACAACTTTTTAGTTAGTGGTTTGACACAATTAGCACTGGGCATCTTCCAGTGTATTCTCAAAAAAAGAGGCCATCGAAGAAAGACTGACCTGGAGATTGACCTGTTAACACCCTCGTAGCGAGTGGTTCCTGAATGAGCTTTCCTGAATGAGCTTATACTGTCTAATGTATGTCTTCACATTTTCCAAAGCATTGTGGCTGACTGTGTGGCATATATGGGTACAATTTATTTTATGTAAAACAATAATTCCAATAAAGCTGTGTGGTCCAGGTTCAAATCCTGGCTCACTCACTACAACAAAGTCACTTAACTTCCTTGTGCTCCGTCTTTCGGGTGAGACTTTGTTGTAAGTGACTCTGCAGCTGATGCATAGTTCACACACACTAGTCTCTGTAAGTCGCCTTGGATAAAGGCGTCTGCTAAATAAACAAATAATAATAATAATATGATTACGCAGGACAATTGCTTAATAAAACCGTGTGTACTGTACTGTATGTTTTTGTTATTCCTTTTTGAGGCACTACACAGCCAAAGGTAAAGAACCAGGCATGCTGTCTTTGCCTGTACATGCCCTCACAAGCATGTAGTTGATGCTTTCACACTGTATTCTTGTGTGAGGGGGTGATCAAAATCAGAGGCAGAAAAAAGGCAGAGGGCTTGGGGTCCCCTTAAGACCCAGCAGCAGTAGAATCTTATTATTGTACAATATGACATAGGATGCAACAAGTTAGGATTACAACAAGTTATAATGACATATTAGTAGTGCAATAATGCAAGGATAGTGCATCAGCTGAGGGTCCAGTAACGTGGTGTGTAAGTCAGGCAAGTCCAGAGCACAGTATGAGAGGTAGATCAAGAGATCTACAAGTGCAGTCTAAACAGGTTTTACCTCAATTTGGCTGTAAAATGCATTTTCTATACTAGCCAACAGAGAAAAGAAAACTCATCATAGTTTAGTCTAATAAACTTAACTGTCACACGCTGCTAGCGTATGTTTAAAAATGCACTGTATACAACATCAATAAAGCATTTTCATTTCAAGACGTCGTCACTAACATACTTTGCTTAAAATATTTTCTAAACAAAGTTGTTAGGCAGTTGTTTATTAGCGTAAAGATATTTAATAAAATAAAAAAAAAACCTGATAATTTTTTGCCCTAAACAATAATCTTCCACTATCTAATCTAATTGTCCACTATGGCTGAGTCTGCAGTACATAGTGAATATATGAGTCAGTCAAGAAAATAAGTGAGGAAAGGTTGGATAGTAAATACAACTTTATATATTTAAATATAGTTAAGAACATAAGAAAGGTTACAAACGAGAGGAGGCCATTCGGCCCATCTTGCTCGTTTGGTTGTTAGTAGCTTATTGATCCCAGAATCTCATCAAGCAGCTTCTTGAAGGATCCCAGGGTGTCAGCTTCAACAACATTACTGGGGAGTTGGTTCCAGATGCTCACAATTGTGTAAAAAAGTGCCTTTCTGTTCTGAATGCCCCTTTATCTAATCTCCATTTGTGACCCCTGATCATTCTTTTTTCAGGTCGAAAAAGTCCCCTGGGTAGACACTGTCAATACCTTTTGATACAGCATAAGTAAATATATAAATAACAGAAAATGTCTTTGAAGTTCATACCATATAGGTAGGAAAGTTTTTCATATATTTAGATTTTGCACATTTTGGTACACAGCAGTTTTCCTTTTTAAAATTATATACAGTAGGACCTCAGAGATACAAACACCAAACTTACGCACTTCATTTGGAACCGGAAGTACACAATCAGGCAGCAGCAGTGACAAAAAAGCGAACATCAATTAAACAAAATGGCAAGCAGTGGGAAGCATAAATGTGTCACACTTTCAATTGACACAAAACTCTGATTTGGCATTAGAGAGAATTAAAAAAAAAAAACGCAGGCTGTGACAGATATTCAGATAAACTGTAACATTGAAGAGATGGGGGGAGTCAGAAATCGCATGTGACAGGTAAGTACATTCATTTGTTACATATATATAATGGAGATTTATTTTATTCGTAATACAAGGGCGGTAAAAAGCGACTGACGTGTATCTGGGTAACGGATATCTGTTGTAACTCTCACTGGATTAATTGTTTAAGCTTCGTGTCCTTAGCATTAACATCAACATCACGAGTAATCTGTTTTTTTAACATCTTAAACACAAACAGATATTGAAATAAAATGGGCCCCATTTTTGCTCTGGGGAAAAAATAGGCCAAAATGTTTATCAAGTTTAGAACAAAACTTTTGTCTCTCTTCTTTAATCTTCTGGATGGATATCTGGGTTAATTAGTCGCAGTGGACTGTGCTCTGCAAAGAAAACTCACCAGCTTATACTACTCGGCAAAGGACAGACAGTGTTGGGATTTTTAACCACTGGGAACTTTGCATTGGCACTGACCTGCAGAGCCACTACACCATCCACCGTCTCAAACAGCAACTGTATTTTATATACAGAACCCTTTTGAATTCCAAGTTGCCCACCTCCCAAATGTAGCTGATACAGAAACCACTCCACTAACGCTGTTAATTTATATTGACAGTAATCTCTTAGCCATTAAAATTATTTTCTCTCAGTCTTACATCATTATTATTTACTTACTTGGTAAAAGGATTAGCAGTCCATGCAGCCAATCAGTTGCTGCAAACCTGCATCTGAAATAAGCTGTGAAAAATATGCCCAAGGCCTCGTTGCTAAGCAGCAATGCTGGCTTGCATAGATTCTAGAGGGAGAGTAACATAATCATAGCTAGGGATGATCAGATGTCGTTCTTAGGCCTGAAAATGTTTTAGCTTATTAAATAGGACCCAGGCATAATCAGACTATGTTATTCTATTTTTTCAGAATTTTTATAATTGCATGCTGATTAATTTTGAAAAATAATTGTGGCGTACAGATAAAGTGGGAGGAATGCAGACAACAAACATTACCGTCCTTCTCAATAGTTGTGGTTAATGTTTTGTGTTACAGTATTATGTGATGTCTTTTGGTTAAAGCTTGGAGTTCTTGTTTTAGTCAGCAATACTGTACAATCCAAGGTGCATTTTTAATAGTATTCTTTTTCTTTAGTTTATAATGTACACATGGCATATATGTAACTGTTGCTTGAGCTGACATGGTTATTTTGACTCAAATCAACAATATTCTTACGAACACACATTTAGGCTCCTTAGACAACGATGATGTTGACAGACATATGGGGGTTATTGCTATGGGGGCAATTTTAAATGTATTGTTTCTTGAATTATCACCATGGTGATTTGTGAGTAAACTAATGACATTGCAACTGAAAGGCCCATTTATTCCTGAATAGCACTCAGTGTTTGTTAAAAACAAATGTGTATTCTTAGGAATGGTGTTGATAAAGTCAAAATGACCTCATCTGTGAGGAGATGAACACAAACAACAAAGCAACTACTGTGCTTCTAAAAACATACAACAACAGAGTATGAGGGTCTCTGAATGGCTAATCAAACAGTGGGAAAAAAAAAATCCTAAGGTGGTTATCAAAGCAAATACATTTTCCATCTTCTTTAATTAGCATAAAAAAGTTTGTTGGGAAATGTAATATCGGTTGGTTAAATTCACTGGGAGGAAGGTAATTAAATAGTAAAAATATGTAGTATTATAGGGATTTTAATCGCTCAATAAAAAACGTAATTAGATAATCTATGTCATAGATAATGTAATACCATAATATGTGCTTATATGAGAAAGTGCTATTGAACTGATTTGTTCTGAGAACACAAGAAACTTAGGAAACTTAAATGACAGCCTCTCCTGTACCCTTCATATCAATGCAATTAACTTCCGCCACGGTGTTATACTTAAGCTATGTTTCCTATTTAACTCATTAGAAAGGGGCCACGCTACCTACTCATCTCATTTCAGTGTAATTGCCTAGAAAAACTACTTATCACACATGGTTTATATTGCGCGTACAGCGTGTCTTAGAGTACATTACTTTAGTTGCTATCCTTCTAATTCAACTGTAAATTACACTATATTTGCTATATGCAGTATAAATACATATCTGACATACAAGTACTTATATAAAATTATTAAATCACGGCTATGGCCAAGCAACATGTTTTTGTGCTGCAGCATTAACACACACACACAAAAAAGAAAAGTTACATTTTGTAGCTGTACGTAAGTAACTTTAAATAACAGAAGGTAATTGCATTCAAGGGAGCACTGTAGCTGGAAACCTTGGCACCATAGGTTTTTAATCAGGTGTTTGGGATTACCAGGAGGGTAAGCGGTTTTGGTATAACTGGGTGAATTTGGCTGATATGTCTGGAAAGTTGACCCATAATTCAGAAGGCCTTCCAACATTCTGTAGACTCCATGCTTACCCTACTTTTCACTACTTCAAGACAAATGCCATGCCAATATCCAATTAAGAAACTCAGCAGTCTTGAAAAACAGGGCTGGTAGCCCAAAAACAGCAGTTACTGTGATTTTACACATGCAATGTAGATAAATAATTGTATTCCACTTGCACATTTAAAATAGCTATATTGGTTAATTACTTTAAATAGCAGAGTAACCGTATGGATTCCCTATCTTCAGATCAAAAGAGTCTGATCTAATTTCCAATAGATACATTACTACAGGGGATATTTAAAAGACTACTGTTCCAGTTCCCCAGCTGCACGTTGTGCAAATTCTAGCCCAGTTCACAAGCCCTTCATAAACCCACAATGATATTTTCTTTAAACGGGAGATTAAGACTGTAGTATATACCATTTACTCTGTTGTTAAAATGTTCTTATTTTATTAATTAAACTGAGAGCCTGGCATGCTGTGTTTTACCATAGCAATTTGCAGAGCAGTTTGTTTTGAACTGCTAGAGCTCAGTAATTTCCACCTTAGAATGAAGTTGATAGCAATTGCCACAGCACAGCGGTTAAAGCAGATGTTACCCTTGTAATTAGCTCTGGACCTGGGTACACAAGAGACCTTACAATTTTTAGGCCGAAAGGAATTGGTCCCACCGAGCGTGCTCCATATTCACATTTAGTATCATCGTATAAACAGCACTGGAAACACTGCTGATGATGAAGATACATTGGCTTAATACTATCATAAAGTTAGGCAGTTAAACCTTGATGTAATTGGTCACAAGTAGCCTTCTGTTTGTTCAGTAAGCTGATGACCATAGTAATGTTATAAATTAAAAAATCTTGAATGAACAGCGTGGCATTTTAATAATAATAATAATAATAATAATAATAATAATAATAATAATAAAAGGCTGTTTCTATTGGAGCATAAAGGCTTGCAAAGGGTTTGTTTTTCATGACTGAATACTTCTTGTTCACAAACTCCACAAATAGGCTGCTACTATTTTATGGCTAATTTAAATATCACCCCTGTCACTGGGTAAGGTTACATAGACATTCCACTTTTATGTCAGGCTTAAAAAGTAAATAATTATTATTGTACACTTTGCTTCTGTTTTCCAAAATCCGAATTTATTCAATAAATCAAGTTAATTAATTGTTTTTAGGCTCCAAATTTATTGAGCACTGTTCTTTATACATTTAAATATACAGGAGTTGTAGTGTAATTAATCCTAAATTTCTCATTTAGGAATGTCATATAAACAATTTCACAGTAATAGTTGGGTTAATAAAGAAGTTGATTCAACACACACTCCTGGTCCAAAGGATAATTGAAGTTTCATTAATACTTATTCTTTTTGGACAAAATTGCAGATGACATCTTGCCTTCAGTGTCTTCTCCATTCAAGTATCATGGTATCTACAAAGATATCCCATCCATACCTGCATTGACTAATTAATGAGTTGAATGTGAAGGGTTAAATTCATTTGCAAAAGTGGGCTGAAACCATGACTAAAATTGGTTGTGTGCCACTTATCTTTTTAATGAGGTTTTCACTATTGTGTCTTTGTGTGCTCTATGACTAAACAGTACTGAAATTGCTAAGCAGAATTGGGAAATGAAATTGACGTGTGTGGCAGGGAAAGCCCTGCCGGTGCACGAGTAGATGTAGTGGGTGGCAGGGAGGGAGTTAAAATCCTCCCTGCAAAAACACGTGGGAATGTGGCTGGAGCCAGGAATTGAATAAATGATTAAATGATTAATTAAGGCTCCAGCCACAGGGGTATAAATAAGGTGATCACGGGTGTTAGCTTGGTTAGTGTTGGATTTGATGTTGGCGAGAGGTGTAGGTGGAGATGTTGCGTGCTGTCTGTCCCATCTAGTTTGTGTATTTCTGTCTGTGTCTCGTCCTGTAGTACTGTTTGTGTTTTGTATACCCTTTTGTTTTGGCCCTTGTGCCATTTGTTTTGTTACTGTCTTTTGTGTATTATTATTATTATTATTATTATTATTATTATTATTAAACATGCGCTTTAGCGCTTTCACTGTACCTTCTGTGTTTGATGGAAAAAACATTGCCAGTGAAGCTGTCCTCTCACAATGTGATAAATGGTTTTTAGAGGGCGATTGCATTTTAGTTTTTCAAATTAATCTTATCACATAACATGCGTTGATTCAGTTAAGACATTTCTAAAATAAACTAAATAAAAATTACTATAATAGCTGACCTTGTGTTTTTTTCCTTCCAAAACTGTCAAACTAAACACTACCCGCCAGACCCGATGAAAAGCAGTGCACAACAGGCACTGCCTCCCTCATCAATCCTGCATTCCTAGCAAGATCTCTCCATTTGCTGAAAATAATTGTGAAAATATTTTCTGTAGGAGTCTAATCCTGTTTTCACTACTTACCAGTATTTGCCCAACCCCACTGACAAATCAGTGCCATTATTGAGTTTAAAAGCATACGATTCAATTTGAAATTTCTAATCTCCTAAACATTTGTCAAAATTTGTCAAATCAAATTTTGTTTTTAAGTATAGAAATTGAAAATATGTATTTAGTTTTGTCATGTTTTCCATTGTGGTGAAGTAAACAGCATTCTTAAATATCATTAAATTATATATATATATATATATATATATATATATATATATATATATATATATATATATATATATATATATATATACACACACACACATTTAAATAAGGAAATGCAGCAATCTTTTTTTTATATGTATATGAAGGATAATACATCTGCTGTATTAGGAAATGTACTATATATTCCTCCACTGTACATTGTTTGTATTCAAGGTTTTTGAAATGACATTGCAATCTGATGATGCACCAGCCTATTATATTGTCTAGCAGGACAAATATCCTTGCGTTTTCTCTGTAGAACTAACACAATTTTTCCATGTCAGAGGTGCATAATATCCTGGCGGTCCAAGAGGCATAAGGAATGATGCTATTAATCCTCTTGGGCAATCTCCAGGTCTGATTATTAGGGAAATAAATTTGCATGCTGCATATGAACCAGGTGAATCACTGAGGGCACACTTTATATTTCCTGACAGCAAGTTAGAGAATGGAATAGCATTGCTTGTGTTTTTTTTCTGTTCTCTGAAAACTGTAGAATTTCAAATCATTACCTGAGATTGGTTACAATTTTAGTTTATATTGTCTTTTTTCTCAGAGAAGACTAGTAGGTTCCCATGAGTTTCTGCCTAATCACTACTTTAAAAAAAAAATCAAAATATATAGTTAGTGCCATTATTTAGGTAGCAGAGTTGCTTTATTTATTTAGTTCTTATTTTGGCTTTTCCCTCATGTATTTAACAGACTTAAAACCCTTCTTTTTCTTTTTATTTTGCAGCTGAACATTAATTTTCTTATGTGCTTTGTAGTTTAAAGATCTGTATTTGTTTTCATTCTTATATAAATGAGAAATGCTGGGTCTTGTTCTACATGGATCTTTAATAACATGGCACATATAACATGTGAGTAATTCTGAGTAATTTCCAAAATCTAAATTCATTTAAGAAATAATAAAACAACAGTTTAACTTAATTATACTATACTGGCAACAAAAAGGTAATTGTGGTTGTAACTACTGAGTAATTACTATTTACATTTTTTTTTTAAATTACCGGTATATAGTGATTCTAAATGTGGGGAGGTTGAATTTTAACGTAAGCAAATAAATATATAAGAGTTTAGCACACCATCTTCAGAAAGGTAACCGTATTATATACGTATATAATTTCAAGGCAAAAGTGGCCTCCTGCAAATTCAAATACAAAACAATGAAATTCGCTTAAAGTGCATGTGCAATAAGTTAGTGTTTGTGAAATCTAACCCATACATATTCAAATTCTAATAAAAGGCAATATGCTATCTCTATTTTGTCTACAAACAAACACAAAGTTTAAAAATAAATAAAGCAAACACACTCTTAACACTAGAACTACCAAGGCGTTTTTTTAATTTAATTTACTCTGCCTCTCTGGCAGATACAGGGCTGTGTGTTTATGACTTTTTCTAAAAATATGTATTAATTATCCTGACAAAGTATTAGACACGGGGCTGCAAAAATAAGGGAGCTATAATACCCTCATACCTAGAACTGCCAGACCGGTCAAATTGACTGCTACATAGAAAAGAATTGTATTTTACTTATACAGTACAGTATTCTATTGTACTATTTGTATTTATAAGTCAGGACTGTGCCAACGATGTATTAAACTGTGACTGTGAATCTGCAGTCCTTACATGAATGGCTTCTAGTAATCTAAGGTGTCTATTGTAATTCAATCAGCCTTTTGTAGCTTCCACTGTCTGCCACGTGAGCAGTTATCGCCTTTTGTAACTCAGATGTCTAGTGTCTGTTATGTGAGCAGGTATCTCCTGTGATCTATTTTTAGATTCACTCAGCTTACTACATATGTCAGAAGTTACTCAAAGGAATTTAGTCCACAAATACACCGCAGAAAGTGAAATTGAGTCGCCAAAGACGTAAGACTGCTGAGCAATGCTTAGAGTTACTACAGAATTTATCTGAAAGTGAATCTGGAGACGAAAAAGTTGTTGCCACTGACTGCGATGAATCTGACGTGTGGGTTTGCATAGGAGAAAATTCCAGCACCAGTGAAAGTGAGGACAGTGCCAGGACCAAGTGTGCAACGAGATCACCCCAGCACTCCATTGGGAACACCTGGACACAGAACTGGGCAAAGCGGCCTTAGAAGAGGACGTGGAAGAAGACTCCTGTGCTCCTGTGGCATCCCCTGCACCTGTACCAGCCGCTTTGCTGTATCAGCCCCAGCACCTGTACCAACTGCTTCTCATGTGTCAGCCCCTGCACCTGTACCAGCAGGTCAATGCCCTTGGAGGAATTGGAAGCATTTATTGCACTATTGTTTGTTCGTGGAGCATAAGGTGCCAACAGCCTGTCCCTGGACAGCTTGTGGTCCATAAGTGGGGACCTTCTTTTTTCTAGAGACAATGGCATGGAGTTGCTTTTATGAAATTATTTTAAAAAATGCATATAAAATTATCAATTTGCCCTGGCATCCGAAGTTTGGAACCACTTAATTGATAACAGCATTCTCT
Source organism: Acipenser oxyrinchus oxyrinchus (assembly GCA_030684275.1). Lineage (NCBI taxonomy): Eukaryota > Metazoa > Chordata > Actinopteri > Acipenseriformes > Acipenseridae > Acipenser > Acipenser oxyrinchus. The sequence continues at coordinate 29,521,396 of CM060252.1, forward strand.
GCTACAAACTAGGAGATGTGGGACATATTCCCTGAATATGATAATATATGAACATGTATTAATGATATAACTGGACTAATTAATGAAACTGCTGTGTCTTAGGAAAAAAGCAAACTGCTGTGTCTTAAGAAAAATGGCCCCTTGGTTCCTTGCAGACATACTGAACTACGTGACCTACTGATTAGAGGACCGGCGCCTGAACTGAATTAGGCTGAGCAGACAGTTGAATTATGTACAGATAATTCACACATGCAACAACATTCGTTTTGATGCAAGGAAAACATAAACTAGTGATGTCCCAGTGGAAAAGGACATTAAAACATCAAAGAACTGTGAGTTTAAAAAAAGGCAAGGTGCACAAATGATCTCATTAAAGTGGATATTTAGCAGATCGAAAAAGACTATAAATATCCAAGCAAAACTGAACATTTTGCGCTCCACATCGAATGCTAAACAAGGTGCTGTCACTCTGCTAAGCAAAACTGCAACTCCGGGACTCTGCCTAAAATGGACCAGAGAAGGAAACAAGCTAAAAGCGAGTCAACGACCTCAAGCAACGAGACTGAGGTCTGGCTGGAGGACTTCCCTAAAACTTACAGAGACTGTTATCAGACAAACCAGTCTGGGTCTGCTGTGCACCTACAACCACAGTATCCAAACGAAACTGTGCCCTGCTACCTGCGTAGCTAAAAGATTCAGCGAAGAGGACAGAGCGGACGGGCGCTGTTGTGGATCCTATACGGAGGACTGAAGACTTTGTTGCAACTGTTTGTTGATTCTATCGAGAATTGAAAGCTTTGTTGCTGAGTCGATCCAATGTAGGATTGAAGACTTTGTTGCGGAGAGGAGAGTTTTTGTACTGGACACTTCAACAGATTGAGTTTTGTTTATAAAGAATTTCTTTAAAAGTAAACTTGCCATATACTTAATCTAGATACCATTAATAAGCTTAATGTGATATATTCTAAGATTGTCTGCATCGTTTCAGTCTGAGGCTGTGATTGTATGTGGACGTGTGTGTGAGCAAGCTACTACGTCACAGCTTGCTTGAATGCTACTTGTGTGTGAGGAGACAGGCGGTGTCATATTTCAATTGCCTGCTAGCCAGCATGGGTGCAGTGAGATTTTTTAATTGGGTTTTGTGCTTAGAATAAGATATTATTTGTGTGCTTAATAAAATACTACTATTATTTGAACATTCCTTGTGCCTGCACGTGAATGTGTGTTCATAGTAAATCCTCGATCTTTGTAACATGTCAATTAAACCGAAATAAACGTTAAATGATCAATTATTGAATTGTTCCTACAGAGAGAACATTACAGTGGATGAGCAGCTTTTTTCAACAAAAGCAAGGTGTTGGTGGACTCAATATATATTTAACAAACCTGACAAATTTGGGATCAAGTTTTGGCTGGCAGCATATGTTCAGTGCAAATATTTGGTCAATGTCTACCCCTACTTGGGCAAGGATGAGACTCACCCAGCTAACCAAAGGCTGGGTGACAGTGTGGTACTTCGGCTAATGGGACCCTATTTAGGAAAAGGGAGAAATGTTATCACCAATTTTTTTTTTAACTGCAATTGGCCAAAGAGTTGAAGAAGAAAAAAATCAAGCGTGGTTGGAAATGTAAATAAATAAAGGAGAGAACTGCCACCATCTGCAGGAGACCTGCAAACAAAGCTGTACTCCACTACAATTCTGAAGCACTCAGACTGTACTCTAACAGTTTACAAGTGCAAGCCGAGAAAGAATGTAATTATATTCAGCTCCCTTCATCTGTCAGTTACCATCGGGACTGGTGAAAAAAAAAACTGAGAGTGCGGAGTTTTACAATACAACGAAGTATGGAGTTCAGATGGCACGGAAATACACAGTGAAAGCTGGGTCTCGGAGGTGGCCTGTTCACATGTTTTACCATGTATTTTAATATTGCAGCCATCATCTCTTTTATTCTTTACAAGGAATGCATGGGCAAGAAGAGAATGAGGAGGAATTATATATTGCAGCTAGCCGAAGAACTTCACCAGAAACATTTTGAACAGAAGAAGAGTGTAAAGCAGGTCCCCGCAGCTGAAGGTAGCAACCCCGGTGCCAGCCGCAAGCGACGACAATGCCAGGTTGCCAAATGCAATGGTAACAAGACTCTCGATAGCTGTGCCCATTGCGCAAATACAGTGTGTGGAAAGTGCATTGCATATGTGGAGAAGCGCAACATCTGTGTGGATTGTGCAAACACTTCTTTGATACCATATTGATACAACTGTATATAAAACCCATTTATGTTCATATGCTTGTTTTTTATTTACATAGTTTCGGTTGCGTATTTGCGCTATAGTTTTTTTGCAGTTGTGCTTTATATAATATGTCGGTATACAAACCCATTTCTGTTCAAATGTTCATTCGTTTTGGTTGTGCAGATGTTTTGTATGACGTGGATGAATAAAACTTATTATCAATTGTTTTCCTTTCATTATAATATTTATATTGTTTTTAAAACGGCGATCAAATTGACCGCTCATGGTAGTTCTAGGTATGTGTATAACTCTGGTAGCTCTAGTGTCAAACAAGTCTTACGTGTCTGTGCAAATACGCCAAATCATTCCTGCAAACCAACCAGGTGTTTATTTTTCTCCAGAGATGGGTGGGGTTCTGGAGATCCTAAGAAATACAGACTTAGACACAGATTAGACACTGATTAAACCTTGCCTGTTCTGCTGTACTATAAGACTAAATCATCCCCCTGCTGATTTGGTGTGTTGTAATTAAAAAAGATAGCATGTTTATTCTGGGAGGTCTGCCAAAGTGTTACCCCCTAAAATAGTACTGTATATAGACACTTTGGAAAAGGATATTGGGAAATTATCTGGAAATTATCACATAGTATACTGTATGTAGCACAGCAATTTTTCACACCACACAATTTGATTGTGTAGATCCAATCAGAAAGTAGCTAAGTCACCGTTTGCCCAGTCACCTTAGCCGCACATGACCTTCTGATGCTGGTAAGCAGATTAGAAGTAATGTTTATATATATATATATATATATATATATATATATATATATATATATATATATATATATATATATAGTGATAAACCTCAGGGCATGGTCCTGAATGGGAAATATGTGAGGGCAGAGATTTTGTTAGGACTTTGTCCTTTCACAAAATGGAGGTTCCAATAGGACTACAGTTTACAAAACGGTCGCCCACCACAAACTACACTACCGAGGATCCTTACCAGGTAATTAAGGTATGTCAGCACACCTGCAGGTGATCAAGGGTAATGACCAGCCTTATAAAGTGAGAGGGGAGTCGAAGGAGTTTGGTGTTGTGGTTTGAGAGGTTTTTGGTGTGTTCTTTTGAGTTCTGGATTGCATTATTGTGTATGACCCTGGACTGTTTGGATAACCCTGTTGGCTGTTTTGACCCTATTTTGGATGACTACCTGATTGTTTGCGAACTCTGGATTAACATTATGACTCTGATTATTGGACTTCCCTTGAAAATAAACACGCAGGTAACATCCTGTTTAAAATAAACTTACACTTGTTGTGTCTATTGTGTTGTCCCTGCTCATACTTGTGAACAAAGTACGCAAAGAAGGACCAGCTTTGTCTCAATATATATTGGAAGTAACTACAGTACTTTCATTTAAAAAATGTTCTGTTGTTAATTTAGTGTGGCAGGATGTGTGTCAGTTCCTTTTCACTCTGAATTATTTATCACCTAATCCATTTCTTGATTATCATGTAATCCATTACCTAGCAGAATATGGGTAACAGCTAAGCATGAACCTTATAATGTGGCCCCTTCCAGCAGGTGTCATTGCTAGAGAGTCAAGTTTGAAGAGTACTTGCATGGGGAAGGGAATAAAAAAAGCATTGTACAGTATTAGGAAGGTGTTTATCTGATGGTGCTGACAAGAAAAAAGAAAAAAAAAAACATGACACAGAAAAGGATGAGGGTACTTCTAGCACTCAAGATGGAAGAAAAATTGCCAGATGTCATTGACTGGTACAGAACTGTAGATATTGACCTTTAAACCAGTAAATGTTTCTAAAGGAGCCAGTGGAACCATAGATAAAATGTTGACTTCATAAATTACTCTAAGGCTTTTCATTCACTTAGACATAACAAGATGTTGACACCAATTCTGGAAATGGTTTTCAAAGCCCTTTTATGGTCTTTCTCTTGTCCTGTAATGACATCCAGCAAAGACAGCTAGAGTACAAGACCTGACAAAAATGGTTCCCTAGAGAACAACGTGGTCAACTCGCCTATATCCTTTCATTGTTCCATATACTGTAGCGTTTCTGGTTCGTTTTGAAGACTCAAGCTGTTTATTTTTACAATAATTCAATAATCACAAAATAAAATCATAAAGTGAGGGAAAGGGAACTGGGAGCTGAAAATGAAAATACATTATTGTAGTAGTTTTTCTTTTACCCTACCCTTTCTCACTCTATCTCTCTCTCTCCACAGAACACAACCTTCTCTCACACTCTTGTCTTCTCCAATCCTCCTGGTCTTTTCCCATCACCCCCTTATATGCCCTCGCTTCCCCCACTCCCCGTCTTTCCCGCCATATCTGCACCCCAATTCCCAACCACACCCAGCATGCAACCCCTGCACACACACACCACCATGTAACCCCTTGCACACACACACACACACACACCCTCAACACCAGTGGTTTTCAACCTGTGGTACACGTACCTTTACTGGTACGCAAAAGCCTTGCCACTGGTATGCAGTGGCAGTTATCTTTTTGGGTGCGTTTTAGCACTTTGACCAGCGCAGAGCCATTGTTGCAGATTTTTAATATGTACAATTGTACAATCATAAAAATAAAATGTATATAAATATTCAGTTTAAAAACAATTCATGTGTTTAAAACACTGTTACTTATTTATTACATAAGCGCTAAACGCAACCTTAACTACTTGTTTTCTTATCCCTATTTCCAGGCAACTGAGAATCCTGTTTAGTCACATCCATTCATTGCACGCTAAATTGACAGAGGATTGAGATTTTTAGAAACAGCAAATTTTGTTAAAACAGAAAGATAGAGTAAATAGAAAGGATGGATCGATTTGTGACAGTAAAACGGAGTAGTGAACAGAGTGCCACAGTTTCCTCCACTGAGCCAACTACAAAGAAAAAGACAGTGTAAACATGAAAAGTACTGGTGTCGACGTTATGACGCTAAATATTTGTCATATGGATTCACAATTGCAGATAGTGAAGGTAAGCAGCCACTTTGCGTAATCTGTGGTGAAGTGCTGTCGAATAACTCCTCACATCTTCAGAGACATTTGAAAACAAAACACAAAGAAAATGCAGATAAACCACTCAGGTTTTTCAAAAGGAAATTGAACTAATTAAATAATAGCTGTGTGATTTTACAGAAATCCACTTCTCAGTCAACGAAAGCTCTGGAAGCTTCATATGCGGTTTCTTTGCTTGTTGCTAAGGCAAAGAAACCACACACAATTGTCAAAGAGCTTATAGTCCCAACTACTCTGGCTATTGCAGACATGCTCGATTCGAAAGCTGTTTCAACTATTAAAACTATGTCATACTCTGACAATTCTGTGGCAAGGAGGATCGATGAAATGGCGAAAGATATTATGGATCAGACTGTTGAAGGAATTGTGGCTGCCAAACAATTTTCTTTACAGTTGGTTGAATCGACTGATATTTCCGGTGAAGCACAAGTGACTGCAAATCAGTACCTACCAGAACTACCGGTGAAGAACTTTTCAAATTGATTGACAGTTTCTTTCGGGATGAAGGCATATCATGGGCATGGTGTAATTGGGTTTGAACTGACAGTGCTGCTTCAATCACAAGGACAACAAATTGACTCATTGCATGGATCAAAAGAGAAAATCCAGCAGTGGAATGGAACCATTCCATTATACACAGACAGGCCTTGGCAGCAAAGCAAATGAGTACGGAATTGCACGAGACTCTGAATACAGCAGTGAAAGTAATAAACCTGATCAAGTCAAGACCATTGAACTCACATTTATTCCGTGTTTTATGTAACAAAATGGGGTCGCAGCATACCCGGCTTCTTCTGTACACAGAGGTTCATTGGCTTTCTAGGGGGAAAGTATTGCAAAGACATTTTGAACTGAGTGCTTGAATTTCTCCGTGAAATCGCATCAAACCTACAGGTTCACTTTTTAGACAAGGAGTGGCTGTGCAGACTCGCTTATCTGGTGGATATTTTTGGGAAGGTGAATGAACTGAACCTGTCTTTGCAAGGTTATGACAGCCTGTCACAAAGACGGCAGCAGTGAGTGACGTCAGACCAGAGACCGGGAGCAACACAGAACAGACAGAGACAGTGAGGTTTTGATGAAGCTGAGCGCGTGATCGCATTTAATAATCAAAATTAAAGAACACAAAAAACAGCACACGGCACTTACGCCAAAATAAACAGACAAACAAAATGAACTAACACTTAACAAACGGTGCACGGAGACAAACAAACACGGTGAGTAAAAACACTTATTTTCCTTAATTTTAAGTTCTCCTTCTCTCTCACCCGTTCTCCACTCTCGAACACCCAACCCCGAGTGAATGAAACGTGCATCTATTTATACTGTGTTGTGCTGGGATTCAATTACTAATTAATTATTCACTTGAATCCCAGCACGTGAATTAATTACGTGCAACCTCGTGCTCACATATTAAATACTTTAAATGCACGTGAAGTGATGTGCAATCCCGTGCCTAAATACAATTACATCTTTAAATACACGTGAAACACAGACCCGTTTATATCCCGTGTCCCAATGCCTATACACCAACATTTACACACAACACGTAACATATAACACAAACTACGCACAAGGGCGTGGCCACATTGCCACACAGCCATATACTGACAATGAATAACAAATTAAGTGCATTCTTCAAACAAATTGTGTTATGGAAATCGAGATCGATGACAGGAAACTTTGCATCATTTGCTTTACTGAATGACTTTATGGAGGAAAACCAAGTAAGATCGAAGGACATTAAAGAAACTGTGGATAATCACCTCAAGAAACTTTGTGGGGAATTTTTTTAATACTTTCCCACAATAAAAATAAACAGGATCATTAATCCCTTTTTTGACGTATACGCTTCCAACGTTGACCTACCAGAAAATCTGAAAGAAGAACTAATCGATATATCAACAAACCGATCACTTCAGCCTGCTTACCATGGGAGCTCACTTACAGATTTTTGAATAGGGATAAGAACAGAATTTAAAGTGAGTGAAGTTGCACTTAAATGTCTTCTGCCTTTCGGTTCAACATATCTCTGTGAAGCAGCATTTTCTGCCCTGGCTGTCATCGCAATAGACTTAATCCGGAAAATGACTTGGTGGTTACAGGGAGCACAGTGAAGCCAAGAATCCCAAAACTGCTTGGAAGAAAGCAGGCCCAAATTTCCCATTAAGGTAAGAATTGTGCATTATCATTATACAATAAAGCATTAACAAAGGCTATTATTATTATTATTATTATTATTATTATTATTATTATTATTATTATTATTATTATTATTAGGACGCTTTCTCATTTTATAAAAGTAAATTAGGTAATGCTTTGCCGCAGTATTCTGATTTGCTCTTTAATTATTAGTCAAAGTGTACTTACTTTCATATCATACATCTTTTGGATGCTTGTCATGAAAGTGATTTACAATGTGGTATTTATTCAATGCATGCGTTAAGCGCACAGAGCCTCTTTAAATTACGGGTGTTAAGTTGTATGTGTTGAGGTGAAGTGAGCAGAAAGAAAGATATGTTGTTGTTAGGGTTCTAATATAGCGCTGAAGTTTGTTTGCAATGAGGTAACTCTGGGCTGTATTTTATAATAGACATTTTAGAAGCGTTCACTGGTATGCTCGATGACCACAGCTTGAAAAATTGGTACTTAAGATGAAGATGTTGAAAACTACTGCTCTACACTATCTCTCCCCTCCCCCCCAGGATCGCTACAATATACTTCCCAGTGCATCGAGATGAATTTCTACAGATAAATACAAAACCTTAAGCTATGCTGTTGAAACAGTGTTTCTTGTACCCTTGTAGGGTGAAGCTTGAGAAATTGCATGTAATAGAAAGATTCAAGCAGAACAGAAAGCCAAGCACTAGATAAAGCACAATGCTTTTTAATAAAACAAAGATGAAAAGACAATGGAACAAGTACAGTAATGGTTTCCCACCTCTAACTTTATGAAAATGTTAATAATGAGAATCAAGATATTGCTGTTAGAAAACAGATACTGTCTAAAAAACTACAAGTCAGAAGCATGTTTCTTTGGCTAATTCTAATCTGTGGCAGTGAATCATCATTACTGTTGGAGTTTGTAGGCTCCCTAAGTATTAAACAAGACAACAGAAACCAAGATTCATAAAATTACTGTGGCAAAGTGGTTTGTAGTGCACAGGTGCAGTGGTGATGCGGTGCTCAGGAATGATAGACACAAGAGAGTTCACAGTGAAAAAGCAGCTCTTTATTTGCTGACAAATAATAATACCTGGCTCTACACAACGATGTGTATCGCTCAGGCAAACCACAGGGTTCAGTCCCGAAATAATAATACACTAAACAAGACACACACAAACACAACACGCTCACAAGTCCAGAGTGAGTGCTTTTAGTGAAAGTGGTGATTTACAGGTTTATTCGTGTACAATAGTGAAGTGGAGTCTGGGTTTAATTGCTGGCGGTTTAGCTACAGCTCCCGGAGGTTAGCCTTCTATAATGACAAGCACAGTTAGAACAAACAAAACACTTAACACCCACGATACGCTTATCACAGTCCATTTCCTTTCTTGGTTATAATAATGGATGTAACGATGTAATTATTCCCTTAGTCACGCCCCCTGCGATAGCTAGTTCAGTCACGCCTCCTACCTTAACGTTTTCCCAGTAGTTGCAGTGAGAATGTGCTTGGTGGCTTTTGATGTGCAAATACTATTAAAGTACAGCTATGGGTAGCAGCAAAACTACCAAGAACAAAGCTGGGATTGAAATAACACTTCTTCACTAACAAACCCTGCCATGAATGCTGTAGAATATTTTTTTATGTTATAAAAGACAGCACATTCATCCATACCTGTAAAAACAAAGGGGAACAGCAGTTGTTATCTTTGTTAGACCTGGTAATAAAATTCCTTCCAAACTATGATTATTAAACAAAGCTAAAATAAATGTTGAAACTTTGAAACTGTAAATTAGTTGATATGCAGGTTAAACCCATACAAATACCAGGCCTGATTTGTTCAACTGCTAATATCCACAAATTATTTGAACAGTAATTTGCTTCCAGTTTGATAATAAAAATGCACAGCCATATTGCTCAAGAAACACTATTCGCAATACCATTTGCGCAGGATTTTGAGTAACAGGACAGCAATACTTTGTTTAAAAAATATAGCCCTTTATTCCGTCATCCTAAATCAACCCAATCCAAGGCCTATTAATATTTTCTTTTGGAGAAATGCTGAACATGTTAATGCACACACTACAAATGTAAAAACATCAGAAAATATGGCAATGTGCATTGGATTTTCCTTTAAATAATAACCAAATTGTAGTAAACAAATGTAGCTAATTCTGTCTTTCCAAAATAAGCACATTAAGAGATCAGCTGTTAAAAGTCAGCCCCTATACACGCAGGCTATGGAATTGTACAGTAAGGTGTTTAGAAAATATATGAAAGGCACATTAAATACCGAGAAGCAATATTTGTGTTGTCAATTGCCACAGCACCTTAACTTACAAATATCTACCAAGCACCGTTTTATTATCAAACAAAGCTACAATGATAAGGCAGGCAGCATAAGGTAGTTTGTAAATAATGAGTGTATTATAAAAATCCTACAAGGTTCTCTTATGACATGGTGTGTCACCATTAAAACAGTCATTAAAGAAGAAATACATACATAAGGATAACAATCATACTTGTACTACAACTATAACCACTAAGCCGTTTATTCATAGCCATTCATATTTGTTTTGTTACTTCTGTAACTGTTTGGGGCTTACATAAAATCACTTGAAAACAGACATTCTGATACACCAGTAACAGATATCACAAGCCCAGCTATTGGCTAGCAAGTAAGCATGGCAAGTTTGATAACAAGCTATCTTGAAGGCCTAGATAAATCTGAAATGCACTGCAGATTTACAGCACTGAAAGACTTGCATACTTTAAGTACTTTTCCTTAGGAATCAGTTTTGCTCATTTTTATGGTTTGTAAATACTTTCCTTTGTGGAATTCCCACAATTGAAAACAGACCTCCACAATTTAGACACCCAGTCAGCTTTCAAAAAATGTAATTTTAGAAGCTGAATTCATATTTCAGTAGCTGCAGACCACTAGTAATTTTAACCCCTTAATGTAACATTAACATACAGTTTACAGTAACTGTTAATTTAGCACTAAAAACAAGGAAGACCTCTAAATTGTAATCAAGCACACATGATTTGCAGCCTTATTGCAAGGTATTTGATTTTAATGAATTGGTACCCCCACACACACAACATCTTTACTTGATTAGAGATATAATGCAATATTTGTTAGAAAAAAAAGTATTTTCACAAGTTCACTGATAATTCTATTTAACATGGAAACCATTTCTGACTTATTTGATCCAGTTAAGAATATCACCCCTTAGTACATTTATAATTGTGATTTCTCCCCCCCCCTTTCCTTTTCTCATTCTCAGATCTTAATCATTGTTTTAAATTTCTATTAGTAATAATTTGTTGTTTTTTAATTGTTTTGTCTTTCTGTCTTTATTATTATTATTAGTGTGATATAATTGGATTAATGTTACTGCTGATCTTTGTTATTGAAAAGTATCTATAAAACATACATTTGAGAAAAGGGATTTACATTTTCATTTACTAAAACATATTATACAAATGATGCAATATATCTTTTGGTATTTTAAAAACACATCTTCTGTGTCGCTCTATTGTAAGCATCTGTCTTAAAATGTGATAACATACAGATGTTATGATTTCCTATTGAATTGTAGTTTGGACATTTTATTAGGAATAAAACTATGTACATTGTATGATAAGGAGCTAGACATGTCACTCAATACCTATGCCTGCATTTTGTAAGATCACTTAGCTATCAGGTAGATGGCCTCAAAAGGGGTTCCAAGGTTTTGTCACACTTATATTTGTACATATAATTAGAGAGATGCATATCCAATTATAGAAAGGACATTCTTAAGCACAAGTTATTAGTTTTAGTGTGTCTGTCCACATACCGAGAGACTCAGTGTTTTAGAAGTCTGTTTGTAATGAATATCAATGTATTTGCACTCATTTCTTTACGAATACAGACCCCTATGAACCCCTAAAAAGCTACTTCATTCTAAATATCTTTACATTTTGTAGGCTAGATTTCATAGGGTTACGTTTATATCAAAACGTTTTTGTCCAAAGCAGTTTAGTTAATGTACAAAACACAAACACTTGGCATTGCAGTTCATTCCTTTTAGGATTTCGTGCCAGATGCTGCACTGTGGAAAATATACACAAGTATGTGTCCAGGATTTGTCTAGGCAGATATGGAACCAGTGGTGAACCTTGACAAGCATTAACTTAAGAATCTTTACCGATTTGTTATGAAAATGCTTATATATCACCCGACCGTTGTCATTTCTGCACCATGCCATTGAATAGGCACTAGGAACAAATCAACCAGTGTCCGATTCCCTATGTGCCACTTCTGATTGTACATGAATCAGTCCGATAATCGGCACATATTTTAAATGTTTGCAGAGCCAAGTTCATGTTTAGCTATGATTTGGTGAGAGAGGAATGCGGTGCTGGTGGGCTGGAATGTGTCCATGTTTTTCTCACATCTCTGACTTAGCTGGGGAGGTTAATCAAGGGCAGCGGTGGCAGATATTTTTTTTGCCTCACCAACAAATAGCCAAATTGTATTTTTCAAACCAGCCAAAAACTGCACTTACATTGAAGATTTAACATATATTACAAAAGCATAAATAAGTGCTACACATTTATTTAAAATAAAAAACACAGTAATGTTATAAACTATTTATTTATTTACCTGCTTTGCAACTTTACATCTGTAACAGGACGACTGAGTGATGATGTCCCAGACCAGAAAACTGACACAGACAGGTAGTTGCGGGTGAAAAAGCACTGGTGCACATTTTTATTCAAACAAAAATAATTAAACAAAAACAACGCTCAAAGAGCAAAATAAAAAAAAGTGTAACAACACAGTCTCCAACACAAACAGAAATACTGACACCAAAAACAAACACTGTGCTTCCCGCACATGTAGCAATTGTTTTAGGTTTTGGTAAAACTTTATTTTAAGCATCACCTATTATTATTATTTATTTCTTAGCAGACACCCTTATCTAACAACCAATTAGCTGTTATTAACAACCAATTAGCTGTTAATAAGCCTTATTCAGTGCTTATAAATGATCTATTAAGTGCTTGTTAGTTACAAGTAAATGACTAATACCTGCCTAATAGGTGATGCTTACAATAAAGTGTTACCTACTTTTGCTTTTTTACTTTTGTTTTACCTCTTGCCACATTCCTCCTCTTTGAACACCCCACCCCAACCACAAAAGCTGTGGGTTTTTATACATGTGACCATCTCCGAATTAACAATTAATTAATCAATCCAGAGATGGTCACATTCCACACGAGTTTAGTGGATGGGGCTTTAACACAATAACAAAGCAAATCACTTGTTTTTAAATAAATACAAAATACATTTAAATCATACAATAATAACATCACCCGTTCCCAAACAATACATTTCCTTTTAAATACCCACAAACCATTATTTTAAATACATAAAACATTTCAACACAATACATCCCAAAATAGCACATTAATAAGCAGGGCTTATCCCTGCCCCCTATTTATGTTCAGGGCTCTGTTCTACCCTGCCATAACATCCCTAAAAACATGCACAATGAAAATAACCAAACCACCAAAGACAGTATTTACCTGCTAGATGCTTTCAAAACAAGCCAAATTTGGCTGGAAAACCACCAATCTGACAGCACTGACTGGAGGAGTAGCCTATAAAAGTCGCATGTGAGACACATGCATTACCTGTTAAATTTTACCTCAAGCTCAATTAACAAAAAAAACGTGAATTTGTATAATTTTAGTTTAAGAAAATCTATATTTTATTGGCGTTCCGGTACTTTCAGATTTAGGACTACACCACTGCCTGTGATCCCCTGGCCGAGAGAGAACTGTACAACAGATACCACAGCTTAGCATGCCAGTGCTGATGTTTTGTCAACATGGGTTAATAAGCTAACTGTTTTGCAATACTCTAGCGAGAACTACAAAACAATTTTTTCAACCACATGGGGGTAATGTCATAGCTTGGCAATACAGTTCTGAAGTGATACCAGTACTGCAAAATGACTGATTGAACTATACAGGTAAAAAAAAAAAAAATGCCCCAAGCCATGTTCCCAAAAGTTTAACATCATGTAAAAATAAAAAAAAAAACAGAAATAAGTCATATAAAATGTAATGGATTGCAACATAATATCTGTTGGTAATAAGAAGAGGCTATTTGAGACATCTTACTATCTATCTATGTATGTTTCTAAAGCTATATTATCTCCCTCAATATCACAAATATTTACTGGTACAATCATTTTTTTTTTTTTAAACAGATAAATACTATGGGACTATTAATCTGTAATTAAGAAAGCGTGTTGTGCAAGACTCTTTGTCACTTACAACCTGTCCTGGCTTGGTGACAAATTTTAACTTTGGCACATACCTTGTTTTATAACAAAAGGTTACGCAGAGGCTTGTGTCTCTCTACCTAGTCAGATGTAGCTGAAGGCTGCTGCTTATGTGTGAGGCAAACTGAGTTTGCCAGCAAGTTTTGTGCACTGACCTGTCACAATTAAGCAGGAATATCAAATGGCCTGAGCAACTGACAGAACAACTCACCTTTTGGCATACATTTAATATTTTCTGATAAGGAGCTTATGCTAGTTTTCTCAGTAAATAGCCTGAAAACATTTCTGTCAGTGGCATTTCTCGATGTGATATGTTAAAGGAAGCATCCTTGACCATAACTTAAGAAAACATGCCGTTATTTTCAGAGTAGCTGTTTCAGAACAATAAAGAAATAAATAACGAAATGACAGAGTTTATATCTATACATTGTTAAGCAGAAATGATCAGGCAGCAGTCTGCCTGAAGCTGCAAACAGATAAGCCTGTTTATTATTAGACCAGGAATTAAGTCAAAAGCCTGAGATATGAAACTTCAAGACAATGCAATATAACAGTCTCTGTCTGATTCCAACTTTGATTTTGACTGTTTTGGATCAAATGGCATTTCTAGGCTTAGTTATGGCAACTGTGTTTTTAGTGCATACTTCCCCTGATATTGTTTACACCAGGCACTATTCAGTTTAATACAGACCCAAAAAAGGTATTTAATAAAGGAAATTGGTTACACATTAAAATTTTGTAAATTTGGATGAATGGTATACCTGGTATACTCTGAAGACCCATCTAAACATCTGAGGATCACATGGTCAACCATAAGAGCAAGACAACGTATTGTGAAGTTGAGAACAAGTGATTTGGTTATACATCTCTGTTTGTGTTTATATAACTGTTGTATTGGAATATATAGTATAACAGTGGCAGACTTCAACATGACAAAAAGTGTGGTTGAATTCAGAGCTACAATGAATACTATAAATTATTTTACAATCAATGAATATGTGTTTTATAAATGAGCTCCCTTATAAATTATTTATATACCTTTTATAAACCAATGTCCTATTGTAAGTGACTCTGCAAATAATGCACAGTTCACAGCCTACCTCTGTAAAGCTCTTTGTGATGATGGTCTACTATGATGGGCTGTGAAAGGATGGGCTTGAGTGGCGTGTGTGATGACGTCACGGACCAGGAAGAAGTGCAAAACAAACAGTTTGTACAGGTTGAAACTGAGGCTCATTGGCGCCTCAGCGTTTTATTAAATTAATGAAAAATAAACAGTTAAAACAAAAAACACACAAAGAAAAGCGCATATGGACGAAAACAAAACAGAGAAATAATAACTGCAATCACAAATACAGCGAGTACCTTTGACTTTCACAGTTTTGGGTAGCATTCGCTCTCGTTCTATATAGCTCTCTCCTAAGCTCCTCTCCCCTAATGAGCCCGGAGTGGGTCTTTTATACTGTGGCTGGAGCCTTAATTACCTATTAATAAATTACCATATTAAGGCTCCAGCCACATTCCCACGGGTTTTATTGGAATCGGGTATTTAACCCTATCCACGCCAATTATACTTTAAGAGACTGGCTTTTTGTGTCAAATAATAAATAAAATGATGGATGGCTTTCATCCGCCTGCACACAAATACAATATAATACATAATAATAATAATAATAATAATGATCATAATACAACATAAATAATAAAAGGGGCAGGCACCTTGCCACAAAGGTGCTATATAAAAATAAATAAATAATATATATTATTATTATTATTATTATTATTATTATTATTATTATTATTATATTTCTGTTGAAATTATTAATAATTTCTAAAGACTTTGTTTTAATGTGTTTTGTGAAAAATAAAAACCTTGGTATGATCAGTTTGCGATGCCTGTTTTATTTTTTAAAAAATTAAAAATTGATTAAAAAAACACCATTAGTATCTACTGGCTTAGCATCTCACACATAGCAACATAGCAGGTAGAGGTCCAAATTAATTATAGTCTTAAATTATGATATAGTGTATATCCCCAGAGTCAATGCTTACAAAAGTGTCAACAAATTGCCATATATGTATTTATGAAATGGAATTGTGCTCAACAAGAAGTCGTCAATGTTGATAACAAGGCAAATACGTGCATTTAAATCAGGAAACAAAGGTACAGCAATGTAAGGATGCACTTGACCATACTCTATAAAGGAGAAAGTCTTTCAAACTAATTTTTCAGGTCTAAAACTGTTTAAATGAAACAAGTTTTTTTTCAATCAATTCATAAGTACAATTACAATACAATTCATTAGAGCCAAAACCTTAATTATGATATCACAGTGACATCATGTTATGTGATATATGATAAACTCTTTCAGTGCAAAGTTGAACATTCCACAAATTATCGCATTTAATACATTTATCTCCTGCATGTTGACTTTTTTGTGATATATGTGAAGGAATACTCTATTAAGTATTTTACACTGAAGCGCAATGGAACTGTTTACATTTGCTATCACATTTTGACTGGGATTTTAGAAGGTCATACATTACCCACACTGAATAGGCAAATTGAAAATGTGTTTAATCAGACTTTAGGCTGCAGAGGAGCAGCACTGGCACCAATATATTACAAATATAAGGAATGCATGCATATTGCCTTTATGGGAGGGAAGTTGGGGAAGGTTCAATCTTGAATGGGAGGGGGAGTGAGCATGAAAGGGGCTGTACATGGGAGCAGGATGGAACAAAGAGATGTGGGGAGAGTGTGTGAGAGCCCTTATTCCCCGCTGGCCTCTAATTCAAACCAAACGTTTACCATGAAATAGCTCTTTGACATTATTACACGCTGTGCATATTGATGTCTTCTATTCCTAAACATAGCAAGAATGTGGTACAGCGTCATCACACAGGCACACAGCATATAACATGCAGAGATGCTACCACAGCTATTGTGAAGCAACAGTACTTACTATTGCAATACACTGCAATCATCATTTGCACCATATAGATATGTTACTGTATATACCAGGATTGGATTAAAAAAAGATCACCTGATATAACACTGACAATAGCATGTAGGTGACCATTCTTTAATAGATTTTGCAGTGATGTTTGTTCTCCAGAATAACATTTGAGAGACAGTGCCTCATGAAACAACAATCATTTGTGCCTTGAATACAGAAGCACCTGCTTATTAAACATTCATTACCATCCCTTTACCTAAGCATACTAACAATTGGGGAGTAAAACTGGGGGAAAATCCATCATGTGAAAACTCTTGCAATAGGTAGCACATGGGTTGTCCCCTGTTTACACAATGTATTGTAATTGTTTAAAAATCTCTGTATTGTATTTAATTTTAATGTGATGATCACTGGTGATAGTGGTATATGAACAGAAGCTTTTAATGGCTGACTTTTGTTTGATTTCTATCCAGAACTTACCATCTGATACAATCAATCCAGCTGCTTTTGACCTAGTCTGAGATATTTTGCAGTACACCAGTGATCTTGCCAATTATCTCAAGAGATCCCATTTCCAGTCTGTCTTGGACCATAATACTGTAGTCGGTGTCATAAAACCACTGCAAATTTGGCTCAGTTTTAGAGGCCTGGATTCAATAAACATGGAAACAAACACCCTCATTAAATCCCAGTTTTTTTTCTTTAGGTCATGGTTCAATTTAATTAATACAGAACCATTGCATTTCATATGTAAATAAAAATCAAGGCTACAACATTTAATTCAATACTGGTCATGGAAGAAAATGTCTTAAGATCACTTCAGATTTCAAGTATAAACAGGGTACTTCTAACAGATATCTCTCAGCAAATGTCTCTCTGTAAAATATGTAAATCTCTGTGATCTCTATGATTCTTAAATTGCACATATATATATATATATATATATATATATATATATATATATATATATATATATATATATATATATATATATATATATGATCCACATTGAACAGACTACTTTAATACTGTATTCCTATTGTTAAGTAGGTATGTTTTCAATCAGTAGCAGTTTTTAAAGCTTAATGATGAATTTAAAACAGTACTGGACTGTATCATTTACAATACACTTCAATTTACAATACACTTGTGCTGTAAACTTAAAAGACACTTTGGCTGATCTAGCCTGGGTTGCTTATATCTATTGCTGCAACTAGAACTGAAGAGCAGCTTCTGAAATGAGGTTATTATTAATAACCAAAATGATCACAGATAACACAAAATGATATAAGGGGACAGTACAAAAAACCTATGATAATATATTTAAAGCTTCTTAATTTTTAAAATGTAACCCTACGGTAAGTCTGTACACTGTTGTACTTATGAGCACCGGTGCTTGTGTGGTTGGTTGGAGCACTAACATAAAGGGGAGTGTCTGTTTTTTGATTGCAGATTCAAAATGTAAACATGTCTGCTTCAGTAAGAAAATGTCAATGCCATGAATTCCAAATTATATCCAAATTCAAGGTAAAACTTGTTTAGTTTGGCCAGCCTGACTCTGATTAACTTTGATTGACATGTAATGGCCTTCCCATATGAACAAAATAATTGGAAACTGACAAAAATACCAGTACAAAATAGTAATATTGGATTTTTGGTAGCACTATAGTAAACTATAGTATTTTCCATAGGATTTGTTTTGGTCAGTTCCAAAATCATTTGCATCTGGCTTAGCTGTATTTTTTTACTCACCAAAAATAGGATACTAATCTTGTTATAACAATGAGGCAAATAATCAAGCTCTTTAACACCAATTACAATTATATTATGAAAATAAAAACAACATTTTTTTTTAATCGTTCTGGAAAAATAAATGTGTTAATGGTGATTTGGAAGATAGTGTGGTACTCTGATAATCTGGCCCAAAGTGCTCAAAGGTAAGCCTGTAGCTTTAGTCTTCTTTCAACATTAATACAACTCAGCCTTTTCCTCTTGGGGGGCCAATGCAGATAATAAACTCCTACCTTCTCATTTATATTGCTTAATTAGTCATTAGCCACTACTTCAACCAGAATGAAGGCTTTTTAGGGCTCTGATTCACTAGTAAATATAGAGAGGAAAACCACATGATTAGTAAACACTAATACCATTGATATCTAACTCAAGCATGTTATTAGTGTAAAAACACTTATATTACCCACTTACATAGTGTTCATATTAGTAATTTATTTCATTAAACATTCTTTTATTCAGTAATTTCAAATTGGGGTGAGGCTAAACTAACCTACTGCACAATATATAGTTGGCAGGGACTTAATTATTTGATATATTTGATAGTGGATAAAACTGTTAATTTAAATACAACAATGCATTCAAAGCTGATATAAAAGAAGTGAAAAACTGCATGTGTCTCATTTGAACACATTGATAACAAGATTACTTCAAGGGTAGCAGCCAGGTTGTGTGAGCCATAAAAGTGCAAATGATTTACAAATATTTAACAAGGAAAGAAATCTAATTGCGCAGTTTCTATCACAGAAAGGCCAGCTCCAGAAATGGTGTAATCAATAAAGAAATGTTAGTTCTAATGAGTGTGTCAGCTTTTTAAGTAGACAAAAGCTTCATCAAGTCAATGAGTTAAACTTTTTTTTCTCATCTGAATTATTTACAGACATATTGACATGCTGCATATATTTGAAGTATTACAAATCTGTTCAGCCAGAGTATAAAGAAGAATACACTTTTACTATGATATTAATTATTCCATCTCCATTCATGGCAAAACACTTACATTATTAAAATCTCTCCCCTTCAAAAAGTGGTTTTCTTTGGCAAAATGAAATTATGCACCACAATCAATTTATGACTGTGATTCATATTTCTGCTAAGGTAATTTTCTGAGTGATATATTAAAATAAAATAAAAACTTAGCAGTAATGAGTTTTTAATGCAAAAATAAAATGTTGACTCGAAAGAAAAATCACGTTGCTCTTTTAATGTGGCCTTTTAAAAATACTGTACGCAATCTAGCCATAATATGAATGTGCCATCTATTTGAATGTGCCATCTAATTATGAATGTGCCATCTAATTACTGGGTCTGATACTTATTGATGTTTGGTCTTTATTGACCCTGAATAGAAAATGGATAACATCAGCTGAGAAAGTCCTTGGAAACTCACCTTGCATACCGGTCATGCAGCAGATCACTCACACATAGGAAGACACAGACAGATAGATCTCTGCTGGAGTAGTGGAGGATTTTTCACACACAAATCTTTAACATTTACAGCTGGTTTCACAGCCCAATTAGCCCTAATCTTGGAATACGTTGCTGTAACGTTACCTTTGGTAAACTATTTGAAATTAGATCTATAGAACTATTAAAGATGTGTTTTAATTATTATTTATTTGTTAGCAGACACCCTTACCCAGGGCGACTTACAGTTGTATACAAAAAAATACATACCAATAATTACAGTACAATTAAGAGCAAGATACAAAATACAATGACTTCAGTCCTAATTAGAGCAAATACAAAACACAGTACGATTTGATATTGGGGCAGTTCAAGAGCAGATAACAGTGTTGATAGCTACATCAGGGTTAGATAGGAGTGCAAGTGAAATACAAAATACTACAGATTGGGTTAAGTGCATGATTAAATACTGTAAAATAGGGAGCAGATAAGTGCAACTTAAAGTGCATTAAAGGCAGAGTTCTATATTGTCCAGAAGGGAAGAGCTGAGTTTTACAGGTGTTGTCTGAACAGGTGTGTCTTGAGGAGGTGCCGGAAGGTGGTCAGGGACTGGGCAGTCCTGACATCCGTAGGAAGGTCGTTCCACCACTGCGGGCCGAGGGTGAAGAAGGAGCGGGCTCTGGAGGTAGGGGAGCGTAGTCTTAAAGAGTTTGCAGATATCAGAGATTTTAGAGAAGAAAGATGCAGATGAAGTCATCAGATGAGATAGAGGGGGGAGGGTTGAGGAGGGAGGAGAAGGTAGAGAATAGTTTCCGGGGGTTGTTAGTGGAGGACGGGATAATAGATTGGAAATAAGAGCATTTAGGAGAGGAAAGAGTAGAGGAGAAGGAGGAGAGGAGGGAGCGGTAGAGGTCTAGGGCAGCAGGGAGTTTGGTTCTCTTCCATTTCTTTTCAGCAGAGCGCAGTTTGGTTCTTGCCATGCGGAGCCCAGAGGAGAGCCAGGGGAGGGTTAGGAGGGGATGGAGAGAGAGACAAGTTGAAGGAGTGAAGGAGAGGAAGGAATCCAGCAGCGTGGATGGGGTTGGAGAGATGGATATTGAAATCACCTAACAGGACAGATGGGGTAGACAGAGTGGGGAGGGAGGAGAGGAGATAGTTAAGTTCATCGAGAAAGTGAGTGAGAGGTCCAGGGGGACGGTACAGTACAATTAGCAGTTGCCAGGGAGAGGTTAGTTGGACAACGTAAAAATTGAAGGTGTTAAAAGAGAGTGAGGAGAGGTCAGAGGGGACAGAAAAGAGTAAGGAGGGAGAGAGGAGAAGACCAGTCCCACCTCCCCGTCCAGTGAGACATGGAGTATGGGACAGGACGTGGAGAGAGGACAAGGCAGCAGGAGTTACAGAGTTATCAGGAGAGAGCAAGGAAATCGAGAGAGAGGTGGGAGGCAACGGCAGAGATGAAGTCAGCTTTGTTAGGAGAAGAGTGACAGATCCAGAGAGAGTACGGGAGGGGAGAGAGTGGGAGGGGGGGAAGAGGCAGAGGGATGAGGTTTAGAGGGTTAGGGAGCAGCGGGGAGAGAGGACGGAGGACGGGAGTGAGAGTACAGAATAACAGGGATGTGAGAGACAGTCATAGCAGGACAGGTGAGACAGATAGCTACAGTAGTAGTGGGAGGAGGAGCGGTGGGGGGAGGGTACAGACATGTCTAGTAGCTGGCGTCATCCAGAGCTCTGCTTGGTTTGGATTTTCTCCAACAGCCTCTCTTCGCAGGTCTCTCCTCGCTAGACTCCCACAGCCAGTTAATGGATTTAATTTTGTTTGCTATTTCTGAAATTGTTCCAGATTACTTTTTTTTTCTACAACAAAATTTAAAACTGTATTTTATCTATAAAAAATGGATTTAACCACTTCAGTGCCCTTAGGACGTACCTGGCACGTCATAAAAATATGTCGCTAAAGTGCCCATAGGACGTTGCTGGTACATCCAACTCTTCGAGGTGCCCTGACAAGCTACTGTCTTTTTTAACATTTAAAAAAGCTTGCTATGATTAGGACCCTTCCTGCAACAAATTAACTATGGGACGGGGGCTAGATCATTTTATTGGTTCAAAATGCATGACAAAAAAGCGTGGGAAAAAAGTTTGGGAGGCGTGACTACAGCACTCTCTTGTTGTAGTTTCTGTGGTGAGACAAGGAGGAGTTGTTAAGATTGCTGTTCGTTGCTTAACCCTTTACGGTCCTATGTAGGACCAGGTTTGACATTACAATTTTTCCTTTCCGGTCCGATATCGGACCCTGTCCTACATCATCAAAAAGGCGTCATACACAGGTCCCTATTCGTTTTTTCTCCGGAAAAAGCAGAGAAAATCTTTCAATGCCCGAGAGAGGCCGATAGAAGCTGAGAGAAGCTGAAAAAAAACAGAGGCGGATCTGAGCAATATGCATAGTCCCTTCACCACAGACATAACACGGACATAAACGAACAAGATAGCTGCTTCCGCATCAGCGCTCAAAGAAAATCGCGGTCATTTGTCAAGCTTTTTGAGATGTTATGGTAATAAAATAATGACTTGGATAGCATTATTGAGGAGATTGGTGATAAATCGAGTGATCAGGAGATGATTTATCAGTATGCACTGAAGAGATATGTAATAAGTACATCAAATACGGAATGGGGCAGGGCTGGAGATGCATTACTGAGTGTCCTTTTGATATGCAGTGCCTTTTAAACCTGTTTTACTGTGAATAAAATTACTTTTAAAACAGTGTGTGTAAAATAAACAGCTTGTATGAAAATAAATTAGACCTGACATGCCTGACAGGCGCTGAATAAATGGACTGCAAAGGGTTAGCTTTTAAAAAAGTGTCCTGTATATTTATCAATACATTGTATCAATTTTGTTCCGCAATTGACATTTATATGTGTGATATATTCCCTGTATTTTATACTTTTGCAAGTTTTTTTTGTCAGTATTTGTTTCT
Source organism: Acipenser oxyrinchus oxyrinchus (assembly GCA_030684275.1). NCBI lineage: Eukaryota > Metazoa > Chordata > Actinopteri > Acipenseriformes > Acipenseridae > Acipenser > Acipenser oxyrinchus. The sequence goes on from CM060252.1 coordinate 29,544,334, forward strand.
TTTTTTTCTTTTCTTTAAATACAATATCTGGATAAACCACAAATTGAACTCATTCTTCTTTTTATTTATTTATTTATTTTATTTTCGATTACCAAGTTTATTACGCCTCACATTTGGCTGAACACATCGAGATACAAATTTAGATAACACATAAAGCTATTTTTGAGAAATAATTTTGGGAAGCTCTTTTGAGTTGTTGTGAGGGAATTTATTATGTTTTAGTACTGTTTTTGCCAGTGTTTTACCTCAGTTTTTTTTTCATTTATCCCAACCTGCACCAGGCTGCACCAGGAGAGCAGTGTGTGTGTGTGTGTGTGTTCAATCCCTTCCCCATTCTTCTGCCTACCTTGTGCTCTTTCCCCCCACTATCATTATTCTAAATAAGCACGGGCTGTTACCCCTGTTTTTCTACAATCACTGTATCTGTCTGATTCCTTAAGGGCACTACCCTAAAATGCTACATTGGTGTCAGAAGTGACCTTACGGGAAGGTGAACGCACCGGATATCGGTGGAGGTAACGGGACCACACAGAGGAGGGTCACAGTGTAACTAGTATAAAAGCCTTTTTGCCCACTAGAATGCTCTGTGCATAAAATGGTGCACATATAAGTCTTTTTCCATCCGACTTTTAAGCTTGGTAAAACTTATGCGAATAAGAAAATATATGCGACAAATGCTAGAAAATGGTTTAAGTCACTTTTAAGAAGTTTTTACTTGCATGAAAAGCTCGCTTGCTAGAGGTGGTTTTATTTTTTACTGGCAACGACATTTTATTCAACACTTGCATGGAAAACTGTAATGAGTGTATTTCTGGTCCTAGAATAGTCCTTCTTCGCTATTCCAGTGACGTCAAATTGTTTACTGTGCATGCTCTGATTGAAAGAAAATGTCCAAAATGTTGTGTCTGCCATGGTTAGGGCAGGGGAAATTTAAAGTTGAATAACCTTTTTTCAAATGTAGTTGAGAAGTTAAAAACGATACAAAAACAACCACACAACCATGTCGCCCTTATGTCGCTACTATTTTTTTATTTATTTATTTTTTTTAAGTTAGTCGTTGCCAATTATTTTTATTATTTTCTCCCAATTTAGAATGGCCAATTATTTTTTGAGCTCAGCTCACCGCTACCACCCCTGCGCTGACTAGGGAGGACGAACACGAACACCCGCTGTCCTCCGAAGTGTGTGCCGTCAGCCGACCGCTTTTTTTTCACACCATGCAGCCACCCAAGAGCTACAGCATCGGAGGACAACGCAGCTCTCGGGCAGCTTACGGGCAACGCTCGGCCAATGGTGCGCCGCCCCCTGGGAGCTCCCGTCCACGGTCAGCTGTAAAATAGCCTGGACTCGAACTCGCGACGTCCAGACTATAGAGCGCATCCTGCACTCCACGTGGAGCACCTTTACTGGATGCACAACTCGGGAGCCCATGTCACTACTATTTTTGTAGCAATTTTACAGAGTAACTTATAAACTTACTTGATAAATGGATGGAAAGGGGGCTTATGTCTTATTATTCCTGCTATATAGAGAATGCTCACTTTAATGAACAATAGAATGGCTTTTTACATACTAATTATAATGGCAGATTTTATTGCAGTTCTATGGTTCCGATGATTTTATATCATTGCATCAGAAGTTTGATAGCATCTTCTGATTTCTAAACGTCTGTAAAATAAATGCTACAAAAGGACCATTCCACCAACCCATCCACCTGTCTACAGCAATTTAAATTTGATTTATATTCGCTGTCAAAATATTACTTCATAAGATAATATGATAAAAAATCGAATAATTAGTTTATCACATTTTCTTAAAAAAATATATAAACACATTTATTAAGTAGGCCCCTCTAAGTAACTGCTGTTTAGTTTGGATGGAGATAAGCACATATCTGTCTCAACATCTGATCATTACCACATTTATGGTCAATATTTAAACCATGCAATTATCATATAGAGGACATATTTAACCAGCCTAAACAAGAATATCATTTATGGTGATAAGTTTAATATTGTGCTGTGGTACAAATCTCCAAAGCTTGTTAAAGATGACATTTGAGTTACCAATTACAATATCTTGCAAAGGAAAGCAAATACATTTTATTAAAAGCCTAGCGTGGATAGAAACTGTTTGTCAGTGTGTGGTCCCTGATCCTAAGGAACCTCCACCCTCAAACTGGCTTGAAAAAAACAACAACTTAAAAACCTTAAAAAGGAGACTTCAACTTTTGTATGCCAACTTAAAAACTATAAATTATTTGTGCTGCGGACCATGGCCTCATATAGGAGCAGCACCGCTGAACCTGAGAAAGCTCAGCATTCTGCATGCACTGGTACAATGTCACGTTCTCAGCCACTCCATCAGCCAAAACATAAAAAATATTTCCTTTACTTCAAGTCATAGCTAGTGTCTAAGCAGAACAGGTTGGTTCAGAGGGTCATTAAAAGCATCAAAGGAGGCAGCCTCATGATGGTAATAAGATGGCGGTGAGCGAAGAAATAAAGTGGGCATTGATCCGCACTATGGAGTGTGACATTTTAACTGGAGCTAAGAGCCAGGAGCAACTCCCGTCCCTCTTATTATCTGTGTGCCTATTTTAGTAAATTGTCTTTTTCTCTCTCTCTCTCTCTCCCTTTCTCCCACCACTGGTCTCAGAGGTCATTCCACATTAGCTGACTTGTTAATACAGCAAGGATCAATACTTAATCAACAAGTAATGGGATTTTGCAGTCATCCCATATGATCTTTCAATAAAGCCCTGAATCTATCTAAGCCCTGTTTAGTGCCTATGTGGAAAAAAGTGCTTGGTGCTGTGGAGCAGGGATTTGATGCTCTGATGCTCCTAGGCTGATCTGCATCTGATTAAGGCACCGTGCAATCACTGTCCTTCACCCCATTGTTCCTTTATCCTCATATAATGTAGCATGGCATAGAAATACATCATCTTTGCTTTCACATGCAGCTTTGAAAGAATTATTATTGCTTCCTGCTTATGATGGCCCACTTTCTTAGCTAACAAAGCAAAACAATAGGACACTATTCTTAATAGGAAAAATGTCTTTGTATGATAGATAGAGAGAAAAGACTACAGAATGCAATTGCTCTATTTAGATACAGTACCCAATATCCTCAAAATCCCAGTGCATGGCAATGTGAAAGACAATATAATACCCCTAATGTTGTGGCATGGCTTTCATAAATGCACACATCATGTTAAAATGAACACAACTTATTTTTTTATTTTTTTTAAAAAGAGAAAAAATAGAGGTGCATATTAGTGTACATACAGTACATGTAGTAAATCATGTAACAAATATGCAATATGTACTGTACTCCTATATGTATGTGTGTGTGTGTTTGTGTATATATGTATATGGTTGGTCGAGCTTCACAGAATTTAAAGTACCCATATTGTAGCCATCTTGTTTACAGTTACAGATGTACAGTAACTATAAAACTGAGTGACCAATTACCAGAAAAAATCCCGATATTAAGCAGACATACCAATTTGGATGAAGAACAATTAAATGAACTGGAAGATAGCAAAACGGGAAAAAATATCAATTTTTTTTTTTTTTTAAATCGCTGTCTTTCAGGACTAGCTTAAGAAAATAGGATTTCCATAGAAATGTAAGAAATGCCCAAGGAGAAGAATATAAAATTTCAAGCTACATTAGTCTTCAAGCTGGAATAAACCACTGTCTAAATGAAAACAAAACTAGGGAATCTGTCAATATACACACCCACCCCGACTTCGTCACTTCAAGTAATGTATTTTTAGCGATTTGTAAACACTACAGAAAAACACAAAAAGACGCATCTTCACATTATCCACCCCTCTCCAACACAGACCATAAGAAATTATTGAAATTTGAGACACTATTGAATTTATTTGTATTCCTCCTGCCCCTCTGTTCTGCTCAAACAGTGTTTTGCACTGAGAGGAAAAATAAAAAACAACTCAGTGCCGTCTCAACTCCGCCCCCTGGTGAATCGTTTAAATGACAATGTACAATTCAACACAATCTGAAAAAAAGATTTACTTACTTTTGCATGTTTCAATTAAATTAATTTGCTCATCTTAACTTAGTGTCTAGTTCAAAGTTATAAATGGGACTACTTTATTTGAGTAAGGATATTAAATATTTTTGGCCCTAAACATGATTTATGCTGTTCTTTCGCGTCTGTATAATGGACGTATACGGACATCCTGTCGGGCCTTATTGCATACATATATACAGAGGATACTGAATGATCGTTTGTGGTATATAGTTTTTATTTGCCGACAAGAGCCTGTCTTTGTAACCTGTAGTATCTGTGAAACCACAGCCTGTGATAAGTTAGCTGCCGCACAAAGTGCCCAAGTCTTTTGTACAAAGGAAATCCTGCTAAGGCAAATAAAAACTGCATAAACAATCATTCAATATTCTCTTCATACAGTATATTTAAAAAATAAATTGCAATACAATGTGATATATATATATATATATATATATATATATATATATATATATATATATATGGTGCCTTGCAAAAGTATTCAGACCCCTGACCACTTCTCTCATATTACTGAATTACAAATGGTACATTGAAATTTCGTTCTGTTTGATATTTTATTTTAAAACACTGAAACTCAAAATCAATTATTGTAAGGTGACATTGGTTTTATGTTGGGAAATATTTTTCAGAAAAATAAAACACTGAAATATCTTGCTTGCATAAGTATTCAACCCGTGTTGTGGAAGCTCCCAGTTTACACCGATGAAAGAAATTGTCCTAATGAGGACACAATTACCTTACCATTGGCCTCCACCTGTGAACCATTAAAGTTGCTGTCACATTTTCTGGATAAAAACCCCACTGTTGAAGGATCATTGGTCAGGCTGTGAATCTGAAGGAAAATGAAGACCAAAGAGCATTCTACAGAAGTTAGAGATAAAGTAATACAAATGCATAGATTAGGGAAAGGGTACAAAATATCCCATTTTGGATATCCCAGTGAGCACAGTTGGATCAATAATCAGGAAGTGGAAGCTGCATCACACCACCCAGGCACTGCCAAGAAAAGGCCGTCCCTCAATTCTCAGCGCTCAAACAAGGAGACTTGTGAGAGAAGCCACAGAGAGGCCAACAATCACTTTGAAGGAGCTACAGAGTTCAGTGGCTGGGAGTGGAGTAATGGTGCACCAGTCAACCATATCAAGAGCTCTGCATAACTCTGGCCTGTATGGGAGGGTGGCAAGAAAGAAGCTGTTACTCAAAAAGTACCATCTGAAAGCACGTCTGGAGTTTGCCAGAAAGCATGAGAGTGACCTAGCTGCAATGTTGGAAAAGGTTTTGTGGTCAGATGAGACCAAGATAGAGCTTTTTGGCCAAAACTCAAAGCGCTATGTGTGGCGCAAACCTAACACTGCCCATGCCTCAAGACACACCATCCCTAGAGTGAAGTATGGTGGTGGCAGCATCATGCTGTGAGGATGCTTCTCATCAGCAGGGAGTAGGCATCTTGTTAAAATTGAAGGAAGAATGGATGGAGCAAAATACAGGGAAATACTGCAAGAGAACCTGCTTCAGTCCGCGAAAAAACTGAAGCTTGGGAGGAAATTCACCTTTCAGCAGGATAATGATCCCAAGAACAGGGCCAAAGCAACATTGGAGTGGCTCAAGAAAAAAAAAGGTGAATGTCCTATAGTGGCCCAGTCAAAGTCCTGATCTCAATCCCATTGAGAACCTGTGGCACTATTTGAAAATTGCGGTCCACAAGCGTCGTCCAACCAACCTGAACAACCTGGAGCAAATCTGCCAAGAAGAATGGGCCAAAATCACTCCGATACTGTGTGCAAAGCTGGTACATACTTACCCCAAAAGACTTAAAGCTGTTATTACAGCGAAAGGTGGCTCTACCAAATATTAATGTGTGGGGGTTGAATACATATGCAAGCAAGATATTTCAGTTTTTTATTTTTCTTAAAAATATTTCCCAACATAAAACCAATGTCACCTTAAAATAATTGATTTTGAGTTTCAGTGTTTTAAAATAAAATATCAAACAGAACGAAATTTCAATGTACCATTTATAATTCAGTAATATGAGAGAATTGGTCAGGGGTCTGAATACTTTTGCAAGGCACTGTATATAGATAGAGAGACAGACAGACAGACAGACAGATAGATTGTTTAAAGTCATGTTCTTTAGTTCTGGTCACAGAATACTGCACTGGATTCAATTTTCAATAGCCTGCATTCTAACCTCGTTGTTATAATTGTACCCGCAGTGTTGTGTATGGAACGTCAGGTTATGTTGCATCTTGTTGGGCTGCCAACTTAACAACATGTGTTCCAACTGGCATTATCATGCACCAGTGATCTGATGATAGACATCTGTAACATAGTGATAGACACAGGTCAATAGCTTGAAAATCATCAAGCTATTGTTTTAAAATGGCCACCCCAGCCTCATCTTCTGGCTGGTACAGTTATTTGTCACTGAAATAGCACCACTGATGAACTGTGCTTCTAGCTTAAGGAAGTTACTACATTGTTTTGTTAGATTTTAATGAAATAAATGGAAACAGTGTCTTTCAGGATTTTTTGTTTGTTTCCTTACTATGACATTAAGGGGTAGGTTGCACCTGTTGCAATAGTCGCAAACCAGTTGCAAACGAGTGGGAAGTCTTGGGTGAAATGTACTAAACATGTGCAATGCTGTTAGCTACTTTTTAGGGAATGCTTTGTGGCAGCAGTTTTTCTTTGCGGTTCAACCTCAGATGAATATGTAGTTCTGGGTATTCCTGTATAAATTCGCAAAAAGAGGGTGGAGATCAGGATTTTCAAATATTCTAATGAGATGTATGAAAGCTGCAGACAATTGCAACACTTAAAATTGCATCAATTTTTTAAGAACTTTTGAAAGCATGTTTTAAACAGTTGCAATTGTTGCTGGCATTTCTCAGTCTGCCTTTTCTCGTGCATTGCCAGTTGTGCTCAATGCATTTTTTAGGGGAACAGCGAAACATCTATTTTCCCCTAAAACCAGGGAGCAATAGACTGCACACATGCCGCTAACCCCTCCAGCTCATTCTGAGCATCTGTACAGGAATATTAATGTGCTGGTGGTTTGTAACTTAGCAGTGCACCACTGACTAGCTTAAATAAAAACAGTATACATTTGGCTTATAGACAACTCGTGATAATACGAATTAGTGGTATAAAGCAACATTTGTTGCTAGTCCCTTGAAATTCATATTAACGAGAACTGACTCTCTTCCTGTAAGTATCATAACTAAGGCCCTGTGGAAATCGCGGGATTTTTCTTTAAAATTCACAGCAGTATCACAGGTAAAGTATCGTATTTCATGGAATGTGCACAGAACTATTTTATAAATTACAGATTATTATTATTTTATTGTAAAACATCAAATATAGAGATAAATGCACTGATATCAACAAAATCAATTTCAAAGTTATTCAATCACTTTACAATAGCTTGTGAAACGGTGTTGTAATTAACAGCCTGTAGGCAAAGTGTATCTGCAAGGACAGCTTTCAGTTCTAGTACGTCAGATGTATGTTGACCATTCAGGTCTTGCAAAACAAATACAATGTGAAACCCATACGGATCTTGGGCATCAGTCGACTCATCATTGACTACTGACAAGCAACCAGAATGTTTTACCAATTCCATAATCTCCTGCTTGTGATACTCAGCAGCTTTAGGTAAGTATTCATGTCTCAGCTGGGCTGACGAAGGAATCGCTCCACCATTTGCTACACTCAGTCCAATTTTTCAAGAGGGATATTTGTTTAAACAAATGCCTCTGTCAGGTCAACACTGAATGTGTTTCGTGCTTTATGGTTTTCAGTGGACTTTTGGAACATGGAAGTCACCGTTTTTTGTTTCTTTGCAAGTAAAGCAGTTGCAGTACTGCTTTGGATTTCTGCCAAAGCAGTACTGAATCTAAATGCCTGTCAACAGACGATTCTCAGTAACGTTGCAGGACGTACAGAAGAGCTTACCTCCATCGCTGTGTAAAACTCCTGCTGGATACTGCTTTACCTGATCTGCTGCAGACACATTTTTAGCCTATTTATTTCAATTTCCCACCTAGATTGCATATAGTCACATGACAATCCACTGCACAGCACTATATGTGCATGGCGAATAGTACACGCAGGCACACAGCAGTGTAATGTAATTAATGTAATTGTTTTTGTATGAAATACAAATACATTATGAAATAATTTATTAGTATTTCTTAAGAATATTGTAAAAATCGCGGCATTGGGCTACTTTCACGATTTCCACGCAGCCTGTAAAATCACGATTTACACACGGCCTTAATCATAACTTGTCAATGCAGCACCATTATCTATTTTGTGTTCATTGTCTAGGCTGCCAAGTTAATAATAATAATAATAATAATAATAATAATAATAATAATAATAATAATAATAAAAAAACAGCTAAAATAATTTAGTTTCAATTCAAAATAATCTTTAATTCGCATTACACCAATGTGTGCAATGCAGCAGCATAATTTACTTTGTGTTACCAAGAAAGTGTGCTACGTTGTTCATTTGATTTTACTACTGTATGTTATACTGTATAAGCATACTGTACAGATTTATATTTTTTTCATAATGTAGTGTGTAGTCTACCCAAAACACATTAGTGTTATTTCAGCGCAATGTATACATTTAAAGTACATTGAGCACTATAAACCCGACACCTCCTAATGTCAAATAAACATATCCAGTTTAGCGATGAGCTACTTCTGTATGATTATGAAAAGCTTTTTGATAGAAATATTTTTTTTATTTGGGGTGAAGGTGGGGGCCCCACTATAGATTTGGATACGATTAACTGCCTTTCATTTATATATATATATATATATATATATATATATATATATATATATATATATATATATATATAACAGTATTAAAATAGGTAAAATGAAGACGGAACAGAATGCTCTGTACAGATTACGTTTACATTTAACAAAACAATGTTATTTAAATTCTTGCACCCTTGCATGCATAGACATTATCCTTCGGGCACCCTCTGCTACAGCAAACCACATCTCAACTCCCACGAATTATCTGAACAATATCGCACGACTCTCACAATGTATAATACAAGCGCTCTTGCTAAGAAGATGCAACAAATATTTAAATTATTATATTGAGGCTGTCTTCATTAACATATTTTCTCTTAGTACATAAGACAAAATTTTCACTGTGTTAAGTGTCGCAACGAAAATGCAAATTGCGGTACGTTTGCGCTGCGACTGGCCCACCTTAGTACACCTACGGAACTACTAAATTGACCAGTTACTCCAATGAATCCTATTTAACAAAAAAATCAGTTTATCAGGTGTACTGTATGAATGAGAACTGTTGGGTGCATTTTTTAAAGATACTTCAAACTGCTTTATTTTCATTTAATTTAGATGGTGTAAAGAGAAAAAGGCACATTAAAACAGTAAGAGCGAAAAAAAACACTCAATTCCAGCTGAACCACCCCTCCATGTGTATATATTGAGGTAAAAGCAAGTAATATCTGTATGACGGGTTTAAATATGTTTACCAGTCAGTAAAACTTGCACTATTGTCTGTTCTTTGAATCTGCTTTCTTTAAAAAAGCATACTGTATTTATCCAGATAGATTTGGATGACTAGATGTGTAGCTATTAATATTAGATTTATATCTGTGTTCATAGTGACCTTGGTTTCAAATGACATCCATGCATTGGATGACTGCACATATCTTTGCAAATTGTATCAGCTGGGCTAATTTGTGTATGCCCTTTAGTCTGGAATTTTGATACCAGGTACTACAACCTCTGAAGAGGGTCTTTGCCAGCGCGACAATCAGAAAGAGCAAGTTGTCGCCCTGTTTGTCTGATGTATCAAATACGCTCTAGCTTGGATCCAATCTGTGTGAACAGTGCGGCTGCTCTCTCCCTATCTCTGTGTCATGTAATCGAACAACTCCTGTTTCCAGACAAATGTCACTGGGGAATCTTTGTGTGTTTCATGAGTCTGAGCAGAACTGGGGCCAAGGGAATTCATTACCCAAGGCTCATAGAAACAGAGAAAAGTTATGCTACAATTGCATCTGAAAATGTATTTCACACAGCGCATGCATCTGAATGGTCTTTCTATTACATTTTTAAAACTAAAACTGAGATCAAACAATGTCATACAACACTTTACAATATGCGGTAGTCAATCAAAAAAATTATATGTATGTATGTGTGTGTATATATATATATATATATATATATATATATATATATATATATATATATATACACAGTGCCTTGCAAAAGTATTCAGACCCCTGACCAATTCTCTCATATTAATGAATTACAAATGGTACATTGAAATTTCGTTCTGTTTGATATTTTATTTTAAAACACTGAAACTCAAAATCAATTATTGTAAGGTGACATTGGTTTTATGTTGGGAAATATTTTTAAGAAAAATAAAAAACTGAAATATCTTGCTTGCATAAGTATTCAACCCCTGTGCTGTGGAAGCTCCCAGTTTACAACGATGAAAGAAATTGCCCTAACGAGGACACAATTACCTTACCATTGGCCTCCACCTGTGAACCATTATCGTTTCTGTCACATTTTCTGGATAAAAACCCCACTGCTGAAGGATCATTGGTCAGGCTGTGAATCTGAAGGAAAATGAAGACCAAAGAGCATTCTACAGAAATTAGAGATAAAGTAATACAAATGCATAGATTAGGGAAAGGGTACAAAATAATATCCAAGTGTTTGGATATCCCAGTGAGCACAGTTGGATCAATAATCAGGAAGTGGAAGCTGCATCACACCACCCAGGCACTGCCAAGAAAAGGCCGTCCCTCAAACAAGAAGGAGACTTGTGAGAGAAGCCACAGAGAGGCCAACAATCACTTTGAAGGAGCTACAGAGTTCAGTGGCTGGGAGTGGAGTAATGGTGCACCAGTCAACCATATCAAGAGCTCTGCATAACACTGGCCTTTATGGAAGGTTGCAAGATAGAAGCCATTACTCAAAAAGTACCATCTGAAAGCACGTCTGGAGTTTGCCAAAATCATGAAAGTGACCTAGCTGCGATGTTGAAAAAGGTTTTGTGGTCAGATGAGACCAAGATAGAGCTTTTTGGCCAAAACTCAAAGCGCTATGTGTGGCGCAAACCTAACACTGCCCATGCCTCAAGACACACCATCCCTACAGTGAAGTATGGTGGTGGCAGCATCATGCTGTGTGGATGCTTCTCATCAGCAGGGACTGGGCATCTTGTTAAAATTGAAGGAAGAATGGATGGAGCAAAATACAGGGAAATACTGCAAGAGAACCTGCTTCAGTCTGCTTAAAAACTGAAGCTTGGGAGGAAATTCACCTTTCAGCAGGACAATGATCCCAAGCACAAGGCCAAAGCAACATTGGAGTGGCTCAAGAACAAAAAGGTGAATGTCCTACAGTGGCCCAGTCAAAGTCCTAATCTCAATCCCATTGAGAATCTGTGGCACTTTTTGAAAATTGCGGTCCACAAGCGTCGTCCAACCAACCTGAACAACCTGGAGCAAATCTGCCAAGAAGAATGGGCCAAAATCACTCCGACACTGTGTGCAAAGCTGGTACATACTTACCCCAAAAGACTTAAAGCTGTTATTGCAGTGAAAGTTGGCTCTACCAAATATGAATGTGTGGGGGTTGAATACTTATGCCAGCAAGATATTTCAGTTTTTTATTTTTCTTAAAAATATTTCCCAACATAAAACCAAAGTCACTTTACAATAATTGATTTTGAGTTTCAGTGTTTTAAAATAAAATATCAAACAGAACGAAATTTCAATGTACCATTTGTAATTCAGTAATATGAGAGAATTGGTCAGGGTCTGAATACTTTTGCAAGGCACTGTATATATATATATATATATATATATATATATATATATATATATATATATATATATATATATATATATATATATATGATATTTCGAATATATGAATTTTGAATAGATAAGTTCATAATATCACTAGTATTTTTGAAAGAAGAGAATGTAATATACAGTAACTGAAAAAATGTGTCCCCCAAGCTTGAGCTGTAATATTATTAATTATATAAATAAAAATACAAACCATTATCTAATCTTGAAAGGTAATGTGAGTGAGCGTAATGCGCCCACGTTGTCAGGTTTGTAAGAAGTAAAACATTTTTGTTGAGCTATGGCACCTGTTAACATGAAAGTAAGAGTGGGATGGGGCTTTTGCTGCTGTTTAAGAATTACATAAATAAATAGAAAAATACATTTGGCTTTAAACCCCTTGGTCCCATACTGGTTACCTTAAAATACTAGTTGTTAAAAATAACCACACAACCACTAACTGGGATTAAACATGAAAAATTTATGAGGTCTTTTCAAAAGCTAAATCAAATTTTTATTACTGGTGTAATTGTTTTCCTTTCACCTTATTTTCATGAATACTAAAGTTTGTTCCTGTTTGGAAAAGCAAAGTGAATTTAAAAGGATGTGTTCTTCATTACTATTGAAATGTATACAAGAATAGCTGGGTTTGCTCTGTATTGCGCTAGTGCAAAAACTATCGAAAATAGTACATTTTTACAGGCGAGCAAGTGAGGACCATATTAGGATCAGAGGAAAATCTTTGAAAGTCAACCTGCTTGTAGTAGGTTTTTTTTCAAAGGCAACCCCCATAGCTTAAAAGGACATTAATTAGTAAGACTGGTAAATAAGTATTTATGTAGATAAATACAAATAAAACTCACATAATAGGACATTAAACAATTCTAAAAATGTTGACAGTGAAGTATCCATTTAAGTGCCACAGAAAACCCTATTTTGTCAACCATTCAGAAATGGCACGATTGAGATCCAGAAGAAACGTGACATGTCCATATGAGTTTTACAATCCCAGCCCAGCAGGCTGAACTGGAATGCACGCTTGTGACCTTCAGAGGAATGTCCGCAGGTGCACTGTGAACTGGAAGGTCAACTTAAGAGGTTGTTTTTTTTTTACTGGGCCAATTGTAAATCCTCTGGGGAGTTGCTATCATTATGTTCTTTAATTCGCAATAACTACATGAAAGAAAATGCAGGTCAAACGGGTGGCAGCCAGGCAAAGTGTTCATGCTAAAATTCCCTATATCAAATTCAGCATTGACTGTGTTTCAGAATTGCAAGCAGATAGAGAGCAGGTGGATAACACAATGAGAGCCTTCATGGTCCACTCCATATGGAAGAATGACCCCCAAAGTGGGACGTGCTTGGTGTCCGATATTCATGAATGCAAGTAGTAGTGACAGAAGTGGATGGCATTAGAACATATTTCCCATCTTAGAATGAACCTTATGCAAAAATAATCAACCCTTACCAATCGATGCACTCATTTCTCTGCATCAGGACATATTCTTGGGCAAATTCAGAACCAAGCTTAAACTCAGCGTTTCAGGGAAAAAATTAAAATAAATACAAACCCAAAGGGACTCTTTAAAGTGACCATTGACTGATTTTGACTTCTAAGAACAAAAACATTTTTACTGCTTAAAAAACATTTTCTACACATGTTTTCTGTTTGCTCAGACACATTCATAAAAGCAACTTGAAAGATACAAATGTCTAACCTCTCCTACTTAAAATGCTTAAACCCACCTCTGAAGGGGCCAGAAAGCCATGGGAAATGGGGGTGGGGCTATATTTGTCTGTAACCCGAGATTTTACGGTCACTTTATAAAGCAGGTCAACCAGAAAGGTCAAAGGCTCAGTTAGTTGTGTCTAGCCACATGACATGTCTGGACTAAACAGGCACAAATCATTCCAGCCAGACATTCTTCTCTCCACTATTAACTACTGAGGGCTTATGTCTTGGACCTATCAGGTTTTACTGGACCTCAGGTTGTAAAACAAAACAGCACCACAACTGAGATGTTTTGGTTTGCAAATTGCTGATGTCATGTAAAGGCATTACATATACAATATTGTGCTGTTAGATAGATATTTAACATGCACAGCATGAGGTTGTCCTGAGGCAACCAACCCTTACATTTATATATATATATATATATATATATATATATATATATATATATATATATATATATATATATATATATATATATATATATATATATATATATATATAATGTACTAACCAGTTCTTAAGTATAGTAGTGTAGTAAAGTTATAGAAATAATAAGAAAAAAAATTATTGTAGGCACTCTAAAGTTCAGTAAATGTGCATCTGTGACCCATAAACCTTTATGGTAAAAGCATGCATAAATGATTAACATTGCAAACCATGTGCATGGTTTGTTTTACTTTAAATACTATATTTAGCAGTGTATTTATGAAATGTATTGTGGGTATTAGCAATTACAAGGGATTGTGAAAGTATTTAATATCTTGTAATCCCTTGCACACTGGTGCAATGGCCAATTAAAATAAATGTTAATAATAATAATAATAATAATAATAATAATAATAATAATAATAATCATAATAATAATAATAATAATCATGTACATAATTAAATAAATGTATTTCAAACATATATTAAATGCCACTGATGAATAGCTTGATTTGATATACCATTCCTTCTATTCACCCTGAATGATGGCACAAAAGACTTTATGCAGCCTTTGTCCTTCACGGCACTTACAGAACTGCTATTCAGTGGTATCGCACAAGCCCTAGATACAACTTTATTTTCAACAATATGTTTTTGTCTACTGTCTCGTAGCATGTTTACTAAACTGTATGTTTTTGTCTACTGTCTCGTAGCATGTTTACTAAACTGTATATTAACCAAGGGAATAGAATTAAAATAGGTCTAGGCAATCCCGCCTTTCCGTTTTAAAGATTGTTTTATTTGCAGACCCCCATGAACTCCCATATGTCATTTTATTGCTGTGCCTGTGACTTTTGTGGGAGAAATTCATAGTTGTAATTGAATGTACTTTATAAAGGGACATTTCAAATCTTAAACTATGGGACTGAGATGCTGTGATGTTAATTAAGTTTGTCTTCCCCCTTCCTCCCCCCCCATAACATTCTCTAGATATACTTCAAAGGACTAGATATTAGTAACAGAGGGTCGTAAAGATTTCAATTGGAAAATAGTTTAGATTACCTGCTGTGTTGGCCTGCCAGTCTAGTCTAAACAAACAAAGCTGATTATTATCTGTTAATTAAGAATGTCTGTCTGAAAGACAATATACATTTTTATTCCAATAAAAGGTTAAGAAGTGTGACACCTGTTGGATACGAGGCGCCTTGACTTTCTCCCATGAAATTAATTGTTACCATGGTATGTTTAAGTGAATAGAAATTCCTAATTTCCTTATTCTAAAAGTCAATTGAAAAACTAATTGGTTTTAGAATCATTTTAATAACAAATTTTGTGGACGCAAGTTTAAGAGTTGTTTAAGTATGTTTTCCCAATAAAATTGAAATGTTTATTGTGTTTTAATGAAGTTTATATTCTTAAATTATTTTACTTTAATTATTGTATTACGTGTTTAACATGTTTGTAACAGTAATTTAGTTAGGAGAGTGAAACTGAAATTGCTATTCTTCTATGATCAATATATCTAAAGTTAGAACAAAATGGAAGAGGGCACGCTACCTGTGTTAACCCAATGCTGCCTACGGGGAATGTCCTTATTTGGTCATAAATATGAACACTTTGTGTTTAAACGCTTGTAGTTTTGGAACCTTAAATCAGAAATTAAAACCCAATACACCTAAAGAAAGGCATTAAGTAGATCTTTCCAGTGATGTAATTTATTTTGTTGTGGGGTTAATTATTTATTTTTTCATATGAGCTATACCTCCCCAAAAATTATCGAAATATGAAAAATAATAAATGATATTTTTAAAAATTGCCAATTCCAACCTCTTTCCAAGTGTTATATACAAAAAAAACTTAGAGCATATCGTAGCTGCACAATTTTCCAAGGATTTCAAATCTGAAATCAGAATTGAAATATCTTGAACAGTTGCAGAGCTAGATAAGCTTTTACAATGCATAGTATTATCTACATGCAAGCCACAGGGGGGTGAAATGAATAGATAACTATTTGTAGACCGACTCTGCCACTCTTAAAAAGAGAAATAAATTAATTGTTAATATTTTACACAGGTTCTTGTAATCTGGGAAAGAGGCAAAAGATTGAGACAGAAGTATGAAAATGAAGTAAATCAATTTATTAAAATAATCTAAATTTCCGTTCCATGTGCATTGAAATTATTACAGGTTGGCTCACAGATCTATCACAGGGTCTGATGATCTCATTGTAATTAAAATAATTTAGTGCTTAAGCCTGATGCTGATTCTCCCTGTATAAACCCAACACCGAAAATCATAAAGAAAACAAACAAAAAAGTCTTTAAATCAGACCGTCCACATACACAAATTCAGTGCATAATAAAATCAAACAAAAAATAATGACTAAATTCCACCACTAAATACACAACGGGGGTAAAACATTAACAGCTAGATAGTTCCCTATCATACAGCGTATACCATATCTATATAAAAAAAAAAAAACATTTGCTTTTCTTTGTTTAAAATACAGATGTATACATCAATAATAAAATAATTATACACACACACAGAGGAGGACTCTGGGACCAAGTCAGCATAGTGTCAGTAAATATTCATAGCAGCTACGTGCTGCAAGTATTAAATATAACACAAAGACAAAATGTATCCACTGACACAGCTCACTGTGACAAACACAGTAGCTTGCTCCAGTCGGTCACAATAGAGTTTTTGCTGTTAACAAGCAAACAGCCAGTCCAATCCGCTATACTGTAATTTAAAGATAACTCTGTCCTTTTGGTTGGTCCAGAAGTCTGCCCGTGTCTACTCCGCACCCGAGCACACACAAGCAAGTCCGCTCCTCTCTCTCTCTCTTTCTCTGTTCCAGTAGCCATTTTAAATCTTGCGGAAGATTGGAAGGAACAGGAAGAGGGAGGGATTTTCCACCAGCCAATAGAGTTGCTTTGCGTAGGGTAACCATGACAACAGGGGACAGCTTGGAGATCATTTCCTCTGGCCAATGGATCACAATCAGGCAAATACACATACAGAAGCAACATGTTAACAAAGCAGAGAAACAAGACAGGCATTAACCCAATCCCTCATCACCTCAAAAGAAAATATACATAACTAAATAAAACACAGTGCATGGCAACCATGAAGCAAATAAATACACAACTATAAAAATATAAAATGCCTACTGCACACGTGTACTTAACCATTCGAAAGCCTGTGTGTTTATGACATTTTTATTTTATGTTTTATTCCTGCTTGTGTCTATACTTATAATTCTGGTACCATGATTTCTAACTTCTACATTCTTACTTTTGTGAGCCTTAATAAACTTAATGTTTAAGAACATAAGAAAGTTTACACACGAGGAGGAGGCCATTCGGCCCATCTTGCTCGTTTCATTGTCAGTAGTTTATTGATCCCAGAATCTCATCAAGCAGCTTCTTGAAGGATCCCAGGGTGTCAGCTTCAACATTACTGGGGAGTTTAAAATTGTAATCCTTAGCTTAGTCGTTACTTTTGGGGTTTTAAAAAGCACTTCAAATGAGACCATGTTGTGATCTGAGTTTGCCAATCGTTCTCTGACCTCTGTTTTCGTTATTCTGTCTTCATTAATTGAAAAGCCAAAATCAAGGCATCCCTCCTCTCTAGTCAGTGCATTGACAAATTGTGTTAGGAAGCAGTCATTTGTCATTTCTACCATTTCAATTTCGGCTGTCGTGCTCCCCACTGGGTTTTCCCATTTTATATGGGGGAAGTTGAAATTCCCAATTAGTATGGCTTCTCCTTTGCTACACGCATTTCTAATGTCATTGTATAACAGATTATTTTGCTTGGTATCTTTTTGTCCACTATTCTGACCCATATTGATTCTGCATTGTTTTTTTCTTCCAGATTTAACACCGGGGCTTCAAGACTATTTTTGATGTATAGCACTACCTCTCCACCTCTGCTGTCCTGCCTGTCTTTCCTATACAGTGTATACCCACTAATATTATATTCGTCCATCACTCTCGGATAACCAAGTTTCTGTAACACCTATCACATCATAATTACTGTTAGTGCAGTATCTTCAAGTTCTAACATTTTGTTTTTGAGACTTCTAGCATTTAGATAAATATATTTAATGGCTATCTTACCTGAGTTGTTGCTGTTGTTTTGATGTAGCCTCCCTTCTGTTTTTTTTTTGTTGATTTCTCCCCCCTTCCTTTCTAGTTTAAATGCCTCAAGGATCCTTTCTACGAGTAGATTGGTTCCCTTTTTATTTAAGTGCAGTCCACCCCACCTATATAGATAGTCCTTGTTGTAGAATGTAGTCCAATATTCAAGGAAGGCGAAGGCATTTAGATTATTTATAGAAAAAAAAGGTAATTGATTTTAATTGGTCGTTTTATGCCTGAAGTAAAGATCGATTTATTATACATAGCTAGGCTATGGCTTCTGGTTTTCTTTGCTTTACACCGACTTTTCTGCTCTCGTTAGAAATGCAATTGATACCTGTTAAGCCTGTATCTCAATCATAACTGAGAAATGCGTTAATAAACAATACATATTTATATTACAACTCTATTGGTTAGCTGGCATATGTATTGGTTTATTTACAACACTATTGGTTAGCTTGCATATGTATTGGATTTGTATTACAACTCTATTGACTAGCTGGAGGATGTATTGATTTATGTACAACTGTATTGGTTAGCTTGTGTATGTATTGATGTATGTTAAGCTCTGTTTGTTAGCTGGTGTATGCAGTGGTATCAATTACAACTGTACTGATCTACTTGTGCATGCACTGGTTTGTTGACAGATGTATTGGGCTGAGTGAAAATGTATTGGAAAGAAACTAAAGGCAGGCAGGCTTTAGACAGCCCTGGGTCCTTCAGTTATATACACAATTATTGGGAAAAACATTGAATATATATGTTCTGTGTAATAAATACATGTAACTTTCTTGAATATTCATTAAAAATAATATTAATGATCTTTACTTTTAAGGCATAAAATGACCACCCAAAATAGCGGGCATAAAAATAAATAAATATATACTGTGTATATATATATATATATATATATTGTAAACGAGCCGCTTCCACTCGGGTTCGTTGCCCCTTTAAAAATAGACCCATCACACGGAAATGGATTTTCTTTTAATAAACACACACAAAACAAAATAAACAAAACAAACACCTAGCTCTCTTTGAGCACTAACTAAAACAAAACAGGAACCTAAACTAAACAACAGGACAGCTAAGCTGTTTACCTGCATCAAACACAATCTCTCTCTCAATACCCTTACTTGACTGCCTGGAAGCAGAGTACTCCTTTCTGCCTCCTTCTCCTCAGCAGCCTTAAGCAAACTGACTGCTCCCCTTAAATACCCTGCACCTGGTCACAATTTAACAATAGCTACCAGATGAAGGGAATAATTAATAATAAAACAATTAACACCAATTAAACAAACCAAAAAGGTGCATTTTCTCTTCAGGGAGGTTTTAACCCCCTCCCTGCTGTCTCACACAACCTGCTGTCTTACAATATATATATATATATATATATATATATATATATATATATATAGTATAAATCAACATTGTACCATTTTCATTTTGTATGTGGGAGGCAATTATAAACAGAGGGCATCCTTTTTTTAAAGCATGCTTAGCTTTCACAATTGAAAGAGTTAGAGGAAGAAATGTGTGATTATTTTTTGTTTATTAGAGTTAGATAGGTGTGTTTCACGTAGTACTGTGCAATATTTGGATTTGACTCAATTAGAAGTTACATCAAGACAGCTAGAGAGTCATGAACAGATTGTTTTATCATTTATTGTTTTGCTGAATGGTTCAGAAAAAAATTCCAAACATCATTACTTTAAACAGACGACTAAACCAATCGTATGTAGAAATTAACTCACTTGCGGAGAGCCTTTCAGAACGGATTTATCATTTCAACCAAGATCTGCAGATTTCTGGTTGTTCCCCTTTTTTCCCCCAAGTGTTATCAGAGCTTGGGAGGCTGGTCGACCAAGATATGTAGTAAATCTATTGCTTTCATATACATACAATTTTATCTTTTCATGTACTGTGATAACAAAGAAAATTGTTTTCTTTTTGTTTAACAGCAATCAACATTGGCTTGGTTTACATGCACTTGAAAATTGACTCTACAGTCATGACTGTGTGACGTCATGCGAACACGTCGTGAAACAGTAAAAGGACGTCCTTTTGGCAGCGTGACTTTAAGGGCAGGGTCAATTGATTTTTCACAATAAAAATATCTCTAAAAACCCATGTAAACCCGGAGCAGGAATTATGCTTGTGGCTCACAAGGTTTCAGTAGTCAAGACCCCGTAATCTCCAGCAGAAAGGCCGTACTAAACATAGACACCCCTCAACACACACGCACACACACTGTACATTTATGGACTACTTCAACACTAGAACTACCGCGGTTATACTCATACCTACAACCGCCGGTACATTTTAAACACCATCAATATTAAAATGAAAGACAAACTATCAGATACAACTCAAAAGTTTTATTCAAGCACATCATATCAAACATCTGCACAGCCAAAACGCTGTATTTAAATGAACAATTAAACATAAAAAGCCCTACTTCAAAAAATGAAAAACTAATAAAAAAATAATAATATAAAATAAACATTTCAAAAGAAACTAGTGTGTAAACAGGTATATGCACATACAAAACTATACAAACAAAAGTAACATATGATTTATCTTGTGTGTGTGTCACTCGCAGTACAGAATCCAGGTTGAACTACTGCAGCCTGCAGCTTTGCAGTTTTCTGATCAAAATGTTTCTGCTGAAGCGCTGTGGCTAGCTTCAAGATAAAATCTCTCCTAGGTTATACTCAAAATAAAAACATAAAAACGTGTTCCACAAACACACACACAGACACACACAAATATAAATTCTAAGACAAATGTGCTAATGTGCGGCGTAATTCAGAATGTGCGCGACAACACGTGAATTCATTTCTCTTGTTAAATGTTTTTATCTTCATGGCAACGCATGAAGCTCTCCTCACGATATTCAGAGTTGTTCTTTTCCTACTTAGTAAGCAGACACATACATTTAAATAATCCCTCCCCTAAATGACTATGAATTGAGTAATCTGCATTGGTAGGGACGATTTTATTTCCTAAATCAGAACTGCATAGCAACACATTTCCTGAAAAGTACGGCAAACAGGTTGTAAGGAAAACTGTCATGACTTGTGCATGTAAACGCCACCATTGATTGTTTTCTTTATCTATATACAGCGTTCACATTGTAATCTGAAGACATAGGCTAAATATGGGCTCTAGCAAAACATCAAATTAAACTATAGTGTTATATAAATTAAACTGTATTATGTATGTTTTAAATACCCCTAAAAGTTCAGTATGTTGTATTACAAAAAAAAGAAAATATAGATGAAAAAATAAATCTGTGTTTTCCAGGCAAAAGACTTCTGACACATTTTTCAACAGCTCCTACTGCAGAAGCCATTAACTGATCTGGTTGACTCACACTAGTGATGGTTGAACCCTCCTTGGGTGGGAAATAAAGCAAGCCTTTAGTATGTGTGGATAACAGCTTTGTGCAGGGCCTATCACTAACACACCCTCTTAGACTATAGACCTGGGGAGAACCATAAACCTCTTTTAAAAATAGAGGGGTGCTTCCACATTTTTAACACAACTGTACATTACCCTCTTCTGTTATACTTCTTATCAAACTTTATTTAAACAATGTATGTTTAAGCACACAGCTACTGTAACGGAGTCATGTGACATTTGAAGGTAATTAGCCCTTTGTGGTCCATTGTCGGACCTGGTCCGACATTGCAATTATTCCTATCAGGTCCATTGTCGGACCCTGTCCGACATCATCAAAAAAACGCAAAAAATGGGTTTCGTTTTTTCTCCGGAAAAAGCCGAGAAAACCATTCAATGGCTGAGTGGGAGTGACAGGAGCCGAGACAAGCCGATAAAAAAAAAAAAGAAAAAAAAAGGCGTATCTCATGAATAGTCATACTTGCCCCTGGCATCAGATAGGGGTGGTCATAAGGAAACAAGCTGGTTGTTACTGTAGCAGCGCACAGAGACTATCACAGACATTTGCAGAGCTTTTTCGAGATGTTATAGTAATAGAATAATGACTTGGATTGCATTATTGAGGAGATGATTGATCGGTATGTACGACTATTATTATTATTATTATTTATTTCTTAGCATATGTGAAAGCGATAGTGAACGAAAGGGTGGGGCGGGGCTGGAGAGGCCTATTGAGTGCTTTGTTGATATGCAGGGCCATTTAAACCTGTTTGACTGTGGAAAAAAAATACTTTTAAACAGCGCGTCTAAAATTAACTGCGCTTGTGAAAATAAATTGGACCTGACGTGCCTGACGCACAATTAATAAATGGACTGCAAAGGGTTAGCCTAACTATTTGGGTTGTCAAGAAAGAGTTTCCAAACAGCTATCAGACCAATTTTAATGCTTAGTAGTGTATTCATGAAGACTGCAGTCTCTTTTCTTACAATACTCTACTAATGTGTATGAAAGGAAAATGATAATTTTGCATGGGTAAATACTCTTTTTGATACACCAGTAGTTTCAAATTATTTTGGGAAATGTGAAAAAAAAATCTTTGTAAAAAATATAAATGTTATTTATGTTTACTTCTAGGTACAACTTAACCCTCTAATGCACACATTTTGGTTTTTCATAAAAAAAAAAAAAAAATCCATCCTATTTTTTGGAAGATTGGGGCTCTAATGTATCACTGTATTACACTTATGTAATGTATCAAGATTTTTTTTTGTTGCCTCAGGGCAACTCTGTGCCATAAGGGTACTAAAACTCCAAGGAAAATCTGATATTTTCAGAACATTTATTTAGTGAAGTATAGCAGAAACAATCACTCTTTTCATAAGAACATTTGTTCAGAACATTTGTATTGTGTAGCAAGCACAATTTTAAGTCATTTAATTAAAGCATCGCAATCAAACTTTGGCCATTAAAAAATACAATTACCAAGATTAAAAAAAAAAAATCAGTTCACTGTGTTTGCCTTTTTTCTCCATTTGTTGAATCTCTTCCTCTATTCTTTGAATCTCTCATTCTGTGTGAAACGTCAGGAAGCAGTTGCTGGTAGCTGTGAAGCAAAGGTGGACATCACATTTCCTGCACTTGACTTTTGGAGTGCCCTTGCATCCTGGTCTCCTGCATCTCCCCTTTTTTCACTCATGACGGCCCAGTGGGATTTGCAGTCCAGGCGCACATCTGGAACTGGGATTGGAGCGGTGGGTCTGTGCCTCCTCCTCTTCTCTTCATATTCACTGGAAACCCCACCACTGGGACGGCCTATCTTCCGTTCCAGATTTTTCCCACATTTGCAGAGGCTCTGTACGATGTAAGATTTGAAGGAGTACAGCCTCATTTGTTCTTCTTTTGACATCGCTGGCATCACAATCCCGTCTGTAGAGCAGCCAGGCAGTCACCACTGTCATGTCAAGGAAGTGGAATACCATGAGGGGATACCACTTTTTGGATCTGATCTTTGTGTGGTAAATTGTGATGAGCCAGTCAAGCAGGTTAACTCCTCCCATGTGCCGATTGTACTCTCTCACCACACCTGGACCAGGGACTTGAACGACCATCTTTCTGCTTCAGTCCCATCTCTCAACCTCAGTGACTGGATGTGCTCCAACGTAATCACTCAGAAGGGTCACTGAGCGATTGTCATACCACTTCACTGCATGGAAATTGACATCTCCAACACAGGCTGTTTTCTCTTGAAACGACCCACGGCCAGATCTTCTTAGCTCAGCATCAGAAATCATGTTGCCTGGTAATCGGTTGGAACGAATGGTGCCAAGACAATGAATCCCCTGATGAGCCAACTGAAGTTGTAGTGGAACACCGCAGAACCAATTGTCAAAGTACAGCTTGTAATTCTTGTGCTTGGGTACAGGTTGGGCCAGGCAGAGAACCACGTTTCCACTTGCTCCCACATCTGCCAACTCGGGGGGCTGCAGTACTTTCCCTGTGTACACTTCAAAGTTGTGTGGGATACCGTCAGAGTCAGCCAGCACCATCACCTTGTAGCCCCACTTCCTCGGTTTCATGGGCAGGTATTGCTTCAGGTGACTCCGCCCCTTGAATGGGACCATTTGCTCATCGACACACAACTTCTCTGACATGGGTATGGCATTCATTTTTGAGACGAGATGAGTGATCAGGGGCCGGATCTTGTAAAGCTCAAAGTTACCCTCTTCTCTGGCTGGTTGTGCATTGTTGTCATTGAAATGCAGGAATCTTTTGATGGCTTCCCATCTTGTCAGAGGCAATGTGTCTGCTACTTGAGCAACCCTGCTGGATGAGCACCAAAACATGCGAGTTGCTGGTCATCCAAACTAGTACATGTACAGGACAATACCCAAGAATGGCCCTAGTTCTTTGGCTGTGAGGTTAAGTGGCTTATTGGCATCACACTGTATAGCATATAGATTTGACTGCTCTACAATGATGTGAAGAATATCTTCAGAGAAGAACTGCTTGAAGTACTGGAGGGGGGACAGAATTCCATCAGGTTGTGGAAGGGTGTCTTGCCATTCAGGATATGCAGGGAAGCTGGAATCATTATTATTTTTTTAATTATTTGTTTATTTAGCAGACGCCTTTATCACTTACAACTACGTCTCACCCGAAAGACGGAGCACAATGAGGTTAAATGACTTGCTCAGGGCCACACAGTGAGTCAGTGGCAAAGTCAAAACATCATGATATGTTTTCGATCGTGGTAGCCGAGGAGCATACTCTGGTGTATTATCACCCTGAGGTTGGTCTTCATTTCCGTCAACAGGTTCATCTTCAGATTCAGCTCCTTCAAAAGAAAACATTTTACGATGAATTAAAATGCACAAAACACGAAAATACATTTGTTAGACTGCACTTTTCTTATTCGCTCCTATTTCTTACTTCCACCCTATACTTGATTGCAATATGCTGTTTCAAATGGACTCTTATACTGGATGACATAGATTGTTCTTTTTTTTTTAAATAGTTATTTCTTCCAAGAGTAATTATTATTGTATATAAGTTCGGTACAGAGTAGTATTTCACTGCCTCTCATACCTGATTCTGGGATCCATTCTTCCTCGCTGTCACTGCCCTCAAGCTCACTGTCCTCACTATCAGAAGGTATGGCCCTAACTGCCCTATAAGGCTCCTTTCACCCATAAAATGTCCTTGTGTCAATTGCCTGTGAATATCAGTAGATATGTTGGCAAAAACATTGACCAAGTCCACCATTGTACACCAAATCACATGTCCTCCATTGAGCATGATATTGCCCTGAAAAGGAGCCTAACTGCACAACGTTGCCCTGAGGCAACGACAAGAAAACTACATTTTTAGAATATATGAAAAGACAAAATATGTCCAAAACCAAATATCAAATATGCTTCTTTAGAGGTTCATACACATGTACATATTTTTATTGTCAAGTTATCTCTATATAAAGGAAGAAACATGGAGTTAGTAAATATTAAAACATATAAAGAGAGGGACTCTGCCTCTTCCATATAGCAGGGGGGTTCCGTTGCCTAGGAGATCTGACAAACAGGAGAGGGGTCACCGTCACAAACAGGAGAAGGGTCACTGAGAAGACCCGACATAAGAGGGGTCCTGCCGCTTGGGGGCCTACACATAAATTGAGGCTTCAGAACATGAAAAAGAGAGGAAGAAAACATCCTGCAATGCTAAAAAGGTGGGGTTTGGCCAGGGGTCCCATCTGTCTCGTGGAGAACCCTCCTCTTAGAGGTAAATGAAGCGCAACTTAAATGGTTGGAGACTAACCCTCCAAAGATGGACCCCCGGCTCCCCACTAAAGACTCCTACGTGTGTAGACAGACAAAGAACTGCCAATGCATATAGAAAAGAAAGAAAAAGAGGAAACATTTAACACAAGAAAAATAATACATTTAACACGACAAAGGGGTTAATAAATTTGTCCCTACTAAATATGTGTAGACCCTGCACTCAGTGGAAAGGAAAAAAACCCTTTCTTTTTTAGGGGGAAACCTTTGGTGGCCCTAGCGGAAAGGTCACCCCCACTCCGGACATACAAGCAATGGACTGGTGAGCAGAGGATATGTTGAATAGGGAAGAACGAATTTAAGCTTCAACTGCTGATGAGGTTCAGGAGCCCCATATTTTTGATTAGATGCTGGTTATTTTTTGCTCTTGCTGCTGATGTGGCTGTCCCGATTCTGAATGAATGAGGAGTGTAGAATTGCGGGAAAGTCCTGCTCTGGAAACCAAAGTGGAGAGATGCGAAGTGAACCAATGCCTTGATACAACAGACCGGCATGAATTGATGAACGGGGTCAGAAGATGAAATGGGTTTGCGTTCTGCAATATAGCTCTGCATGGAAGCATATGGGCATAGATGAAAGCTGAATACATTGACCTTGCCAAAGCTGATCTGTTTTTGAAATGCGTAGGAAGAGAATAAAATGTGAATCTAAAATGTGTGTGAGATCACTGCAGCGAATACCCAGAGTAGGGTAAGCTGGCAATAGAAGGAACTGTACATTCTAAGCATTTCAAAAACCCCAAAAATGCAGATACATATGGTTATGCAGATCCATTATTAAGTCATCAAATGCAGAGAAGCAGACTTGACAGAGGATTGAAATCAAATTGCCGAGAATGTATACAGAGATAGGCAGGCGAAGAGGAGAAAGAGCCGGAGAGCTCTTAGAGATTCCGCGCAGGAGGAGACGGACAGCTAGTATTGATAGGAGAGTTGGAGAAGCAATGGAAAAATCAAACGAAATTGATATTGTATTCGTGACAGTGTAAACAAACTCAACTCTAGAGGTCAATCAAAATAATTTAAAATTTCGTGATCACAATTATATTCCCACCCACAATAAGCCAGATTAAAAGGCAGGTGAGCCGACTGCCAGAGCCAAGTAATAAATGTGGGGTAAGATAGTAATCCTTACAATAAATATGCACTGAGGCAATAAAAACAAACCACAAAGTAGGAATATACTGTAAATACTGAATAACAATAAAACTAGTATAACAAAAAGATAGATATGTGAAAAAACACAAAAAGAAAATATAGCAGCAGAAAAAAAGAGTAAATTGGTTTGACCTCACCCAGCGTTCGGGAAACAATACAGCAGTAAAATCACCCTGGTTTGGAAATGCCCGTCCAACAAACGATTTCCCAATGGAAAGGAAGCTTGGACGAATAATCCTTTTAAATCCTAGGGTAAAACAGGAACGGCTTGGTGAGACAATGAACAGTAATCTACAGGGTGGACATAAAGACTTCAATCAACCTCTATTCATTTGCTAAAGCAAACTTCAAACTCAGCTAAAAAATTTAATTGTAGCATTGATTCTGTTTTTTGATATAAACTTCTTTCCTAAGTGTGTTTTGTATTCTTCAAAAGCAGTAGCTTAGAAAATACTTTTTCAAACAAACAAACACACAAAAACACACACACACACACCCTTCTCTCTCCTCTCTACACAAAAACTGACCCCCTCTAAACCAGTCAGGTGCCTGTAATAACGAAATTGCCAAATGGCTTAATGAGAGAAAGATCATCAATTAAAGTAGAACCAGGCCTTTGCCATAAGGACACTTAAAAACAATTAACCTTATTAAAAAAACTAGATAAATAAAATAAAAATTTCAATAACTTTCAGCATCTACCGGGAAACCGGGAAAACAATTACATTTGTGGCTTTAATATATAAATGCTTAATAAGCTTTCAATTAAACTTTGATAACCTGGCCAGGTTTTCTGCCATCCAATTAAGTATAGCAGGCAGCAACATTCTTATGCTGCACAAGTGTAGCTAATGCTACAACAGATGATTGTAGCTGGAGCCAGATGTAGAGAATCCTTTGCATGTACTATGAAAGACATGATCCAGTCCTGGTTGAATGGAGTCGGATTAATCCTGCTTTGGGATCCGAAAGTTATACAAGTAACCCAGCCTGTAGAGTACGAGGATCTGGTAGAGGGAGCGAGTGCTGAAGCCATGTAAGCTTGCTTTGAATTAAGTAATTTGCTGATAGCTGGGTTCAGTTGAAGATCAGCTGATTGAACTGAGGTGTCGCTGCTGGAGTTGGCAGGGCTGTAGGAACCAGACTGTGAAATTTGGAAATCTGTAAACGAGAAAGAGCATCAGCTGCATTATTATAGATGCCCGTTAGATGGCGAGTTTGTATTAGAAAATTATTAGATACTGAAATCCATATTAACCGCTGTAGTAATTGTATGATAACAGAGGAACTGGAACGGCCTTTATTGATAATATGCATTGTAGATATGTTATCGCAATAGAATAATATTAATTTCTTAGACCAAAGATGACCAGCGCTGTGGATTTTTAATGCTGTGATAGGTTTTCGATTTCTGTAGGCCATACACTGGAAAACCATTGATTGTTTAATAGACCTCTGAATCCCAAAAATGAGGTGTCCATATGTAAACAAAGCCAGGTTGTGTGGTGCTGAAATGAAATCATGATAAAACATAGACAGACCGTTCCAGTTCCAGTGCTGAATAAGAGCGGACCACATTTTAATGTCTTTCCTAGCTTCTGATGAAATATTGTAGGAGTGCAAGTTTTTCACTGTCGATGAAAGAGCAAGTAATCAAGATATAAACTTCGGCCCCTGGGGGATAATGCGAATTGAAAAGTTGAAATGACCCAGCAAAGAGAGCAGTGCATGTTTCCTGATCTGGATAAGAAAACAAATGTGATTGAGTTTAGACACGGGGAGGCTGGCTTCGAACTTTTCTGTGTCCAGTATGATTCCTAGAAATTCCAGAGAATGAAGGGGGGCGATTGTTTTTTTCTTCTGAAAGCAGGATGCCAACTTCTGAAAATAAACTCTTAAGATAAGTGATTGCTTCTGCTGGCGGATCTGAAGGAGGAGAGATCAATAGAAAATCATCAAGTAGGTGGAGCACAAATGGAACATGGTATGCATTGTGAAGTATCCATCATAACACTTCTGAGAGAGTGTCGAATATCTTCGGGCTGCTGCAGCAGCCGAAAGTTAACTGAGTAGCGAAATAAAACTTCCCAGCATATACCAACCAGGTGGCGAAGAGAAGGATGGATTGGCATTACTTTAAATGTGTCTGATATATCTGCTTTTGCTAACCAAGAACCACGGCCTGCTAATTTAATTGCATGAATTGTGTCTGAGATGGTAATGTAATGAAGAGAAAATTGATCGTGAGGAATGAATGAGTTGATGCTGCTGGTGCTTGACCCCCGTGGTGCTGATAAATCAATGATGAGCCGCTTTTTTCCTGACATTTTTCCGAGTGGCAATGCCAATAGGATTAATCCTGTAAATTGGAAATGGGGGAGATGAAAATGAGCTGACTATAAATCCTTTTTTTATTTTTATTTTTCAATGAGAGATTGATCTGACTGGTTCTTGATTAGCAGAATGGAGGATTTTACTTTGAAAGGAGGAAGAAGGAATTTGACTGATTCCGGTTGAAAAACCGTTTTCCAGTCCGTCGATTAAGTAACTGGTGAAAATCTTGTCAGGATGATTCAGAGGTTTTTGTAAGGGTGGATTGTGCAGATTGAGATTCAGCCTGGATCAGATTCGATCTCAGATTTAATCTTGGATTGATATTTTTTTCTGTTGCGCAGATCGAGATTCAAATTCAATCCTAGATTACATTCCAATCCTGGTAGTAGGTGGATTGAGTCTAGATTCTTGTGAAGATGGTCAGTTATTTTGGATGGTTAGATATCGTGTTGTTCATGATTGTAGCAATCATTTTATTGTTGAATAGTGACAAAGGTTTTATACAGAGATTCAGAATGAGAAAAGAAAGCATAACAGAGCTGGTTAATATATTAAAACCACAAATAGTTAGATACAGAGACAAAGAAGACTCCAACGGGAGAACAAGTTACGAGCCATCGTATACAGCAGCTGCTAACACAGTTTTTCACCAAATAAATAAATAACCGATAATTATTTCACCGATACAGATGAATTTGAGCTATATATGTAGCAGCAAATTATTGGGGAGGTAGATACTGTATTTTTTTTTTTTATAAACGCAACATGTTCACCAGTATGTATTAGATTTAGAAAAAAAAAAAGTTACAAGTGTACAATATTTATTATTCTGTAAGTTTATGTACAGTTACTACTGCTTATTCCTCTCCCTTTTCAAAGCAGCTATCTGGTATGCAGCTTCAGCTTTTTCTTCTTTCAATGCTTAGATGTGCATTTTCAATGTGTTTACGAACCATCTCCAGAAGGGCGGGGCCAGGGTCAGCTGATTCACATCTCCGCTGACAGCGGCATCAGGGACCGGAGCAGTATCAATCACTCAAATACCTCAGAAAATGTTTTGTAAATAAATACATGTTCTAGTAATTAATTCAGTTCTTGATTATTATTCTTATTCACAACACAAACATACATTAGTTAATCAGCACATACACTTACTATCAAGGTAAATAACGTTTGGTTAGCGTTTTTTTTTTTTTGTTTTGTTTTTAATTCTCTGTATAATAATATCTTTATAGTTGTCAAAAATTAAATTTGATAAGTTTTTTTTCTCAAAGAAAGAAAACGCACAGGTTTTAGTCGTTGCCATGGTTATGCTCTAATTACCACTTCACGAGACGGTGTTTCATAATCAACTAGCATCACAGACAACCTCAATCCAGGATTAACGGGTGAATTTTAGATTCAATCTCGGATCCGTAGATCCGCCACCAATCTTGATCTGCGCAACAGAAATTAATCCAGGATCCAATCTTGGATTAGTCAATCCTAGATTGGGTCGAATCTTGATCTCGATGTGCGCAATCCACCCTAATAGTACTGAAATGTTTATGGGAGTGGAGACTGTGAGCATTGAAGAAAGCCACTTGGGAGCTACTGGGCAGATTGCTTAAGGGTGAGCATCCCCGCAAGTACTGCACATGTGAATGAAATTGCACTGCCTGTTTGAACACCGGTATTGAAATGATTGCAGATTTGTGACCTGCTTCTAAAAAAATAGTCACATATGACCCCCTGAATAAAAATGAGTTATATACTCCACAATATTACACACATTCTGCTCTTTCAATTGACATCAAATGTATTTAAATATATTTTAAAATGACAAAGTTACAACAATTTTCAAGTTTAATAAAAGCTTTTCAACAGGTAGACTGTATTTGCCCTCGAGCATTTAGTTAAGAACATTCACCAATTTTAAATATTTTTCTACCAAACAAATAATTGTACCTGTATTATTACATGTAAGAAGTGTTTTTTTCCTTGTGGGCCTTCAAACATCCCACTGTTATCCCGGATGTATTCAAGGACTAAATGGAAAAATTCACATTTTGGACCACCAAGATCTACTGCCCCTTCAGAAATTCCTCCTTCACCTGTGAATTTTACATCAATTTGCTTGGCTGGTGAGAAGTTAGGACGGCTCATAGTGTCGGCTGTACCATCCCAAACATTTTGTCTTTAATATTCTAACGAATAACTTCACTGCTGGGTGCATTTTCAAGAGGCTTCAACATTTCTTTTTAAGAACAACCTTCTTCTCTGGAGGAAAAAAAGGAAGATAAATATCCATAACTTCAGTCATTTGCATACTCATAAGTTATTGTTATTTAGTTGATACTTAGAAGCTGTTAGGCTGCAGGTCCAATAGAGATTGGGCAATGGCTTCATTTGAAACTCTTTCAGATGATTCAGATTTAATCTCCAAAAGATCTACATAATTCCAATTAAATGAAAAGTCTATAAAAAAGTGTTTTACACAAAAATGAATAAATAAAAACTACAATTCACCATCCAAATTTAATAGTAAAGGCAGCTAACAATGAAACAAACATCACCGGAGATAATTACTACTATGAAAATGCTGCAATATTAACTGTATACTCAAAACCACTGGCTGAATGGAACTTTCAAAATAAGGGGTTAGCTTTGAAGTCTCAAAGAAAAAGCATGTATATTATAACAGCACGAATATTGTGTAAATTACATTATGGCTAGTGCTACACTATAAAACATAATAGTTACGTCCTGGAATGTTAACGGAATAAATAGCCCATTAAAGCGAACAAGAATTTTAGCACAGTTATCAAAACTTGCAATTGTTTTGTTACAAGAAACACAAGTTTTTTATTCAACTTACATTAGTAAGAGCAGAGGGGTCGCAATTCTTATACATAAGAAAACTCCCTTTATATCCCTTTATAATAGATGATGTGGAAGGGTGGTAGGCAATTCACTGACACAGGAGACAAAACTTTATTTGTAATGCCGCTCAGGCACACTGATTTATTTTTACCCGCAGAAGGTGCTCTTGTCCGTGGCCTGAATACTGACAACAGTAAGGACCACAGGGTTACCAATACGGTAGACAGTCCAGTGCACATACAAGTGCTCAAACTAATAATGAAAACAAAAGGCACAAACAAAAATGGAAAACAAAACACTACTAACAAAACTACAAAATAAAGGTGCTGCACTCTGCAGCGTTTCCCAAACCGTCGCTACCCGCATGGTCCGGGTCTTCGTCCTACACTCCACCATTCCCTCAGACTACGGTCTATACTTTTGGGGCCTGCCCACGGTTTCTCTGCTACCACTATATTTATTTTATTTTATTTTGTTTGCGTTCTCAGGCCGTTCTTGGTCCGGCAATAGAGCTTCTGCTCTCTCGTTTGTCGTCCTATAGGGGACGACCTGAGGGAACAACAGAGCGTTATTTTATAGGCCCAGCAATCCCCCAAGGCCCGCCTCCCAACCATTCAGAGAGGGAGAGACCACACACCCTCATCCCACCTCTTCGTGTCATTGCCATGACAGGCGAATCTTACAGGTTGCTGCCCTCTTCCTGCAGAACCATGCATGCGCCAAACAGTCAGCACAGATATCCCCTGTTACAGATGATAATGGCTGTTATGTTATGATTGAAGGTTTATTATACAATG
This sequence comes from Acipenser oxyrinchus oxyrinchus, assembly GCA_030684275.1. Classification (NCBI taxonomy): domain Eukaryota; kingdom Metazoa; phylum Chordata; class Actinopteri; order Acipenseriformes; family Acipenseridae; genus Acipenser; species Acipenser oxyrinchus. The sequence continues at coordinate 29,577,459 of CM060252.1, forward strand.
AACCAATTGTAATATTGAATATGTATGGCCCAAACAATAATTCCATACCTTTTTTCAATCAGATCACATCGCTTCTTTCCAATTACTCAATGTGCCGATACTGCTGGGGGGAAACTTTAATGCTGTACACAATCCTGTTAAAGACAGGTTGGGTAAGTCACTTGTTTCAGATAGAGGGATCTCGGCAGCTTTGGTAGATATGTGTAGGGATGTGGGATTGTCTGATGTGTGGAGATTGTTAAATTCAAAGGAAAGAGATTATACTTTTTTTTCAAAGCCTCATAAATCTTAAGGCATGTTTAACTGAAGCAATTTGTCTGTGGTGGCACTGATGCGGTATCACTTTAAGTGTAAATGGGAAATGCCGAAAAAGAAGTAAGGGAGCTTTTGACCATCAGAGCAAAAGAAGAGCATGGATGTCAAGTCTCAAGGTTTACCCATGAAAATCACAAATTCGCTTCTTTGTTTCTGTACACAACACGTCATTACTTGGGCAGAGTCGAAGGACAGGCTGTCATACTGTCACTGTCTCGCTGAGCAGAAATTACAAGTAAATACGTTGAAACCGGTGATAAGGCTGGGAAATTATTGGCTCATAGATTGCAAAGGGCAAAAACATCACATCTCATACCACCAGTAATATCAAAGGATAAACAGATTTTAAAAAACCCTCAAAATGTTAATGACATGTAACAAGCAGTTACAGAATTGGAGATTAAATATAGCCTGACTACGCCACCGGGGAATTACACCCCAGAATATTAATAAAATAATTTAGGTTAGGATGATATTATATATATATAGATATACTGTGTGTGTACACTACCGGTCAAAAGTTTTAGAACACCCCCATTTTTCCAGTTTTTATTGAAATTTAAGCAGTTCAAGTCCAGTGAAAAACCTGAAATGGTACAAAGGTAAGCGGTAAACTGCCAGAGGTTAAAAAAAAAGTTTAGGTTACCAAAAACTGAAAAATAATGTACATTTCAGAGTTATACAAAAAGGCCTTTTTCAGGGAACAAGTAATGGGCTAACAACTTACAGCTGTTCTGCAGCAATGGAAGTAAATTAAGCCTTGAAAGTTGATGCTAACAATTCCTACAGGTGTCCCAACTTTTGTTGATTACTTACAAACCCTCTGTCTATATAAAAGCAGTGTTGGAACAGACTGTGTTACTACACCCTCTTAAGCATTATTTGGACAGTATTGTACTGCAGGAAGTAGTATATTGCTATCATAATGGCGAGAAAAAGGCAATTAACAAAGGAAGACAGACAGACCATTATAACCCTTAAAAGTGTAGGTCTTTCCTTTAGAGAAATTGCAAAGAAAGCCAAGGTGTCAGTGAGTACAGTTTCCTACACCATCAAAGGCACTTGGAAACTGGAGGAAACTCTGACAGGAAGAGGTCTGGCAGACCCAAAGCCACAACAGAATCAGAAGACAAGTTTCTGAGAGTCAACAGCTTGCGTGATAAGCGGCTCACAGGACAACAGCTTCAAGCACAGCTTAACACTGGTCGAAGTAAGCAAGTCTCAGTTTCAACTGTGAAGAGAAGACTTCGAGCTGCAGGTTTGACAGGTCGAGTGGCAGTAAGAAAGCCATTGCTAAGATGGCAAAATAAGAAAAAAGAGGCTTGCCTGGGCCATGAAGCACCACCAGTGGACTACTCAAGACTGGAAGAAGGTCTTATGGACCGATGAATCAAAATTTGAAATCTTCGGTTCATCACACAGGGTTTTTGCACCGTCGAGTAGGCGAAAGGATGGTTCCTCGGTGTGTGACACCAACTGTCAAACATGGAGGAGGAAGCGTGATGGTCTGGGGCTCTTTGCTGGATCCAGAGTCGGCGACTTGCACAGAGTGAGTGGCACCCTGAACCAAAACGGCTACCTATATGCCTAGTTGGTCAGGGGTTCATCCTACAGCAAGATAATGACCCAAAACATACCTCCAGGCTATGTCAGAACTACCTTAGAAGAAAAGAACAAGACGGTAGGCTTCAAATCATGGAATGGCCAGCACAGTCTCCAGACTTAAACCCCATCGAGCTGGTTAAGGATGAACTGGACAGAAGGGTGAAAGCAAAGCAACCTACAAGTGCAACACATTTGTGGGAACTTCTGCAACAGTGTTGGGAAGAACTTTCCGAACAATATTTGATTTCCATTGTAGAAAGAATGCCACGAGTGTGTTCGGCTGTTATATCTGCAAAAGGTGGCTACTTTGATGAGTCAAAAATTTAGATTAAATTTTGTTAACAAAACGATTCCATGATTTCTTTTTTATCTCCAATTGTTTATTTGTTCTATGCTTTAATTTCAGAGTACATTGAGACATTAAACTGCGTAAACTGGAAAAATGGAGGTGTTCTAAAACTTTTGACCAGTAGTATATATATATATATATATATATATATATATATATATATATATATATATACACTTTATATAGCACAGAAGTTCTTTTAATTGGGTGTTTCAGTGTGAGTCCTCTCCATAGAACAAATGCTAGTTGAGACAATATTAAAAAGCAATAAGTTTTTATTACAGATAGAAAATTATAACTTTTATTGGGCAGTCCACAATAAAATACTTGAGTGTATAGAGATAGGCAAAACCAGTACAATTATAATCGTTTGCTTGAGTAATGAGGCAGATCAGTTTCCACTGCCTGTGCTCAACCCAAAACAAACAACAAGAAAGAAAAACAAAAACTCCAATAATAACAAAAGAACCACAGCTAATCCAGTGAGTTAATATTCAAACAAAAATTCAATAATAAACAAGACAAATAACAAACGTGCTTTTACACTCACAATCAGTGCTGTTTGAAATATAAATAAAAATAAACAGTTGAAACTAAGCTACGACAGCACACTTCAGCGAGGTAAAACTAACGGTTTAGGTTCAACAACACTTCTCTAACAATATATACTTACATGATTTAGCAGCAGCAGCAAAAAGTGCAATTTAGCAGCCAGGAAATTCACTAGTAACTATAGTATGGCAATAATACACATTAACAACTATAGTGCAATTTAGAAGCAATAATATAAATTAATCTTAATTAACAATACCCATTGTCATGCAAAAGCAATCTCATAGTAAACATAAAAGTTTAATAGCCCGCCCCCTCAAGGATATCTCATAAACACATATATCTAAAAACAAGCGTGCCGGCTGTGCACAAACGAAAATACATTCAATACAGAGATAAACCTGGCAGCACTGATCGAACGAAACTGAGAGCGCAGACTGAGAGAGAGAAAATACCAATGTTATCTACTTTTCCTAACCAAAAGTAAAATGTCTAAACAAGGGACCGGCTCACTTTACCACAAACACTATCTTGTACAGGTGCCAATACCAGTGAGCGCCGCTTCTAAGTTTTGCTTTCTTTAAAAGTATAGTAATCACTCTCGTCTGCTCGCAGCTTCCCACAAGTTCGGTCAGTCCGTCCAGTTACAGAATAGCAGCTTTTCAACAACAGCTTGCCTCTCCCTTTTCTCTCCATATCCCCTAAATAAATAAACACACGTGTTACACACAGATTTAAAGAACTCTATGAATCACTCTACTCATCAGAAATTAGTCCATCAGCAACAAGATTTGATGAGTTATTAAAAAAAAATCTAACTAAACTTTCAGAAGAGTATAGGGAGGGGCTTGATCGTGATATATCTTACTTGGAAGTCATTCAGGCAGTCCCTGGAGATGATGGATTAACCATGCATTTTTATAAAACATTTTTAGATCAACTGGCTGATAAACTAGTAAGGGTATTTAGGGAAGCTCAGGAGGGAGGAAGTTTATCTAAAACAATGCATTGTGCCCCCATCTCTCTTTCAGTAAAACCTAATAAAGACCCCCCTGTAGTGTGGGAGTTATAAGCTGATTTCTTTGATAAACAGATGCAAAAATATTTGCAAAGGTCCTGTCTTACCGACTAGACCCACTTCTACCAAAACTGAGATGCCAAGACCAAGTTGGATTTGTTAAGCACAGGCAGATAGCAGATAACATGATATATAGTTTACATTATGCAAGGAAGTCTCCTGCGGTCTCGCTGGATGCAGAGAAGGCGTTTGACCGTCTGGAATGGCCATACTTATTTCGAGTGTTATATGAGTTTGGTATCGGTCCCTGTTTTGTCCAGCTTATTACAATACTGTATCTGTCACCTACAACTAGAATATGCACAAATGGGGTTATATCGGATGCTTTCTGTCTCCAGCGGGGGGCGCGACAGGGCTGCCCCCTTTCCCCATTGCTGTTTGTGCTATCCCTGGAACCACTAGCATGCTTTATAAAGGACCATCCAGACATCACAGGAAAGGTTTTAAAATAAGTTTATATGCAGATGATATATTGTTAACTGTATCAGAGCCTCAGGTTTCCCTTAAATATGTACTAGATATAGCATTTCAGTAGTCTCTCTGGTTATAAAAATAACTGGGGAGAATCTGAGGCCCCGCCTCTAAATTTTCATTGTTATCGAGGGAACATTGCATCACTTCCACTTAAATTGACAACAGAGGGAATGAAATACCTAGGTGTAACACTTAACACTGAAATTGACAAAATAGCATCGTTCAATATGACAAACCTTTGCAAAGAGATAAATGATGATTTAGACAGATGGAGGGGTCTTCCACTGTCATTCTGGGGCAGAATAGACACCCTTAAGATGAATATTTTTACCTAGAATTACTTTTCTGTTTTCTGCCATTCCGCTACCCTTACTTAGTTTTTTTTAAAGAAAATATATTTTATTTAATAAGTTTTACCTAGAATAAGTCACCTTAAAATGTCCTTGGATAGAGATAAAGGAGGTCTTGGATTTCCATATATATATATATATATATATATATATATATATATATATATATATATATATATATATCATTTAATTCTAGATACCCTTTGTAATGGGGCTATGGAGTGGGCCATGAAAGATTCTGGTGGGAGGTTATTGAACAGGAGGCCCTCGATGAAATTAGTGGGGGTCTCTCCCCTGATAAAATGTTTCTGTGACGTTTCAAGTGAACTTCATAAAACACTTACATTTGAAAATGTACCTGTATGTAATGTACTTTTGTGGCACAACCATAGATTTGCAAGTAATGGTACACCTTTAAAAAATAGTAATTAGTAGTATTTGCCTACTAAAACATATGTCGGATAAAGGCAACATTTTACCATTTGAACAATTAAAGTTTAAATATGGTTTAGAAAATAAGGAGTGTTTTACCTATCTCCAGATCAGATCACAATTATCAACATTTTTGGGACAAAATGTGAGTCTCCCTGAAATATCAAATATTGAAATGGAATTCATAGACATTATTGGAAAAAAAGTAAAGTGGCCTCTAAGGTATATTAAAAAATCACTAAAGAATCATGCCAAAAGCGCATTGACAAATATCCTAATCATTTAAAAGAAGTTATTATTGCTAAAGGTGCCTCTAGCTATTAATTTCATGTTCCTTGTAAGGTTATGAATACTTTTGAATTAGTGTTTTTGGAGTTTTGCAAAAAAATTCCTAAATAAATAATTGTCTATTTCTTGTAATTTTTTCATCCACAAAAGCAAAACTTTTGCTACAAAAGATTTTTACTGTAATTATTTGTTTTCAAGAAATTTCGAGAAATTATACATTTTCATTAGGGTATGTAAACTTTTGACTATAACTATATATGAATGTTTAATGTTAGTATATTGACTTAGTTATTTGACTGGTTAACCTCTCGTGATATTGAAACTGAAAAGCATATTTTCATAACAGCCATATTTCTTTTCTATTTTGTTCATAGTTCTTTTGATATATTTGAAAACATCTAATCATTGAATTATGACTTTAATTTGATTAGAAATAAGACATTTGTGAAGAACTAAAACCCTAGTTTTATATTTAAATATTAATCACATAATGCAGGTGTTGTCCTGTATATTAAGACATTAATATTAACTAACATGTTTGTATATTACCAACATAGTGAGGGGTGGCCTAAGATATCGACGTATTAATGTTAAATATTATATCTTCATAAATATGCACTATACCTTGCAATACATGCTCTGCTTGCCTTTTACCTTCATGTAATGTGACGAGCAACCAACACACACTTTAAAGTACAGAAGACACCCATCCCTGCTTGGAAGTCTTTGGCTGTAGAGTGACCAGCTAATGCACTACCCTGAGTCAGGGGCATGTTGATACTAGTCTGTTATGACAGCTTGTATTTAAGAAAATGTACTTTACAGTGTGTATAATTTTCCTCTCTCAGTTTTGACTCTATGCACTTTATTTTAAGGTGGTATGCATATGGATAAATTCGGCTTGGGGAAGTCGTAAGGGTATTTGATCACCTCTTGTATACTATGACAGGAGGTTGCTGCGTCTGCCAGGCCCATATGTTTTAAATTCCACACTCTAGCTATCTGTCAGCAATGTGCCAGTTGGGAGCTTCATTAAGTTATATGTAATTTTGTTAATTAAATAACTTTATTACTGTAGCAGTGGCAGGATTTGAACCAAGTACCCTCCGGGTGCATGACTGGCGTACCAACTACTCCACAAAGGAGAGACAGATTTGTGGAGGCGTTCCTCAACACCTGCATAATAATCCACCACCTCTTTTCACCACTAGGGTCCGTTCATCACTGGCTTTGACGAATGAGGGTTGTAGACGCAGCCTGTTACACGTGAAAAACTTTTATGGTTACGTTAGTTGTTATTTGTGTGCCTTTGATACTAATGAGTCAAACACTGTAATTGATTTTATTTTTGGTGTGCTAATATTTTAAAGATTATTGTTTAAGTGAGATTTTTGCATTTATTTTTATTAGATGCTATCCACTGAAATGAATAGGACAACTATTTTGAGATAAAAAGGGGGGGGGGCATATAGTGCAGCACTAATACAAAGAGAGACCTAAGTTGGTCCTACATCATTAACCCTTGTTTGGCGATTAATTTTTTTCCTTTAAATACATGGAGTTGTGTTTTATCACTTCATGTAGAATTAGATATTGACCTAATTTCAAGATAAAGAATACACTGTTTCTGAAAACCATTGTGAAAACACGCTATGGGTTTAAACCCAGGTTCACTCTTCTAAGTTGCCACAAATTTACTGTAGTTTCCATATATAGTAACACAAAATGTTCATTTACTGCATGAAACATCCTGTACAACACTATAGCCGCAGGCTAATTTTCTGGATCCCTCTTTTTTTAACATTTTTTTCCAGCTGGAGTCCAAAGGATATTTTAATGTAGAGGCATGTCAGCACTTTATCCACTTCTATGCTGACCTGACTTTCTTTGAGTGACCTGTTACCTCTTACAGGGTCACAGACATCCTTTTCGGTTTTTAACGAAGCTGCACTGCAGACCCATGTATTTTTTGCTTTCATCTTCAGGTTGTGGGTTAACAGCACAATCCTTGCTGGGCTCAGTGGATTAATGCACTTTATACCAAACGACAGGTCTCTGGAGTGGTGGATTACTCCTTGTGACAGCAGACTAGCATAAACAACTTGTATTTAGCTCGTCTCTTCCGTTTCCACATCATGTATCCTACAGGAGCTTTCAACTTGAAATCCAGCCAGACATGTGAAACTGGTATAACAAAATAAACAAATGCAATCAGTTTTTTCCATACTATTTGCGATGATTCGCAATGGCAAGCACCTCGCAAATAAAAGACAGACAGCAGTCGCAAGTAGCAATTTTCATTGCAGATCCTGTTTTAGGACATACTATGGCGCTCATACTACTAGCTCGCTGTGGAACTGTATGCTTTATTGAACGGTTTTCTCAGGTAAAACATTCTGATGACAATATGACCTTACTTATACAACCCCACCCCCACCCCACCCCACCCCACCCCACACCCCACCCCACACACACACAGTATACTTTTTTGATATATACAAAAGGTTTAAATAATTACAAAACAAAAATGATGTGACCCAAAGTTATGTGGGTGAAAAATAACAGTAACTGAGGCAAGGTCAAGTTGTAAAAACAAACACAGTTTATTTATTAAACACAATCATATACCAAAAGTCCTGATTTATTCAGTATGATAATAGCATTATTGGGAAGATTGCATTGCTTTAAACTGGCAGCAATGCCGTGCAGCAATTATTACATGAATAATAACAGTAATACAAACAAAATTAAATGTGTACAATAAATAAGTTAAATAACACACAAACATGTGTTGTGTTATACACTGCTGTAATGGCTTCTGTCCTATCCCCTCCCAGGTTAAAAGCTCTAAAACCACAGATACAAAGGAGCCCGGCTCTTTTGCATTGTGGTTAAGACGCTTGCTGGCGGTGTGTTGGGGTGGGGGGTGGGGGGTTTGCGCCCAGCATCTGCTGGTTACATTTGCCTAAACTAAGAAATCAAAGCTTACTAAGATTATTTTTTTTGCAGTGTGTTTACACCAATTTAAAGCTGTGTAGCATCAATAATCTATCAGCAACCTTTTTGTGACTTGGTAGAGCCATTGGAAGTTGTAATTAGAGGCTGATTGGTGGATCGTATGTAGCTGTTAATTACAAAAGGGTTAGGACTTGACAGCTGGGCATATATTCAATGAATTTCAAGAGCCAAAATATAATTATGTTTACATAGTCATTATTATAATGGGTAGGGGATACATGAGAACTGAAAACAACAACATTTATGGGTTCTACAACCTACTTGTAGTTGAATATTTGCCTGAAAGTTAGTGCCAACTAAAAGTCAGCCTAATTAAAAATGATAAACCACCATTGTGTTGCTACTCCCCACTAGCATGACAATGCAATGCTTTATTATCAAAAAGTAGTACTGCAGTTACTTACTGGATTTGTATTTGATATACAGGTAGTGGACAAAAAAATGGAAACACCTGGGTAAATGAGGGATACCAAGTATATTGAAAGCAAGGGCATGCTTAGGGTCATGTATAAAAATGCTGGACAGGCCTGGTTGCCTATAATTATGGTTACCATGGCTGCAAGAGGAGACCTCAGTGACTTTGAAAGAGGGGTGATTGTTGGGGCGCGTTTGGCAGGAGCTTCAGTGACCAAGACAGCTCAACTTGCTGATGTTTCACGAGCAATTGTGTCTAAGGTGATGTCGGCATGGAACTCCGAGGGAAAGACATCATCAGCAAAGGGCAACAGTGGGCGGGAGCGCATACTTCAGGATCGTGATATTTGAAGTGCAAGGAAAAACAGGCGAGCAACTGCAGATCAATTGACTGCAAATTTCAACTTGGGGCGCGAGCAGCCAGTTTCATGAAAAACGGTCTGCCGAGAACTCCACGGAGCGGGATACCATAGTGGCCGAATGCCCTAATAAGGGACTTTAGATTGGTGTTTCCATTTTTTTGTCCACTACCTGTATATTATATACTGTGTTAGAGGTGTACGGATACCAAATGCTGCGTCTGTGGGTATTGCCTATTGTACCTGCCCTTTTTTCGATACTGGAGCTGCTTTTACCACTTAAAAATGGGACAGGTACCTGCTGCTCACTTTTGTTTATTAGCCATAACTTATATGGTTATCTTTAGTTACACATTTTTCGACTCACGGGGCTGCTTCCAGTATTTGTGTACAAAATACAACTGAATACAAACTGAATGGTAATAATAAAGCAGAGGTTGGATATCGGTGGATTGTGTAGGCACAATCACTTCAATTTTAATACTTATGTCCCTTTTTTTAACAAGATAGAAGAGCCAACATCAATGGATGTCACCCATGTCAATCTTTGGATTGATTGGAAGGAATATTAAACTCAGCCACCAAGGTAAGTGTTTAGCCTCATTAGCACTTCACTTTTTTAGGTTTTAGCAATATGTTAGACCTGGGGCTATGAATTGCAAACTGACCTTTGAACAACCTGCATATAATTAAATAAAACAGTTTTTTAAACAAACTTTAAAAATGTGAAGATAAAGAGAGAGCTAGAAAGAGAGAATATGAGGATGTAAGAGGAAGTTTTGTGTTGAAATTATGCAATTGGTGTTAAAAATTCAAACACTCAAACAACAAATCATACAAACATTTTGGCAAGGCTTTTTTTAGTCTTAGTTTTAGCCTTTTTCTTTGCAGTGTTTCTCCAATTTTGAAATTCAGTCGATTCCCAGTACAACTGCATTTTAAAAAAAAGTTTTAATGTTCGTAATCCTTCAGAACTTCTGGTAGGCTGTGATTTCTATGGTGCTGCTGATCACGGAAGGTCTTGAACACACCAAGCCCACTCAGGTCGGTCTGCTGCAGTGCCACTACAATCCTAGTCCACACCAGCACTGTTTGCAACATGCATGGGAGTTGTTTGACAGAAAATTCGGAGTAGTGGTTAGGGCTCTGGACTCTTGACCGGAGGGTTGTGGGTTCAATCCCAGGCGGGGGACACTGCTGCTGTACCCTTGAGCAAGGTACTTTACCTAGATTGCTCCAGTAAAAACCCAACTGTATAAATGGGTCATTGTATGTAAAAAAAATAATGTGATATCTTGTAACAATTGTAAGTCGCCTGGATAAGGGTGTCTGCTAAGAAATAAATAATAATAATAAAAAGATGATTTCATTGTTGATTGTGTTGAAAATCCACTAATTCCTCCTTTTCAAGAATACCAGTTTGATAGTCCAAGCCAAAAGTGACCCTTAAAACTAAAGGAAAATGTGCAGGAAAGAGCCTAGTTACTTTCACTTTTCTGATTGCGCACAGGGCTGCTGCATTTAAAAAAGAGCATTTCATATGATTGATGGGTTGTGCATAGATAATGAATATTGCTTTGGAAAGCCAGTCACATCCTCTGGAGGAGACTCTTAAATACTATGTAAGGATGTCCATATTAAAATAAATCAGACACAAAGCCTCTCATTCTTGTCCTTTATTTGTTTAAAACAAAGCAATTATTTATTCCATTCAGAAAAGTAGTGCAAACGTTTAGGAAATTTGTGTTCCTGGAATACCTGTAAAAATAATGGAAACAGGTTTATTGTGGCTAGTACAGTCTACCAGTAAACATGTACCTTCTATTACCATTTTTCTTCTGATTTTTTTTTTCTTTTTGTTTTCCCATACAGTGAAGTTTAAAAGAAAAACAAATGCACTTGGACCAAAATTATAATAAATAAAAAAAATATGAATACAATACCCAATACATGGGCAGTGAAATACCTGCTTATATAGACTTACCTGGTTGGAGTGAGGATATTTGTACTAGCCAAGTTTGAGTGTCAGTAGTAGAAAATCATGGATATTTGTCTAGAATGGGTACAAAATGCATGGATATTTGTCTAGAATGGAAACCAATTAAGCTTGTGTTAATCGTTAATGTTTTGCAGAAATGGAATGTATTCCAGACAAAAAACAGAGGGGCGTATCAAATGCCAGACAGGCAGTTTAGTGCAGTTTAACTCCCATCTTAAAAACACAAATTTTGCCAAGTCTATCTGATCAGGTTCATGTATTTGTGAATATGCCTGGCAGTGTATGAGAAGGTAATTGAGTGAGACCAAATGTACATCAAGGAGACACCAGAGCTAGTCATGGTTTAGGCTAAAATGATTTGTATCTGTTGGCTTAAGTTCTGTTATAATCCAGTTCTGAGCAAACAGAAATTCCTGTACCCAGGTATTTTATGGATAAATCATTGACTATTAGCATGGTTAACACAGTTTTAGTCATAATTGACCATAGTTACCATAGAGTGGTGTATTATACAGTATGGCACTGCAGTTAGAACCATTTTTAAACATGGTAATTTATATACTGTGAGTGACCTTGGGCAACAATCTTGCCAAGGTTTACTAAGTTTTGAGATGAAAGAAAGAAAAAAAACAATGCGGCAATGGGCACGGAGGTACAGTATTGTAGGTGACGGAAAAGGAAGAAACGAGCTATGCAAAAAGGACTAGGATGCTCATAGGGCACTGTAATGGAACTCGCATTGTCACAGCTTGTTCTATATCCATGCTCTGTGGGGGCTCAATAGGGAAGACTGTACTCCCCTGCTGTCAATCCTGTACCCTTCATCACCAAAGTTATTAACACAAAAAATCAACAAATCTGTGTATTAAAATCAATTACAAGCAAAGAAAATGCTGCTACTTTTAGATTTTGCCTAGTATACTGTAACTACCACTAATGTTAATTTTTTATGTGGTGTATAAATGTATCTTTATAAGCTCAAACATTCTTTAAAAAAAGGCAGCCGTGCTTTAGCAAGTCATTATTTCTGTAAACTTTGGAGGATAGTTAAGGAAAATGCGAACTTTTTTGACAGTTCCAAAAAGTGTAACAAAATTGAACACCATCTTTGTATGCCATCTGAGCCACTGGACTGGCAAGTGAAAACAAATGTTCAAAAGGTTGTACTTTATATAGCCGCGGACCTGACCTCCAAGTGACTTAAAAGGACTCACATACTTAAAGGTGCATTACTAGGTCTTACACTAATTCACTGTGATAGCTAAAGTGCTCTGTAGATACCACGAGAGACCAGAAGCCCTTGAGGATCCTTTAGAGTCGAGCATGTGGGCAGTTCACATTATTCAGCATGCATTTTGTATTTGCAGCAGTCTGTACATCTAAACACAGAAGCAGGGGTAAACCATTTGCATATTGTATTAATGAAGTCTTCAGAAGTCTTTCAAATGTCTGGATTTATGTACAGTAGTTACTATGTAGATGTTCTCCCTGTTTTTCTTGAGTGCACGAAAGCAAACATAAGAGCAATATGCATTGATATTTCAGTAAATATTCCTTCATCTCTGTACTTTAGCACAGTGCTCTAAGCAGCAGTACAAGAGACCTTTTTTAATTCTTAACTACATGGGCATGATTTATTAATTCACATTTGAAATAACAATTACTGTGTCAGGAGGGATCAGCTAAAACCTTAATTGCATTGAAAGACATGCTTCATATGTAACTTGCCCCTACCAGAGTGTAACAGGGCTACTTTGATTCTTTATTGGTTTCTAGGCAACTAGGTCTTTGTCTATGTTCTGCTATAAGTGCTTCGTTTCATGTGCTCCTTTTTCTTAATTGATTGATTTATTAGTGATTAATTGGATAATTTACTTGCTTATATAAAGGGCCTCTTTGTTTGGGACGAGAGAGAGAGTGGAAGGACTGATGGGGGTCGGGGGTCGGGGGTCGGGGTCGGGGGTCGGTGGTCGGTGGTGGGGGTCGGGGGTCGGGGTCGCTGTAGATGAGGGTTTTGGAGACGCACTGTTTCTGTGTCTGTGGTGTTAATGCCGTATGAGTATATTCCAAAAGTAAAGTGTTTGGTAATTTGAAAGCTTGCTTGTTGCATAACGCTCTGAGACGTGTGGTTAATTCCCGGTCGTATTGATTTGTCATATTAAAAGTTTTTCAGCGGCAGGTAAAGATCCCCACACCGTTTGGTTTTGCTTGCTAATACTATACCGTTGTGTTCTTCTCCTCTCATTTGGTTTAAATGGGGGGGGGTTGTCTTAATCATATTTTGCTGGCCAGCAGTTGTGTGGAGGAGGTATTGCTTCCTTGGTTGTTAAAGCAGGTCAGTCAGTTTTGCGTTCTGCCGTCGGTGCACCGTAAAGGTAATTGTTTGTTTGTTTGTTTGTTTGTTTGTTTGTTTGTTTGTTTGTTTGTTTCTTTATTATGCTTGGTGTTTTGCGAACAGGGTAGTTGGTTGGGTGATTTGTATTTTGAAATGTTTTTATTATTTTTCTTGAGTGTTTATATTATATGGTTTGGCTTGCAGTTGATGGTGTGGTTGAGGGCAATAGTCACCTGATTGATCTGCTAAATAGGTAATGTAATTCTTATTGTGTTCCCTTTGTTTAACCTTTAAGTCCTGCCAGTCTTGTTAACAACTGATTAACTCCTGATTTGTGTTGAGCTCTGTATTTTGCTGCAAAACTGTTTTAATGGTTAAACATGTATGTTGCTGTTCATTTTTCTAATGCAGTTAAACTTGTACTTTGCTGCTAACTTGTCTAATACAGTTAAAGCTGGTATTTTGCTGCTAATTTCCCCTAATACTGTGAACCCTGTGTGTGTTTATTAACAATCTGGCTTTGTTGTAGAACCCTTGTTGGGGAGAGCTGTTTCCAATGGTCTACTTTTCTTAATGAGAAGCGCTATTGCTGCTGGAAGTTGGTCTAAGGCCTTTTACCTTTTAAATATACTGTTTATTTGCTGGTTTTATATATTTAACCCCCTTGTCTTTATTAAAACCAATGTATTTTAGTGTAGTTATTTAAACTGATGTTTTATGTCACTCTGAGATCATTGTAATAAAACTTTGAACCTTCATTCTGCCTCCCTCATTCCGTTGCTATTCCTGGTCACATCACCTCTGTTCCATAAATCTGTTAATTTTTAGTGGTGCCCCCCCTAGTGGCGGTGTTGAAACCCCTTCTGGGTGTCACTGGGTGGCTGCTACAAGAGCATGGGAAGTATCCTTTTTCTTTTTATTAGGTTTGGCATTGGTGTGTTTGAGTGCCCTGCAGTAAGTACATTATAGTATTTTCAATGTGATTTTCTGGGGCTTCTTTATCTTAAACTACTACGTTCAGTAATGTATTGTATCTGCACTGTAAAGCGGTACAGCTTTTTTATTATACAGATTTCGGGTAACTGTTGATCAACTTTTAACTCAATATATTTCTCCAGTTTCTGTTTGGATAGATGATTAGCCCTCAGGGTAGGGGACATAGAGGTGGTTGTAAGTAATATGTTGCATTGTTCCATGCAGAAAAAAGGAACTGTTGACCCAATTGTCTTTAAACTTGGTATTAACATTAGCTAGCATATTGTAAGTCATTGAGACTCAAATTCTGGGGGTATAGGGGGGTGTCTGTCCGTCCGTCCGTTAATCTGTCTGTCAGACTTGCATTTTTGGAGAACCGCATATCCAGACATCCAACAACAAGTAAGAAATGGGCCTGTGTTTAGAAAATGGATGAATTTTAGAACAAACAATATTTACTTGTTTGTTTCTTTTTTCTATCTTGTCTTATTTTATTTCTTTATGCTCATAAAGAGTGAGGGTCAATAGCACTCACTATAGTCAGAAGGACAGGGTAAGTTGCGATCACCAAATTATTTTCATTTCTGACCTGAGCCAAATTTGAATCCAGACATACAAATATTAAGGAAGTGAATTAGACTGCTTGTGCCCATCTAGTCGCACACTTTTTTATTTTGTGTTTTTTCTTTTGAATACAATTCATTATATTTTGTTGCAAATTGTTTTGTTATTTTGGAAAATTGAAAACTATAATAATAATAAAAAAAAACATACTTCGGCCTATCTCTGCTGTACATCTGTTTCTGTACAGATTCATATGGAGATGAAAAATAAATGTTTAAAGGCATCTGGTGTATTTATACACACTGATTACAGCCACCAGTTCTGGCAGGACATTTTGCCAAAGTACAAAGTCAGGCATGGGCAAAATAGACTGGATCTTAAAGTTTCTGGGAGAAATTCCAGTCCTACCTATAACACGTACAATGAGTTTCTCGTTGAGCTCAGTTTCATGCAGTTGAAACAACACTCATTTCCCCACTCTATTCTTTGGCACGGTTTCCTGTTCACCCTTCCAACACTTTCTTGGAAAGTTGTTGGTTAAACTGCATGCTGTGACACATGCATGCAGATTGCACTTTTATAGCTGGTCTGTCTAAAATAACACAATTCTGAGTATTTTGAACAGGAAATGATGCACTCAGTCCAAATATATGTAATTTCCTTTTACAAATATCTGTTAATAGCCATGGTCTCTATATAATTTTCTATTGCTCGTTTTAAGACAGGGTTGTCAAAATATTGTTCCAGTATAGCCCCACTGTTACTGGCCCTGAGTCAACATCCATCTCATCAAATGAAAAATACAAAAAGTTTTACTGGGACATCAGCTGGAATCATTTGTTTAAAAAAAAAAAAAGGTTTGTAGCATTTTTGTGCCAACTAGTTTCCTTTTCATGCGTTTTTACTGGTTTTATTTTTGCATACCCTCTATGGAAGATATAGTTTGTGTTTTTTAGGATCCTCAGCCACACTGGTTGTGTGTCTGTCACACTCTACCTTAAACATGATGATGACTGCTCTAATCTTTTCCCTATTTCATTAACTCATCATACACTCTCCATTTTATACCAATATTTAACCTAATCCCAGCACAATTATGTGTCTATGAGAACCCTTTGTGTGTGTGTGTATTGGTTTCTGCATATACAGTAGTAAAGGCTTCAAATGAGTATGTGTCTATGACAACCCTCTGTATGTGCGTGCACTGGTTTCTGCATGTTCAGTAGTATAAAGACTTCAGCATATATTCTGTAATCAACAGTAAGGTACTGTGAAAGATTTCACTTTTTTTCAAGGTTCGATAGCCCTTTGGAAGCAGACCCAGACCCAGAAATTGAAGTTTAAAGCACTTTTGTGCGGTTTTTATTATTTACAGAAAACCTAACTCCGTTTTGGAGTGCTAACTACACTTTTTCCACAGCACTACCTAACATCAAACGACTAAGCCATTTCCCAATTAAACCAAACACACACAAAAGAGTTCTCACTACTATTTTTTTAATATATATATATATATAAACCACAGGTCTGGTTGCCCTGACACCCTCTCCCTTCACACAGACTAGAGACTGCTCTGAACAGGCATTTTTCTCCTGCTATGTACCTGCCTGCTAATCACAGGCAGGTGACACTCATTAATTATTAGCGCCAGATGAGTCTCATCCTGGGGGATGTAGTCCTTAAGCCCCTCCTGGACTACATTTTTTCCCCTCTTCCCTTTAGTCTGCCACAGTACTTAATATATTCTACTTTCTAGTTTTTTTGTTTTGTTTTCTTCATGGTTCACATAGCCGTAACTCATGTTTTGCATTTGAAAATATGTCATTGTCTACTAATTATTTATATATATAGTACTGTGCAAAAGTTTTAGGCAGGTGTGAAAAAATGCTGTAAAGTAAGAATGCTTTCAA
Organism: Acipenser oxyrinchus oxyrinchus; assembly: GCA_030684275.1. Classification (NCBI taxonomy): domain Eukaryota; kingdom Metazoa; phylum Chordata; class Actinopteri; order Acipenseriformes; family Acipenseridae; genus Acipenser; species Acipenser oxyrinchus. The sequence goes on from CM060252.1 coordinate 29,594,476, forward strand.
AAATAGACATGTTAATAGATTATATTTATCAATTAACAAAATGCAAAGTGAGTGAACAGAAGAAAAATCTACATCAAATCAATATTTGGTGTGACCACCCTTTGCCTTCAAAACAGCATCAAGCATCAATTCTTCTAGGTACACTTGCACACAGTTTTGAAGGAACTTCGGCAGGTAGGTTGGCCCAAACATCTTGGAGAACTAACCACAGTTCTTCTGTGGATTTAGGCAGCCTCAGTTGCTTCTCTCTCTTCATGTAATCCCAGACAGACTTCGATGATGTTGAGATCAGGGCTCTGTGGGGGCCATACCATCACTTCCAGGACTCCTTGTTCTTCTTCGCTGAAGATAGTTCTTAATGACTTTCGCTGTATGTTTGGGGTCGTTGTCATGCTGCAGAATAAATTTGGGGCCAATCAGATGCCTCCCTGATGGTATTGCATGATGGATAAGTATCTGCCTGTACTTCTCAGCATTGAGGAGACCATTAATTCTGACCAAATGCCCAACTCCATTTGCAGAAATGCAGCCCCAAACTTGCAAGGAACCTCCGCCATGCTTCACTGTTGCCTGCAGACACTCATTCGTGTACCGCTCTCCAGCCCTCCGGGGAACAAACTGCCTTCTGCTACAGCCAAATATTTCAAATTTTGACTCATCAGTCCAGAGCACCTGCTGCCATTTTTCTGCACCCCAGTTCCTGTGTTTTCGTGCATAGTTGAGTCGCTTGGCCTTGTTTCCACGTCGGAGGTATGGCTTTTTGGCCGCAAGTCTTCCATGAAGGCCACTTCTGACCAGACTTCTCGGACAGTAGATGGGTGTACCAGGGTCCCACTGTTTTCTGCCAGTTCTGGGCTGATGGCACTGCTGGACATCTTCCGATTGCGAAGGGAAGTAAGCATGATGTGTCTTTCATCTGCTGCAGTAAGTTTCCTTGGCGGCCACTGTGTCTCACGGTCCTCAGCGTTGCCCGTTTCTTTGTGCTTCTTCAAAAGAGCTTGGACAGCACATTTGGAAACCCTGTCTGCCTTGAAATTTCTGCCTGGGAGAGACCTTGCTGATGCAGTATAACTACCTTGTGTCTTGTTGCTGTGCTCAGTCTTGCCATGGTGTATGACTTTTGACAGTAAACTGTCTTCAGCAACCTCACCTTGTTAGCTGAGTTTGGCTGTTCCTCACCCAGTTTTATTCCTCCTACACAGCTGTTTCTGTTTCAGTTAATGATTGTGTTTCAACCTACATATTGAATTGATGATCATTAGCACCTGTTTGGTATAATTGTTTAATCATACACCTGACTATATGGCTACAAAATCCCTGACTTTGTGCAAGTGTACCTAGAAGAATTGATGCTGTTTTGAAGGCAAAGGGTTGTCACACCAAATATGGATTTGATTTAGATTTTTCTTCTGTTCACTAATTTTGCATTTAGTTAATTGATAAATATAATCTACTAACATGTCTATTTTTGAAAGCATTCTTACTTTACAGCATTTTTTCACACCTGCCTAAAACCTTTGCACAGTACTGTATATATATATATATATATATATATATATATATATATATATATATATATATATATATATATATATATATATGATTCAGTGCTTGGAAATTCTGGCCTGTGACTGGTTAAAACGTCATCATAGGAGCAAAAATAGATTGAACTATTGCCCTAATCCTTACACCACAGGGTAATAGTCTCCCTTCTGACATGTGATTGGTTCACATCACTGTTTAAAGGAACACCCTTCTCCCCTGCACTCCTCACAACTAGAGAAAATGGCTGAATGTTAAAAAAAACAGCTGAAAACGATTCTGTGATTTCACAGAAAACGAATTACAAAACATACTACAAAAGAAAGATGCTCCAAACACTAAAATGGTGATTAAAATGTCACTGTCACTGACTTTCTCAAATTCAACTCGACGATATAAACAAATATGGCGGCGGGGCTCTAAATTGTATTATGCAGCAGTCAGCAAGCCAGACGGAGAGCTGTACGCCAAAAAGACTTTGATAACTATGCGGTATGAACTTCAAAAACATTTTCTGCTATTTATTTATTTATGTTATTTATTTATTTATGTTATTTTCAATTAAAAACATTTATTTAGTTACTTATTTACTGTATGTGGGGTGCCTGATGGCTCTGTAGCGATATATACGACTTATAATTAGTTTCTTTTTTTTTAATTCAGATTATTTTAAAAGTACCCAATTTGTATTACATTCGTGTCTGTTAGAGTTTTTGAAGGTTTACTCACTTTTCTTGTTCTTTCCAAAAAAGGACAGGGCCTATAAACATATTATGAATATTTGACGCCTTGCATTCGTCTCAGTGCATGTTAACCCAGTTTATGTGATATAAAGGAATATGGTAATCAGTAACAGGCCTCTGCTAATATCCCAAACAAAAATCAGCAAAGCAGGGTTTTAAATATGTATTTCTTTTTTATTGAGCTTGACTAAATAAATAAAGAAACAAAATACAAATAAAAGGTAGATTGGAAAAAAAACACAACATGGTACCAACACTGAACTGAAAAAATGTAGGCATATACAATGTATATGAAACACTGCCCTGCACCTTTATTAGAACGTGTCTACCCAATTGGATATGGCATCACCCTGGTGTGGGGCTCATAGTACACCCTGGATCCCTTGATTAACGTGGAAGGTGGAACGAATGCCAGAGCTTACTTAAGCATTGTTGCAGAATCCACCTAACTATGCTACACTTTTATGCTGATAGCAATGGCTACTTTCAAGACAATAATGCATCCATCGATAGCACCAGAATAATGAATGGGGTGGAGAGAAATAAATATCTTTTAGACATCTTCCAGTCTACCACAATGCTTGGATCTCAATCCAATTGAACATGTTTGGGATCAACTTGGACAAACCATTCATCCCAATCATCTGTCTACCTATGATAATGAACCAACTACATACCATATTAATGAATGAATAGATTAACATCCCTTAACACCTTCCAACACCTTGTGGAGTCTATGTCATGTTGTGTCAAGGCTGGGAAAATGGTGGCCCGATGCATATTATTTTTTATTTGCTGCTGCATATGACTGCACAGACTAATCATCATGCTGTGGCGGTGTCTAACATTTGAGTGGATTATCTGCCAAGCTATCTCTGTTGTCATATGAATAGTTGACCTTTACCACAGTGGAGTTCATGTCACTGTAGCCTTCCCCCTTTTTTGACACAGTCTCACTGGTTAATATTAAATCGGTGGCACCGCAGCTTTACGAAATCTGATTTTAAAATGCTTTCAAATGATTAGCACTTTTTTTTCATAATACAGTTGGTTCCAGATTTTGGGCCTCATTTACTAAACTTTCTTAAAAGTAGGCATAAGACGCGTGTTAATACAATCTCGGAATGCCGCTTATTAAGACGCGTACTATTGAAATCATTAGCATATTAAGACATGCCTTATCACAGAAGATAAGGCACGTCTTAAAGAAATGATGACATAGGGGCCACTGACTATAAAGGAATGAGTAGAGATTGAGATACCCAGTTGTCAGTTCTTGACTTTTACTAAATACTCTATAACGGCGTTTGGAAGGCAGGATTGCAAAGATAAATAAATAAAGTTATAAACAATCCTACCTAGTCACCGTCATGGCTGTACAGTATATATAAAAAGCATTTAACTTATACAGTATAATCACCTATTCCTTTTTTTATCCATCATTGATTAGATCAGGGCTGCAGCCTTAGGCTACATTAATGAAACTGTGAATAGAACAAAGTATGGAGTTGGCATTTAGACCAGGTTGCATATTTCAGCGATCACCGCATTTCTGTACATTGAAATGGCGTTCACGTGTTTTACAACGTGGATCTCGCAGACACCAATTGCAGGAAATGCACAGATAATAATAACTAGGAGTAACTATACTGTACATAGCCTACTGTATAATCTAGTGTAGCTAGACAAAGAATCATTTTGTACAGAAAAGTGTAAATGCAAACACTGTGAAGGTGCAGAATTATTTGTACAGAAGTAAAAGCAGGTATGCACAAGGTATCGACCCCAGTGCAAGCCGACACATGCAATGGTATAGCTGTGCCCAAATCGTGTGGAGAAAAGAAATGTGATTTAGGAGAACACTTCCTTCTTTGATATTATGTACTGTTGTGATTGTAAACCCAATTTCCTTTATTTATTTATATTACCATGTTTCAGTTATGTCTGTATGAACGCAGTTATGTCTTTTTTTCCGTTTGCATAGTAAGTTATGACCATTTTTTAATAGAAAATAGCAGGTTCACAAGATGGCTGAAGTGGTTCTCAGTATCCAGGGGTATTAAATTGTTTGACTGCTTAACAGTTATGTGTACCTATAAAATTTCACTTTTTCACATACACTTGTTTTATTTAATGCATGCCCTGGTCTAGTTGTAAACCTTTGCCCTCCCTAGTCCACCCTCTATCAGTAACCCAGGGCACAGATAACTGTTATCTAATATTTAGGAGATTTTCTCTTCTCTAGTTGGAGAAAGAGTAGAGCAGGAAGGTCAAATTTGATGCAAGGAAATGTGAATACGGATACTAATAGAGGAAACTGAAAATTGGACAGTTGTTAAAGCTTTATTAGTGGCAATAAAGTTAAACATGTGTAAACCTTTGGGAGTGTTAGTCCAATTTGGAAGGAAGTATAGGGTTATATTGCAATATCTAAATGGGCACAAGTGGGTGTAATGGCAGGTCTGGTACATGCTGCAAACATCTAGCCACATTGCTACTTTTTAAATAACCAATCAGAGTTAGTGGTGTTACTGTTTTTACAATGCTCAAGGTCTTTCAGCCATTCGCACAACAGATAGCAATTAATTTATTATGCAGCAATGGCCCATTAGTTTTTCAGTAAAATTATAAAACCATTCCATGACAAAGAACAAAAGCAATTATATTGACACTGGTATATGGAGGAATCCAGCATTTAAAATGTGGGAAAATATACTAGTAAATACAATATAGGAAAAGTTTTGAATAAAGGAAGTGAATGATTTATACTTTAATTTCCATCTCTTTGAGCCCTTAAAGATGAATACAAGAAACCATCCCACCAAACTTCAGTATACACTAAAATAAAGAAAAACTATTAAAGCTATATGTCCAAATCTAACAATGTCAGGATGCACTATTTTAGAAACATTCCTTTTAAAATGTCCCCACAACAAAGCTTTTGTGTAAAAAATGTATACACTAATTTGAGATAATACCACACAACCTTCTCTAAACTTGAAAAAAGATATACATGAGAATCTGACTGAAGATGATTGGGAGAACATATGCAAAAACATCAAGTTTCAACACCTTGTTCAAGACATAGACTTATTCAGTTCAAAATTATTCATCAAATTTATTACACGCCCTACAAAATGAAAAAAAAAAAATCTACATTAGACACTGGAAGTGTCAAGAAAAATAGGTACTCTGCTTTAGATTGTATGGGAATGTCAGGAGATAAGGGCCTCCTGGAATCAAATTATTATTCTAATATGATAGAATACAAGATTCCAGAAAGACCATCTCTATTAATATTGGGACTTACATCTAACCTGGACTTACCTAAATACAAAGAAAGGGTAATACTTTAAACAAGCATATTGGCATAAAAAAAAATGTTGTCACTGGAAAGAATCAAAACCTCTCTCTGTTGCAGAATAGTGGAATCATCGGATAGAAGTAATACGATTAGAAAAAATAGGAGCAGTGACAAACCTAATATTTTTACAAAATGTTGGTCAAATGCAATGCAGTATATACATACCTTGGAAACTATGTTGTCTTTCTCAAAGGGGAATCCACCCACTAATCACATACATAATCAAACTTCCTTTTAAATAGCACTCTCGTCTACACCTCCTTGTCGTTTGTTTGGTTTCGTATCGTATCTCCGTACGCCATGTTCGTGGTGTCTCTTACCTTAACGTTATGGACTTGACACACCAGTCATAGGCCTAGGGCACAACATCCATTTCCAAGCGCTGCAATTTCATTCTGCTGCATTTCTTCATCCTACAGTTCCGGTAGACCAGCGATTACCAGTCCAGCCACTCGGTTGCTGAATGTCCTCGTTCCAGTAAACTCCATGCTCAAATTCGCAAAGCTACCTGTCTGTATGCCCAGGCATCAGCTCATTGGAACCCCTCTTCCTTACCCCAGAAGGATCAGTCGTTTCCAGGAATTTGTTCTATGACCATCTGCGCGCATCTCTCCTATGCGCTGGATTTTCTCCCGATTTAATTACTCCAGAGATTCCTTCAGAATCGCTGCCGCTTCAGCTGCTTCAAGGAACATTTCTCTGCACTTGATCAAGACATTGGGGCAATGGACTTTCTGGGGCATACAAACTTTACATCCGCAAAAATGACTTGGGGATTTTAGCAGCGCACCGGAGGAAGGGTAACCCTCGGCCATGGATTCCCTAAGGTTCCCTCCTGTCGCCTTTGAGTAGGGTTTTTTTCCATACCTGAGTGCTGGGCGGTTTAATTCTGCAAGGTGAAGGTGCTTGAGGTGGGCCTGTCCCGGGGGAAAGTGGAATCGCTTTGCTTGTCCTGCCCACTGGCAAGATATATCTCTCTTTCTTTTTTAGGTAGTTTCGGTCAGAAAAAGTGGGTCTGTATTTTGGGCTCCAGTGATCAGACCCTGAATGAATTTATCAATAAGTTAAAAAAACTCCTCTTTATCCATATTTACAAAATAGCTTTATCATAATCGTGAGCTGTGCGATTATTTTGTAATTCAAGGTAGGCTAGGCAGCCTTGTCCTTTTTTGGGGTAGGTGGCCCAGAGTGCCACTTGTCCTGCCTGCTGGCATTAGTTATCATTCAATCAATATACATTACATCATAGTTCGGCCAGCGTATAGCGGCGGCTATCGAGCTCCAATGGACAAGACCATGGGCCAAGTTATATTATATTTCATTATGGGTATGGTAATTTGTCAAATGCAATAAAGAACTGTTCATTTGTGGATGTCTCCTTTCTGAAAAATATAATCCATTAGATTAATGATTTTGCCATACAAAACTATATATATTTTGAACTCCTAGGTGTGGATACATATTGTTTGAACTTATATGAACAGGCATAAGGGAGTGGCCAAAAGATTTAATCAATGAGATATGGCTACATGACTGTAAGAAGGCAGTTGCATTATATACACTCAAATACAACATGTACAAATGTATTATAGCAATGATTGTTGTATAATATAATGAACTAATGAATTTACTTTCTGTATAAACATTCATTTTCAAAAACAATAACATGTTATTCACAAAAACAGAATTAGATGCAATTCACGTGCTGTGGTTAAGTTTTACACAGAACATCTCGACTTCTTTACTAATGTTCCTTACCCACAATTTATACAGCATGAGTCGTTCTTTTTAATGGAAACCACGCAGGATAAGCTAACTACAGATCTTGCATTATGTTAAAGGATCTTATTATTTTTCAATATATGTGTTATAGTATGTGTACTTTTTCTATTATTGTTTTTTGTGAACCGTATCATGTAACACAATTGATATAATTTGTACAAAAAGGTGTCAAATGTATTACCGTTGGCTTTCACTAGATGGCAGGATTGAGTATTATGTCTCACTTTAGTGGGCAAGCCATAGGGTGAGTTCCTTTAATCTACCTGTGTTCCAATACTAGTTGGAGCATAGTATATACTGTAGCGATCCTACAAGTAAAACATTTTATTTTCAATTTTGACTCCCAGTTCCCTTCCTCTTACTTTATGATTTATTTTCGTGCTATTTGTGTTAAAAATAAACAACTTGAGCTTTCAGCTCCATCCAGCCTCAGTGTCATTTTCTATCCCAAGAACCCGAGACGCTACAATATACATTTTTGTATTTTAAAGGCTCCATTTGTATGAAAGAATTATTTAAGAAAAGGGCTTATTAATACATGCAGGGTTTGTTTTATACAGAAAGCAGTTCCAGAAATGCAAGTGCTACCAAAATAAATGTTTCACCAAGAATAGTTATTCCAGCACTAAGAAAACAAATGGTTTATTTCGACATTTCTTCTTAAATATACTGTTTAAAAAGACACTTTAACACAATTTCTAACATTATTTCTAACAGATAAAACAAATGTTCAAATTATATTTTGATATAATGGAGCTTTTCAGCACTCTGTACCGTCATTCTTCCAAAGCATTCTAAATATCAATAAAACTACCATGTGCCTTTTGTAACTAACTGAAATTAACTGCATTACAAATGTTACGGGTGTTGTGAGCATTGTCAGTTAATGACAAGGTCGCCACTGCTGTCACATTCAAATGAAATGTCACACTTGGCTGAGGAGGAGAAGGCTGGGTGTCCCACGGTTCCAGGTACAGAAAATGAAGCGCAGCTTCTTGGGTTCAGTCGTATCCCCATGACTGAATTCAGCCTGCACCACAATCAGCTTGTCTTGGTTCTGCTGCATCCTCAGAACATATGGGGTCCCCAGATACTTCACCATAACTGCAAAAGTTTTTGGCTTGGAATAATAGACCATGGCTAGACAGGGGGAAAAATCTACAAAATTCTCCCTTGGGTGAGCTTTGTAAAGAATCATTGTGTGTTGTTTGTATCTTGCAGAAAGAAAATATGTTTACTATTTTTAGTGGATTTTAAAAAAGACTAAACACTGGCTACTATAAAGTCATTAATATGGAAAAGTACACATTTACAACTAACATATATGTCTACTGTTGGGATACTGTCAGAGTGGAAAAGAAGAAATAATATGTATCAAATTGTTACACCGAACAGTGAATCCACTAAAAACTAAAACAATAACCTATGAATAATGTCTGGTGGTCCACTATGAAAGGTGCTATATAAAATAAAGATTGATTGATTGTTAAAACAACAGTAAATGTATCAAACTAACAGCAAAGGAGCAAAATTAAAAACTGTTTAACCTGCTTAACCCATTCAAATTATTGTCTTTGCATTTGCATTTACCCATTACAATTTTGTGACAAACTTTAAGGTATGATTGTTGTGTATTTACAGTTAATGACATATAAACTAATCAAAACATTACTACAGTAGCTAGTGCCTTAAAACAAATTAAATCCCATTTCAAGGATATAAACAACTTTGAGTTGATCATTTCTGAGCAGTTTTTGGTATTCCATTTTATTGTGATACTGTATGTGCCCGGGTAGACCAGCTTGTGAAAACACTAACTTCAACTTAAAGCATCCGCCAACATGTAATTGAGGCAGCCATACAGTTTGACCATCTAACCCCCCTGACATGATTCTATGAGTTTCTGGTTCTGTCATTGGGGATTTTCTAACTGGAACAGAAATACATCCTCTAAAGCTATAAATACCTTATTCTACATATTTTATATGAAGTCCCTTTCAATCTTTGTGCCTGTACATTTTTCATTGCAGGTTGAAGTAATTCAAAACATATTTGGTATCACCACCTGAGTAGGGTTGCTACCCGTTCTGGTTTTTGCCTGGATTGTTCTTTTTTTGAGTCAGCTGTCCTGGGAAATCTGTAAGACTTCCCGGGACATTACATGTCATCAAAGTATATGATTTTTTTTTTTGTTTGTACGAAATTACTCTGGTGTCACAGTTTTTTGTGGGAAGGTGGGAATCCTACACCTGAAGCATTAAAAAAAAAAGGATACAAGGTACTAGCCTTAAGCATTCAGGCACTATACAAAATGAATTTGTAGTATCTCAGAAACAGTGCGATCACATTAGGTTCCATATGACCAGTTAGGATTCACAGTCAATTTAATCTGTTTTTTGCAGATTTTACTCGACAGCAACAAAATGTGAAGATCAACCCATTGGCTTGGGTTTCAGTCTTACATGGTATTTACCCATAGACATACATGGTTACTCCATGGTCAACTCATTGTCTAAGACCATGGTCATACATATCAGTTCACTGTCAAGTCTATGGACCCTATACACACTTTGTTCCATATGCAATAAATTATATATGACCATCTTAATCTTAGATAGTATCAACAAAAAAAGCCTTTGGGTGGCTTTACAAGGAATTTCACATACAGTAGGGATGCTTGCTGTACAGCTGTTATTCCAAAGAGGGGGCATTTTCTATTGCAAAGGGGGAAAGGTTAAAACGGTTAAAAACAAATGAGACATATGTCTCTCTTAAAGACTAGTTAGCAAACAATAGGGCAGGCTGTGGCAAGTCTAATATCTTCCTGTAGACTCACCCGCTGTTATTGATTCTTTATGACCTGAACTGTCCTTAGCGTGACTGTGTTCTTTTCCTCATACATGCTATACAGTAGGATTTAAGACAGTTACTACCTTAATATTGATTTTTTGGTGCAGAAAAGGGGTGATTTGTGTCTGTAGCCATACTGCACAATAAAAAGATATGATTGTTAAAAGCTTATGGAATTATATCAGAGGTCTAACCTGTAGTAATCCTTTAACACCTAAAAAAGATATCTGTGAGAATGTTTGTGATTAACAGAAAATAATTCAAGGATACCGAGCTCGTACACACAGTTCTGGTTTGTAATGCTTTAGGTTTGATCTTTACATATACAACTGCAAAAAAAGTTTTATATTATCAAAAAATTACATATTCCCATGCTTATATAATTTGAAAAAAAGGCTTCTAGATTTTCCCTAAATGTTATTTTAGTGACTGCAGGTCTATCTATTTACAGTACATCGTACATAAACTTTGATTTAATTAAGGTCTTGGTTTTATTGAATATATTGTTTATAGGTCCAAAGTTTACATACCCCCAATGGAAACTTATAATTTCTAGAATTGGCCAGTATATTTTGGTATGCTATGGAATCCATTTTAACATATATTGGAACTAAATTTCCTGTGCCATTAGAGGGAAAACAGCCCCATAGACTCATAGGAGTAGCTTGATTTTTGTTTCATCACTCCACAAAACCTTTGACCAGAACTCATATCCATCATTCAAATGCCGTTTTGCAAATTTTAAACAATTGCTATTGTGACGTTTTCCAAACAGTGTCTTTTTTCTTGGCCTGCGACCATTGAGACCTTCACCTTGCAATACTCAACCTATGGTTGAAATGGAAACCACAGTCCCACTTGCAGCCAGTTCACTTTGAATATCTTTGGCAGTCAATCTCGGATTGTTATTAACCTTCCTCACAATTCTTCTACTTGTTCTTGGTGAAAGAACCTTCTTTCTTCTAGACCGAGGTAGCGTTGTGACAGTACCATGAGTCTTGTACTTCTTGATAATAGAAACAGTAGTTGAAATTGGGATACTCAATTGCTTGGAAATCTTCTTGTATCCTTCTCCAGCTTTATGACAATAAATAATTTTCTGCCTAAGGTCTTCAGATAGCTCTTTACTTTTTCCCCATATTGACTTACTGGTAATGATTTCCATTACATGAGAGTAGATGTTAAAACTTCATGCTGATTTGAACTTGGCTCTCGCCAAGATAAGCACCAACTAAGACGTAGCTTCACAGTAAACTAATGTGATCCATATGTGTCTCCATCCATTTGCGCTTCCTTCCATATGATGATGTAGATATCCTTCTGTCTGGTGTTGATGGCTGAAGTGTAATGCTGGCTCCAGGGATCAGCTTATTTTGCCTCCCTAAGCGCATCAGCACACACAAGCGGCTGCGATGCTGGCTCGGGGATCAACCATAGTGCGGTCTCCCCAGCGCATCAGCATGACAACCGTCTGGATTGAGCTAAGTAGGGTACATCTCTGGGGTCTTCAAGTGGGCACCTTCCATCCTCGGTGTTTCGTCGACTAGCCCACGACACCTCAAGAGGGCTCGGCGGTGATTCTGGCGTCCCAGCATCACCCCCTCCGTCCCCACTCAACTCAGCCCAGCTTACTTACCTGTACATCAGCCTTTCTTTCTTTCTATTGTGCTTGAGATCCCCAGCCAGAATCTTTCCGTCTCAACCACAGCCAGTTGCTGCTCCTCTCTGCTGCTTCAGATAAGTTCTTCACTGTCGCGACGCAACTCTTGGCCATTGAATCCGACATCTCTGAGAAACCGGGTTGTAGAGTGTGCCACAAATCCTCGACATCCCACTTCCACTGGGTAAACCCAGACTCTCCATCCTCGCTGTTCGCTTCAGTGGCTAGTTGAGCATACCGCAGTTTCTTCCTCTCATACGCCTCATCTACAGCATCCTCCCATGGCACTGTTAACTCTACCAGGTGAACAAGGCGTGCTGATCCAGACCACAGGACAATATCTGGTCGAAGGTTTGTGGTGGCAATTTCAGGTGGAAAAATAAGCCGCTGACCAACATCTGCCAGCATTTTCCAGTCTCTAGCAGCTTCCTGTTGTCCTGGGCGAGGATTGGTTTTAACACCTTTTCTTGGTGGTTGCTCTCCTGGGCGGAGAAATGTTGTCTTTTGTGTGTAATGTTTTGATGGAACAGGTGGCAACTTATTGGTCATGTTACGCTTGTCTTCCAATGCTAAGGCCAAACATCGCAGCACCTGGTCATGGCGCCAAGTAAACCGTCCTTGGCTAAGAGCCACCTTACATCCTGTCAAAATGTGCCTTAATGTTGCAGGTGATGAACACAAAGGACATGAGGGATCCTCTCCTACCCAGAGGTTTAGGTTCTGTGGTGATGGGAGAACATCATATGTTGACCTTATAAGGAAACTGATCCTGCTCTGTTCCATTGACCATAGGTCTTGCCAGCCAATCTTGCGTTGTTCCACACTCTCCCATCTCATCCATTCTCCCTGCTTGCCCTGGGAAATGGCCTTTATACACCTCATCCTCTCCTCCTGCTTTTGCACCTCGTTGACTACAAGCTTCCTCCGTTGCGCTGGGGCTGCCTTGTGCCATGTAGGAGGAGCTGAACTGAGACCAAGACCCCTCTTCCATGCTGAACTTGCCCCATGATATCACCAATTGAAGGGCAGCCTTTGCATCCTCCACAGCTTTCTTTGCCACCCACTTTCTTCCAGTTTTCAACACAGGTGCTGCCTCCCTTACGCATTTGTCGCGTGACTCTACTAATGTCATTTCCAGTCGGACCTTGGCACTTAAACTCCTCGGTTAGAGCGGAGACAGGTAGCTGCAGTCTTCCTTTACCATAAAGTCCCACTCTGCTGAGGCAGCGTGGAACTCCCAACCATTTCCTGATGTTTGAACTGATTAAAGCTTCCAGCTTCTCTACTGTTGTCAAAGAAACCTCGTACACAGTCAGTGGCCACAGCAACCTTGGCAGTAGGCCAAACTGAAAGCACCAGAGTTTTAGTTTGCCTGGTAAAGCTGCTGTCTATGCTCTTCAACCCTTCCACAGCTTGTTGTCTAACTTCTCCCACACGAACTGTATCCTTTAGATCCCGTCGTACCATCTCCCAAGGCTCTTCACTGGCTTCTCAGACACTGTTGGTATTGCCTCACCATTAATGAAGAACGTTTTATCTACTACTTTACCTTTAATTATAGAGATGCTCCTTGATTTAGTGGGCTTGAATTGCATTCGTGCCCATTCAATGTTATTGGTTAATTTGCCCAATAACCGATTAGTGCAGGCTACTGTTGTAGTCATGGTTGTCATGTCATCCATGTATGCTCGAATTGGTGGTAGTCGTATTCAGAAGCCAAGCGCTCTCCTCCCACTACCCATTTTGATGCCCTAATGATTACTTCCATTGCCATGGTAAAAGCCAGTGGAGAAATGGTGCATCCTGCCATTATTCCAACTTCTAGGCATTGCCATGTAGTGCTGAATTCTGAAGTTGAAAAACTAAATTGCAAATCTCCAAAGTAGGCTTTCACTAGATTTGTTATTGTCATTGGTACACTGAAAAAATCAAATGCTGCCCAAAGAAGTTCATGTGGCACTGAACCATATGCATTAGCCAAATCCAGGAATGTCACATGGAGCTCCTTCCTCTCCTTTTAGCTGATTGAATTTGTTGCCAGATCACATTGATGTGTTCTAAGCATCCTGGGAAACCTGGAATGCCCGCTTTTGTATTGAAGTGTCAATGAAGCAGTTCTTTAATAGGTAAGTTGACAATCTCTGAGCAATAATGCTGAAGAAAATCTTGCCTTCTACGTTTAATAGGGAAATAGGGCTGAAACTGACTGATGCTGCTAGAATCTTTTCTTTAGGTATAAAGACTCCACCTGCTTTCGGCGCCATGCTCTTGGTACAACCTGTTTTTCCATGCTACTTTCATCAGTTTCCACAGGATTAGTAGAACTCCTGAAGCACTCTTGTACACTCTGTAACGGAACTCCATTAGGCCCTGGAGATGATGAAGCCCTTGCTTTTTTCACAGCTTGCTCTACTTCTTTCCACTTAGGTGCACAGTCCTCCATTTGGTATTCTGGTGGATTGATAGGTGGGATGTCTGAAGGAATTGACATAGGCTCCTGCCTTTTTGAATCTGTATCGTTTCCTCCAAATATCTCTCCAACTCAAACTTAGATGCTTTTAGTGTGCCATTCTTCTCACTGGTGAATAACTTCTTTACAAATTTGAATGGGTCTTTATAAAAGTTAGTTCTCGCACGCTCCTTCTTTTTGTAGCGTTTACGTGGGCTCAGCTCTGCGCAATGTTGCAAGCTTATGTTTTATGACCCTTTGTAAGAGATTGAGTCCCTCCTTCTGACTTTCTTCTGCTCTTCTCCATTGCTTCCTCAGCTGTCTCCTTTCTCTAACTAAGCGTTCAATCTCCTGCTGCCGTCTAGACTTTCCAGGAATAGTTTGTACTTTTTCCTTCCTTTTTCAACTCCAAACCTCTCGCTTCCATATCGTAGATGATGTCATAAATTTATCCAGTTTCTTTTCAACTGTTCCACTTAACCTTTCCAATGCAAAGCAGAGATCTGTGTTTACTGTGTCCCATGCAGTTTTCTCACAAGCTCTTGGCCATTTAACTCCAGGCTTGTGCCCGTTGAGGTTCTTTTCTCTCTTACGCTGGTTTGTCTGCCGGGTTCACAAGGATCATTAGGTTCATCACTAACTGTGTCCATGCAAGTCCTCCTCACATCTATGACAGGGGTGCTGATATCCTGCGAACTGTGGTTTGCTTCCTGTCGCTGGATTTCATTCGACTGACTTGACTGACTTCGTAAGAAGTACTGATCAATGCGAGGCCCTTGTCCCTTCTCCCTCAAGCATTTCATTCTCCCTTGATGAATCTTCAAACCCTGACCGTTGTCGCCTTGCTCCAGCCGCAGACACAAACCTGGAGTTCCATGTCTTTGCTAACTGCAGATCTTGAACTAGTCTTTTGTGAAGTACTCTCCATACTCATATCCGTTTCCGTTCCTAAGTCCTTAACCGTGTTGTCCAACGTTGAGTCATCTTCGCCCCGCTCTCGCGAGACTCTAGGGGTATTTTTCTGTTTAATTTCTTTGAAGCCTTGGTGGGTGTCTCCAGCATCCTGTAAACACAGAGCTGGATACTGCCGACAAGGGTAGCTAACCCTTGCCAGCCCCAATGGGGTCTCTTTCCTCCAGTCAGCTGTCTCTCCAGGCTGTCACGAGGTCTTTCCCTTGTTGCCAGCTGCACTATTCACAGCAGTCACTGGACGTAATGACAGCAATCATCCTATGCCTAACACTTTTATAGACTTTTCTAGAATTAGGTTCTGTATTATCGTATTGAAATTTCTAACACCTTGTAGACAATATTATCATAGCATCAAAGGGTATGAATACTTTTGAATTGGCATTTTTAGAGTTTTGCAAAATACAATTGCTGAAATAAATAATTGTAGACATCTATTTCTTGAAACTTTTTTTTCCTCATCCACAAAAGCAAAACTTTTGCTACAAAAGATTTTTACAAAAATTCTTTGTTTTCGAGAAATTTCTAGAAATTATATATTTCCATTGCGGTATGTAAACTTTTGACTACAGCTGTATATATTGTGAGCCAGCTTACAGGTTCACCACCGGAAGGCATTCATGGCAGGCTAGAGATGAGCCCACAGGTACTTCAGATAACACCCAGATAGACCTGTGGCCAGCGTGCTTGCCTGCCATGACCCCTTTAAAAGAGAGCCTTTGCAGCCAGTCAGTTCTGTCTGGGATTATCTAAGCCCAAACCTGAACGGACTAACTGTGATACAAACCTTAAGAACCTGGTGCTGCTTTGCATATGGTATCCCCTTTCCTTTGCCGGCACTGTGGGTAATACCTACCACTGTCCTGGACTAACCAGCAGGAGATCTACCTGGGGGGCTGGAGTCTCCAAACAGAGGATGGCTGTACTTCAGGATATACCAACACCCCATGGCTTGGATTTCCACCCAAAGATTGGAGACAGACTGCGCTAGTTTTCCCCAAGACTAGGCAACTAAAATCTACCTTTGCCTAATGGACATTCTGGCGCGATTACCTGGTGGAGAGTCAGGTGAAATTACTCACTCACCACCTGGACGTGGTTGAAAGTCTAGCTGGTATACATCAGGTTTTTGTGTGTTTTGTTTTATGAATCCTGTTTGAACTGTTTATTTTGTTTTGCAATCGTCTCGCAAACAGGATTGTCATTTCTATAATAAGAGCAAGCCTTTTTCTTGGGAGTTTTTTTTAACTTTAATAAAAATGTTGATTGTGTTGGAAACTACTGTTTGTTTCATCTGTGTGCGCCCACACACTCACAATATATATGTACATTATATATATATATATATATATATATATATATATATATATATATATATATATATAATTTCTGATCGCTTAATTTATGGGCATTAGTTGATTAATCGGTAGATTAATCCGTGCACATTTTTAATAAAGGTAACAATATTCTAGCGGCTGTCCTGCATAGTAACAATAAAAAATCAGTAGAATCTAAAAAAAAAAAAAGACCAATTGGAATTTGGTCTTTTAAAAGTATTTTTATTATCTTGTCCACAGTTGGCAGTGGAATAGCCTGCACTCGAAACAGTGACCTCCAGGCTATAGGGCGCATCCTGCACTCCATGCGGAGCGCATTTACCGCATGCGCCACTTGGGAGCCCCTTTATACTATGCCTTTACTATAGTTACTATGGTTTTCCATGATGTTTCGCATGCCTCTCACCTTTAAAATGCTTTCACTATGATTTAGTACACTTTGTTATGTTTTTATTGTGCTAAACTTTTTACGGGTATACAATAGAATTCCTTCATGTTTATACAATTTTAAAGGTTTCACTGATAATAATTACAAATGGTAGATGCAAGGGTATTATTTTAATCTGATTGTTTTTGCCCCTGTTCTTCGGCAGAATCTGAGCTGTATCTGTGACAGATTAAGGCAAATCCAAAAGCAGCCTTAACTGATTTGGCTAAATCTAAAATTGAAAGATAATAATGAATCTTTTGTAAGCAATGATTTGGCATATATATATATATATAACACACACACGCACATACAATCACAGACAAAACCATTTGGGCAGTTAAAAAAAAAAGAGAAAAACCACAAAGAAAATGAGTTATGTAATTTCTAATTGTTCTATTGAAAGATATGAAGTATAGTTTGTCAATGATCACTCACTGGTGATCACGCATTCTCACGATTTTATCTGGATGGGGCATTTTAACCCAATCCAGGCTGTGAAGCAATAATAACAATAAAACAGTGTTTAAACAGTGCATTTAAATCATAGTAATATAAATAAATACAGGGGTGGGGGTACCCGTTATACACCTCTCGCGTAGGTCTCCCTCTGAGCTGGCCTCAACCTCCAACAGGAAGGTTCTCCGAGAGCCAGAGGGGACCCCCGGCCAAATCTTAACAATCTCTGTATCATTCCAGGTTCCCCCTGGGGGCAGCATACATCCTCCCCAGCCTTGGAGGCTGATCGATTCGGTCTCACCTCCGCGAGAGCGGTATCTCTCTGAGCCAGGGGACAACCCTGCTCTTTTTTCACGCCTCCATTTTCTATCTCTTGTTCCCCCTGGGACCGGCACGTGTGCTTCCTGAGCCAAGGGGAAACACTGCATGTTTTACTAGCAACTTGTTTCAACTATGCCAATGTTCCTTTCTGGCCTCTTTGCATATTAATTTAATTTTCTCATAGGTGACTTCTAGAGTTCTCAAATGTATCCTCTATCCTTCTCTTCATTTTTCCCCTTGGGGGAAAACAAAGCTTGCTTCCTAGCCTTGAAAGCAGATCGATTTCAGTCTCACCTCAGCGAGGGCAGCCAAGGGGAAAGCACGTTATCTGCCTAAAGTCTCAGGGCCTATATATCAGACCTCGGAGAAATATAGTTGTATTTGATATTTTATTTGTAAACACCAAGTATTTCAAATAGTTGTAATATTTTAATATATATGCACAATCAATTTTGTTTTTAAATATTAAAATATTAATTGCACAAAGTAAAATATTATTTGAAAATATTTAAATATTTAAGTTATTTGAAAAAAAAAATCAACTATTCCCAAATAGTTAATGAATAATCAAAAACTAAAACCTAATTATTACCCTAAATGTATAATTAGTACCAAGTCTTGCAATTACCACATGGTGGGTGAGGAGGATTTCTAACGAGGAAAATGCTAAACATGTTCAATTCAATAACTTCAAAACAGGCCATTAAACCAGTGGTTAATGATATTTCATTGTTTTCAAATATTTACCCACTGAAATAAAATGTTCAGATATTTCAATAAATTGATCAAATTAAATCTAATTGAAATAGAGCCATTTCCAAAAGATAATTGAGTGGTTAACAAGGACAAGGCTTAAACTGCTTAGAATGCAAGATAATAATTAGGCTGCTGTATGTTACAGTTACATATTTATGAAGTTTAAAGTATTTCAATGTATTTCAACTACTTTACTCACATTTAAATGTTTTAAAATAATAATTGCTTTCCACAAACCATATTTAAATATTTTCAAATAATAGTTACTTTCTGCGATATGTATTTAATTATTTTCAAATTATAACTTTTCACAAACTATATTTACAATTATATTTATCTCAGGTCTGATATATATATATATATATATATATATATATATATATATATATATATATATATATATATATATTCTGGAGTGTACAATTTAATTGAAACGGGACATGATTAGTTCAAATGTTATATTAACTCAAGGGAAAATAATATTTCTATTACTGTTTTCGGCTTTGCTGTCTTAATAATCATGGACATGGAAATATTAAACAAGCTCTAAAGTTTCCCCAGGCATAACGCACACAATGGTAATGCATTGTTTGTTCAGCTATCCCTTTAGATGTTGTGTAGCACAGCTTCTTCACATTCTGAAGGCAGTCCTGTGACCCAGCTGGTGAAAGATTACATTTTCTGTGAACAAAATATGGACTGGTAACATTGGTGACTGAAAATTGATAGAAATTGAACTCAAAATTATTACTAATTCATTTAGAATATCATATTAATGTATTAATTTAAAAAAAAAAAAAACTTTGCAGAAATCGCTCAAATGAAACAATCACGTTGTCGTTATAAGTTTTCTTTTAAATGACATATAGTAATTAATCTCAGTAGCTGAGTCTGCAGCCTCAAAAGTCGCAGCATAGTATACTATCACCATGCTTTCTGACTGTCCATACCTTCAGGCTTCATATCCAATCCCATTTTCAACATTCTTCCAAAATGAGTTACTGAAGATCCAATATGGATACACTTTTGTATAGTTATAGGTACAAACTTGGTTCTCATTACGTTTAAAGTAAATCCATGAAACAGAAATAGGTCAGCCATTGCTCCATACTCCTTAATATGAGTTTATTTAGATGATCCGATGTGGATACAATTTATAGAAAAACCAAGCTTGGAACAATCTTGCATCCAATTCATTTGATCATGCCCACCATCTTTAACAAGGCCCAGTAAAGATTATATGATGCACCTTGTCTATTTAAGTTAATTAATACAAATAACAGATACTGTACATAATTCTAGTTTTAAACTGTGACCAGTATTACGTAAAAACAAAAAGGTACATGGCTATTTAACTGTTGAAGTGTCCCACTGAAACATTTATATAGTATAGTCAGTGTGTGAGTACTATTTGTATTATATATGGTACACTCATTCCCAGTCACATGAATAAACAGCATACAACTGTACAGACAGAAGTTCATGCAGAAAATCCCTTTGAAGAATGTTATAAATAATATGATTGATAGTGCAAAGGCCACTACCTAATTACTGGGGTACAACCACTTATGATATAGCCTATTTCACCACTACTCCAGAGTTCTGGCTATAGAACACATGATTCTGAGTTGTTTTCAATAGATAATAAAGACAAGCAGCACAATAAGTGATGATATTTGGTATAAATTAACATTCCAGGGAGACCAGATAACACTTTCGTCTTGGCAATGCAAGAATCATGTTAAAACAGTCCCTGGCATACATTTATATACAGACTTCCTGAAGTCAGCATTCATTTTACTAGTGTAGGAAGCACCTTTTTGATATGTGTACTTATGTAATACATAAAACTCTGTAATTTTACCATGGTCAATTTGAACGGTAATTTTATGGTAATTGTATTATTTTTCATGTGCTCATACTTTGTATTTATGGTGATTTACAGTGTAATCTTGTTATAAGATGGCCCTTTTTATACAGCAAAACTGGTCACAAGGTGGTATGGTCATGGCTCGATTTGCCTATAATGCTATTCCACTATCGATAAAACAAATTGCATGTGTTCAGCATTATAAAGGGGTAGCACTGTACCATTTTTTGTGGGGTTAATTTTTTGTTTTCCCACATCTTTACAATGCTTTTGCCATGGTATACTGAGATGATCTGAAATACAGACAAGTGTAGTATAGCTTTAAAAAATAGCCCCCAATACTACAACTACTAGCACTACTAGACAACATTGTATAATAACAATAATAACCATTATCATAATCAAAAACATATTCCATAAGATTATTCTTTTTTACAGAACAAGTACTTTTTTTATCACAGATTCCTTAATCCAGAATGTATATGCATCAATCAATGTCTTTGTTTCTAAAGTTGTTTCTGAAAAGACAAATATTCTGCCTTAACCTTATGAGATCATGAGATACACTAACCACAGTGGATGGCAGCCACTGCCAGTGGATGAGATGACTGTGGGCTTTAAAGGAAGCTACATTGATTTTGCTATTACTGAGGATCACTCTAATAGATATATTAGCAGGCTCATTTGTTTTACACAATACTTTCGATGGTACTGCTGTGTACTGATTGTACTTCTAGTGACAAATAATACAAGCACTTTTATGTAGAAATCAGTAAAAAGAACCTTACTTTTGACTTACTACTTTTTACCCACTAATACAAATGCACACTTTCTCTTACAAACAACATTACGTTTTCAGTTTTAGAACAGCAAAATAGTCCAAAATAGTATTAATTGGGCTACTTCATATAGCTTTCAAGATATGTACAGTCATTGTAAGAAATTATGTTTTAGGTTTTTTAAAACCTGGCAAAATGGGTTCAGAGGCAGAAGTATTGTATGGGGGGGAAGAGTTACACTACCGTTCAAAAGTTTGGGGTCACTTAGAAATTTCCTTGTTTTCGAAAGAAAAGCAAATTTTTTGTCCATTAAAATAACATCAAATTGATCAGAAATACAGTGTAGACATTGTTAATGTTGTAAATGACTATTGTAGCTGGAAACGGCTGATTTGTAATGGAATATCTACATAGGCGTACAGAGGCCCATTATCAGCAACCATCAGTCCTGTGTTCCAATGGCACGTTGTGTTTGCTAATCCAAGTTTATCATTTTAAAAGGCTAATTGATCATTAGAAAACCCTTTTGCAATTATGTTAGCACAGCTGAAAACTGTTGTGCTGATTAAAGAAGCAATAAAACTGGCCTTCTTTAGACTAGTTGAGTATCTGGAGCATCAGCAATTGTGGGTTCAATTACAGGCTCAAAATGGCCAGAAACAAAGAACTTTCTTCTGAAACTCGTCAGTCTATTCTTGTTCTGAGAAATGAAGGCTATTCCATGCGAGAAATTGCCAAGAAACTGAAGATCTCGTTACAACGCTGTGTACTACTCCTTTACAGAACAGCAAAACTGGCTCTAACCAGAATAGAAAGAGGTGGGAGGCCCGGTGCACAACTGAGCAAGAGGACAAATACATTAGAGTGTCTAGTTTGAGAAACAGACGCCTCACAGGTCCTCAACTGGCAGCTTCATTAAATAGTACCCGCAAAACACCAGTCTCAACGTCAACAGTGAAGAGGTGACTCGGGATGCTGGCCTTCTAGGCAGAGTTGCAAAGAAAAAGCCATATCTCAGACTGGCCAATAAAAAGAAAAGATTAAGATGGGCAAAAGAACACAGACACTGGACAGAGGAAGATTGGAAAAAAGTGTTATGGACAGACGAATCTAAGTTTGAGGTGTTGGATCACAAAGAAGAACATTAAGTGAGGCATGAGACCAAATGAAAAAATGCTGGAGGAGTGCTTGACGCCATCTGTCAAGCATGGTGGAGGCAATGTGATGGTCTGGGGGTGCTTTGGTGGTGGTAAAGTGGGAGATTTGTACAGGGTAAAAGGGATCTTGAAGAAGGAAGGCTATCACTCCATTTTGCAACGCCATTCCATACCCTGTGGACGGCGCTTGATTGGAGCCAATTTCCTCCTACAACAGGACAATGACCCAAAGCACAGCTCCAAACTATGCAAGAACTATTTAGGGAAGAAGCAGTCAGCTGGTATTCTGTCTATAATGGAGTGGCCAGCACAGTCACCGGATCTCAACCCTATTGAGATGTTGTGGGAGCAGCTTGACCGTATGGTATGTAAGAAGTGCCCATCAAGCCAATCCAACTTGTGGGAGGTGCTTCAGGAAGCATGGGGTGAAATCTTTTCAGATTACCTCAACAAATTGACAACTAGAATGCCAAAGGTCTGCAAGGCTGTAATTGCTGCAAATGGAGGAGTCTTTGACAAAAGCAAAGTTTGAAGGACACAATTATTATTTCAATTAAAAATCATTATTTCTAACCTTGTCAATGACTATATTTCCTATTCATTTTTCTATATTTCCTATTCAAACTCATTTCATGTATGTTTTCATGGAAAACAAGGAAATTTCTAAGTGACCCCAAACTTTTGAACGGTAGTGTAAATAAAATGTCTCTTTTGTATGTGAATGCTTTACCACCCCAGTTGCAGGTGAATGTTTTATCTTATATCAGCTCTTTACTGTGGAGAGATAAGAAAGCTTGCTTGCTATTGCTATAGTGCAGGAAATATGTATGTGTTGTATTGAAATTTAAGAGGAGGTGGTGGTATGAAAAAAATATTTCTTAGGAGTAGACATCAACAACAGTCAGTTCCACCCTGACTGATCCCAACTGTTACAATCTCTGTGACACTTTAGGGAATATTTTAGTTAATTGCTAAATTTTGATTGACAAACATGGGATGCAATTAGTAAGCACACACAGTTTGAATGTGCAGTGAACTGGATCTCTGAACCAACAGTTCTGCATTCTCTCAATGTGATCTAGACGAGAGAGACTTGAGCATTTGAGCCATATGTTTCCTTTTAACTCTTATAAATAAGAGTACTTTATATGCACTCTTCCCAGGCTTTTCCACTTAAGTTTGAAGAGCCATTTGATAGAAAAGAAAGATAGTTTAGCGGGTTTATTTATAAATAAAATTGTTTTCTTTCAAGCCTATATTTAATTAAAATTATAGCAGTACAATAGTCATTGTGTCAGTTTACAGGCACATTGTTCAGAGGCACCACAGAGCTCTCTATAGTGATGCTTGGTATAACCAATTGCAATGGCATGTGAGCTATGGGTACTATACACACCACCGTTTAACCTGATTAAAATTAGGAACACATTTGCAATGGTGACTGCCAAGACTAGTACAGCATGACATTTAATGTGGTACTAGTTTTGGCTGCTGCCATTGCAGTAGCAATGCAGTAGAAATGTTCCATCCAATTTTTAAATGGAAATAGTTAGGGTACCATTCACTGCATGGTATGGATGTTTCATTACATTATTTTATTTAAAGATGGGATCATTTTCTATTCAGGGAACCAAGATCTCAAGGCTTAAAATTCTCAACACTATTTACTCCAAATCATCATTAACACAGTTATTCTGAAAGGAAAAACACACCCCAAAAAATGTACATTCTCAAAATAAACAACTCAGTTATATTAAATAAAAAACTTAATTTAAAATATTGTAGTCTTAAGCTTTTGTTATTATTTGTTTTAGAATTGCATTTTTTTTTTGAGAGACAGCTGGCTCATTAAAATTACTGCATGCATTTGAAGAGGAAACTCATATCTATTGGGGGATACAATTATATTTAGTAAGCAAGGGGTCTAAGTGGGGTAAAACAGACAACTAATTTCCACCAAACAGTCATTCTGCATGTGTTCATCTATCCCAATACTTGTTGGAGTATACAGGGTGTCCCTTTTTGAGTGAACCAAGTGCACTGCAATCCTATGCATTAACCAGAATGCTAAGGCTTAATGAATATAGCCCTCTGTTTCCCAGGCTTGTGTGTGAGGAATTAAAATCATGATGGGAAAAATTAGGCCAGGCCACCAGGGTCAATACCTCTGCTCTTGTTGGACAAACGCCGTGGGCAATTTAAATGTTCTCAAAGCAGATGGATGCTTAGTTTTGCATCTCAAAACTCCCTCCTAGGGAGGCCAAGAACACTCATTTATTTATTTTAGGCATCTTTTGTGTTGTTATACATCATTTTCATATTAACACCCAGCTGGTGATTAGATTACATTACATTTTCCTCTTTTTCAGATTATTGTTAGATTAATTAAACTTTACCTTAAAAAAAAAAAAAAATAACTGGAAAGTTAGTCCTGTTTAGTAAAATGTTTATATTTTATAATGTGTTATATTTCAGAATACACTGTTCTGGTTTTGGAGGCTTGTTTTTTTGCTTCCATGCCCAGCAATGAAATTCAAAATGTTTGTGTTATTTTTTTTATTTCATGTAAATTGTAACCCCCAACCCGAGCCCCCACCCCTAAAATCATTCAATACATTTCTGGCAGCACTTGGTGTTGCTAAGGTTACCCATGCCAATGCTCAAATGATATTGTAATACTAGTGTTCTATCTTTGCTTTGCGATTGTATTCTGTCCATCTCCAGCCCACTGTCAGTTCATTTAGATTTACATCAGGTAGTAAATTAAAATAATCACTCAGCAAACACTCTAGGCTCAGTTTCCTCTTTCACTCAGGAGTTGTGCGAGATGCTTGGAGCATTCAAGCAGAAAATATTGCTGTCTAGATATTTGTCCTCAGGGTGATAAAGGAGGCATTGTCTTGGGACCCACTCAGGCCTCGGAGCTGATAGTTGCTGTGCATCGCAGCTGTGAAGTGTGCTTTGTTATGTGTCTGAGGATTAGGGTTCAGGACCTTGTTTTTCTTGAAATACCAGGCTGATCAGAGCCGCATATGTTCAGGGGAAAGCAGAGGTCGATGGTTCTCTGTCCACATTTTTACCACATTATTCCTAGCCAGAACTCAGGGAGAATACCCTGAAGCTTGGCACACCCCTAGGGGCTCACATTTCGTATTGTTCCTATTATCTAAAATACAGTATTTAACCTACAAATGTTTATATCAAAACTGGGACCAGCTGTCACATTAAAGCTAGACAAAGCTAATAGTAATGGCTGGAATACTGTAAACAAAGCATTTTTATTACACAATATTATATACGCCAAATAGCGTTATTTTTGTTTAATTTTAAATGTGTTTATTTATCTGTTTATGTAGGCATGGATATCACAAGCACCAAAAAAAATGGAATAAAGAACGCATGTATCCATTCATAGGTAAACAGAACAGTTGCATGTATGGATTACTGTACTGTACACTTTGAATGTTAGCTTGTCCTTAAGATTGCTACTGGTTTGTTCTGTCGGCCATCTGTGGAGCAGCAAATAAAAGCAGCAGAGGGCAGTGACAATACCAGTGTTGGTCATGATGACTTGCCACCAACATGCCCACCTGTCCTGTCCCTTCTTGTACCAGCAGGCATTTACAATGCCCTGTGCTGTAGCAAGAATTCTTCTCTGCCATCCTGTCACTATCCAGAACCATATAGGTACTGCCCTTCAATTTAATGTTATGCCTGCAGGTTTATAGTGCAGATGAGATGCATGTTTTACAAATTATAATGTGTTTATCAGTCAAGGTTATTTTAATCAAAAGAGCCAGCTGCCCATTGTCTATATACAGTATGAATATTTCAATTTTAAAATTGTCTGGCGTAGCATGGCAGAACCTTAGAGGCCGAAAAGCAGTACAGATTAAAAATAAATATTTAGGTGCTAAAGTAATTCAAACAAAAGCCTGGATTGATAGTGGTCCTTGAGAATTGTTGCTGGGAACCATTGTTTCAGGAGGTCACTTACTTTGATTTCAGCAAATATGACCTGGATTGATGCCAAAATGAAGCAAAGCATTCCACAAATGTGAAATGCAAGGTAGATGCACAGCTTTTTGTGTGTGTAATTTGTGGGGGAACTGGTTTACTAACCCTGATTATCACTAATCTTGGACTACCTTACCTTTGGTAATATTACGTAGTCCAAGATTAGCAATAATCAGTGTCAGTGAAAAACACAAAAACCTATAAACACAAAAAATGGTGAAGACATTTACATGTAAGTTAATTATTATTATTACAGTTGAATAAAAATGGCCAGATTCAGAAAATTATGTATTATTAGGAAGAGAAAATAAAAAACAAGGGGCAAACAGACCTTTCAATGTTATTATTCTTCTAAAATGTTCTCCTCATAAAGCCAATTGAAGTCTTGTGTTCTTAAAATGTTTACTTTTTTAGACATTTCCCTTATGGTAAATAAGATTCTCAAGGCCAGATTTATCCTGATTTATCCAAAATTAAAACGCCATATGTTCTAAAATAAATTTCCCCACAAAGCAAAATCCTTACCATTAATACTGCATCCTTAAAGGGGCTGGGTGACATGGTGAATTAACATACTCACTTCCACCTCTGTAGGCCTGGGTTCAAATAAATATTTAAATGACATGTGTGATAAGTAGCCCATTACTCCATTACTCAATTTGGCACAATTGGACTGGGCACTTTGCACATGTGATGTGGGATATCAGCGTTTTAATGTTTAGAATACATTTGTACCATTTTACTTTTACATCCTGGTTTTAAGAGTGTTGTAATAGTAAAACACAGTGGTATTTCTTACTTCCACTATGACTGTGGCAGGCAGACAGGTCAGTGGTTATCTCTATTGAGGTCACATGGGTGATTTAAACATCCAAAAAATCACTGGAATGTGATGAACTTAAATCTAAACAACAAGAAGAGTACATTAGCTAAAATACTTTTGATTTTATACCTATCCCATAACATACCATGCTGCCCTTTAACGACTTAGTAATGTGAGAATGTTGTGTTGCTGTCCCTGTCCTCCCTGCTCTGAGGACAAATAGACAATTTCGGTGAAATGCAGAAAACGAAAAAACAACACGCCTTATATAAATGAACGCAGGAAAGTTAAAGGAGCTCAATCTCAATCTAGCACTGTATTAAAGGTTCCATTCCCAGTTGCCCCACCTAACAGAGTTAATTGTGTATTTTCAACCCTCCATTGGAGGCTAATTTAGCTATAGATTGAAATGAAACAGCTCTGGCCTCGGATTTTCTGGCAATCAAGACTCCATTTGACTCTGTTTTCTCAGCAGACATTAATGATTCTAAAGCTAATATTCATTGTTTGAAGTGACATAGCAGCTTTGGCATTTACTTAACCTTTTGTCTTATGTACAAGTCTGAGTCAACGCGGATCCTGCTCTTAATTAATGTCTTTTCTTTTCATGCTACCATTATTATGGAATACATCTTGCTGTTCTTGCTCACACAATTGCAAAAAATAAATCTGTCTTGCTCAGATGAGGCATGAAAGAAAAGTTAGGTGACTTTATTTTATTTAAATTGTTTTTGATTGTTTTGTCTTGTAATTGTCTTGTCTTGACTTGCACATTACCAGACAGCTAACACAGTTCCGGGGCTGTTGCCTAGGGCCAGCACTAAACCAGAACGGCACTTCACCACAATCACTAAATAACCTGTATCACCCACCACAAGCACTACTGCATGCACCCAGGACTGGTGACTGTGTATGTATTATTGTGGGTCAGATATTGTGTTTATTAGTTGGGACTGCAATTCCATTATTGTTTACCCCATGCAGTACACATTGTTGTGAATTGCCAGGGGATTATTGTTTAGGTCACCAGACCTGGAATAAAAATAAAGTTCACTGTTCCAAACTGGATTACAAGGCTCTGTCTGTTTAATTACCGCACTGCTTCACTCCTGCATCTGTTTCCACTCAGCCACTTTAGCACACACGTATGATACTATGCCTAGACCTATGCATTTAGTATGCTAATTATTATTTATATTTTATCCATGTACTGTATTTACTGGAAACAAAAGGTTATATGACAAATATTTTGAATGCTGTCTAATATTGCTTATATTTATATGTGTCATTGTCTAATGTTTTATTATTAATTAGTGCTTGTACTTGTAGTTTTTTACCCAATACATTTTTTTGTGTTGATAAAAAATGTTAAAAAATAGCTAATTTTTGGAATTATTAAAAAAAAAGCTGTATCACTCCCTTTCTGTGTGATCATTTTACTTTACTGTTAGTTTTACCAAGAGAGAATGTATTCAAATTCCACTTAATCAGGCTTGTTAAGGGAAATTAGGATTTGGTGGAATAAACTACTGGGAGTTGTAATTCCAAGTGCTTCTTGAAAACACACATGTAAAATATTGCATCTACACATGAATACCTTCCTTGTACTCGTGCTTGGTTGATGTTTGAAATCAATAAGTTGGTTCTGTGTTGCATTTAGTGAAAGTAAAATAAAAATAAAAAATCCAGCCAAATTAAAAAAAAAAATCCTAATAATTAACCCTTTGAATCAAGGTAACAATATGCAGCTTGGGTTGCAGGTTGAATAGAGTGTGCTGACCAGTGATAAAACAATGAAAGCTCAAGTAATAGGCATTTAGAAATGATTGCCATAGCAACAAACACAATAATTAACGATTAAAGGGGAATGCACTGCATAATTCTACAAGCTGCTATTGTTCTCAAATTGCTTAAACTATTTCTCCCTAGGTCAATGGTAAATATTACATTTTTTAACTTTGATTGTATTCATTTTTCTCAGGAATAACAAAATGGTTTTTGCACATGCCTGCAAGGCATTTAGGGGAGATATCTCTCCAGCTGTGAATATAATGAGCAACCAGTGTAGGGCCAGATCAGAATGTGGTACACATACCAAAACATGACCCATGCAAGGTCAGAAAATGGTACGCTGTTGAAAACTGGTAGGTTTGTATTTCAAGACTTTTAATGCATGTGCCAGTTTATGGACCAGGTCTTTTTTTCAATACAGTGCACTCTGTTTATAAGAATTAACTTATTAATTCTGTTTATAAGAATTAATTTAATTCAAATTAGCCTTTGAAGTAAAATGACATTAGATTACAGTATTTTACTGTCAGGACTACTACTGCATTAAACCACCTGTGGCTTGCTTTTATTCAGTTGCGATGCAAATCTCAGTTTTTCACTAAGCAGAGATGCAAAGCTCTGATGGGTAGAACAGTCAAGAAAAATTGTATGCAAGGCATTTATTAACTAGCTAATACAGGGCTGTAAGAGATCGGCAAAAACATACAAACAACAATACTGCTCAGAGTTATCGTTGTGATCTTTGTATAGCCCCATACCTTTAAAGCCTATTGCACTTGAAATACACATCTCTTATGATGATAATTTAAAAGGTTATATTGACAACTTTTAAAATTAGATCTCCATTCATACAAGGCTCTAATTAAGGGCACATTGATTTGGGAGTGCTGTGACTGGCAACTGCACAAATCACTACGAACAAGATAAACTGTGATCACCCACAAAATCATATATGTTGACAGTTTTAGATAACTCAATTTGTTGCGCAACAGTTAAATTCACATACGTTTGCTGTAAAAAAAAAAAGATATTAAAAAGAACTTTAAGGGCCGAACTCAGTACAGATGGGCATGTCCTTGTTTACTGAGCTAATTTGCGCATGCCCGGGCAAGCGAAGTACACAGCGTACCACGTGTTAATGTGTACCGCAAAATAACACTACACCAGTATCATGTTAAAATTTTGCTGATGTGTCAGTGGTGTTTTTAAGATTGTAACCTACTTCAGTCCTACGGTTTCAAATGTTAGCTGAATACATTTCATGGTGTAATTATTACATCAAAGCTGAGTTGATTTCTTTTCTAAATTTGGAGACATAAAAAAATAGCCTCAGTTGAATTTAGATAGATAAGAAATTATTACTGCCAGCCACCTCTTTTAGAATTCACATTTTGTTTTCTGCCTACAACATATAGACCCTACTGTGTAACCAGTGGTTAATTTGTACAGAGAGAGATGCCGGGGTGCAAGCCAAGCAGAGACAATAATTAAGGAAACGGTAAATACATGTAAAAATCATGGCATAATCACAGCTAAAGAAAAAACTATTTCACAGAATTGTCATGGCTAAGATTTGAACTTAAAAAATATGTATTTATTAATATAATATATTGTAATGTTTTAATATTTGTGCTAAATAAACATCTATTTAATGTAACATGTTTTGTTTTTTTTAACAGTACCCTTTCAAACACCCGTAACAGGAATATGCTTAACTTTTAATTTTAACATGTATTTTTTGTCTGACTGTTGACACGTATTAAGCACCGCAGGTCAACGACTGTAAGGGGTTTCATGCTTCTCCATAACTGTAAACCATCCTCCCTTTAGGTTTTGCATTATCAAGGGTATGCAGAGGTATATCTGCGGCACAAAAGGCTTCATTTAATTTGGTTTGTTTCTCTTTGTGAAATTGTTTGGGATATTGTTCTGCTAGTTGCTTAGAACTTAATTTTGCCACATTTTTGTAGTTCTATGTAAGTAGTCACCTTTATTTGACGTTTGTTAACCGCTTAACTTTGCACTTCTGCAAATTCAAAAGACGTAAACTGATAACTTCCAATTTTCACACTGAGTTGAAACAAATGGCAAAATTCACGGGCTTCGTGAAAGCTGTGACCACCATGATATAATCATATCCTTAACAATAATACAGTTCTTAAGAACCGCACATTTAAATCATAACAAGTTTATTTGAAAGTGAACTGTACTAGTGTTACAAGTTAACAGTTACGTATTACACATCAAATACAAAGTAGTAGTATGCACAGAAAAAAATAATTAAAAGCAGTTGCAGGACAAAACAACAAAAAAAGAATATGCCAGTAATTTCTGAGACTTCACTTTTATTTTTTTTAGCTACTTGCCTTTGCCTGGTGTGCCAAATAGTGCCACTGCCAAATAGTGTCACATGGCTGGATTTGGCACCTTAGATGCCAAATAGTGTTGCTGCCAAATAGTGTCGCACAATTGCAATAATAAAGTAACAATGTGCAATATAGTGTATAACCATATGTGACGAGGATGACTGTAGGGGTGACGTCAGACCAGGAAGTAATTGCACAACACAAGGCAACTGTGGGGTAAATATGAGACGCTATGGTGCTGAGCTTTTTATTAAACAAAATAAACACTTTTGAATAAACAAAAAGCAGCACAAACAGCAGCACAAAGTATAAATAAATAAGCCCAACGAGTACCTTTGGTTTTAAACAGGTAGTGTTAGTTTTGTTTCGTTCTCTCTCTGTTTGTTACTCTCCAACTCTTGCAAAATCCGCGGGTCTCCATTTATATACGCCCATCTCCAGATTAACAGCAATCAATCAATCTGGAGATGGCCGCATTCCACACAGGTCACACATTAGTCTGTGTGACTGCCAGCCAATTCAATAATTACTTAGCCGATAGTCACGGATTCTCACGAGATGTACGACCAACAAACAATATAATACAAATGTCAGACGGCATTACGCTGTATTTATATAATAAATCATAACACCATCTTTTCACCGTCATATATTTAAACAAAACAAATAATAATAATAATACATATATATATATGTATTATATATTGATTTGAGATTTTATTTGTTTTACATTCTTTGTTTTTGAAGATCAGAGAACATTGTATTGTAACCTTTAAGAGTGGTTTGGGGGCAGGAGCAGGGGCTCCTCCCTACATCATCCAGCCAATCTATTATTATTATTATAATTTAGCAGACGCCTTTATCCAAGGCGACTTACAGAGACTAGGGTGTGTGAACTATGCATCAGCTGCAGAGTCACTTACAAATACGTCTCACCCGAAAGACGGAGCACAAGGAGGTTAAGTGACTTGCTCAGGGTCACACAATGAGTCAGTGGCTGAGGTGGGATTTGAACCGGGGCCCTCCTGGTTACAAGCCCATTTCTTTAACCACTGGACCACACAGCCTCCTATACTAATGTGAGCACGGGGAGTGCACAAAGTAGTTCACATGCAGATGTGCCAAGATTGATTAGCAATCGAGTCTCGGTACAGCTGAATAAAAGATCCAGTGTTTAATGCACACAGGGTTGGGTGTTCGGTGAGTGGAGAATGGGAGAGAGAGAGGAAAGGAAATCTAAAACTAAAATATAAATACAATTGCTACTGGTGCTAAACCATCTCAGCACGGTACTTGTTTGGGTCAGTGTTTTGTTTGTGTTTCTTTTGGCCAATGTGCCGTTTGTTTTGTGTTAGTGTTTCGTGTTTTGTTGAACCCTTTTGTTTTATAATAAACCGGCACAACAGCGCATTTCACTCACCACTCTGTGTGTCCTGTCTCTTCCTGGTCTGACTTCACTGCAAAGCCATCTGTCTCGCTTGCTTCCCTTAACGCTTGCTTCCCTGCCTCGGAGGCCGATCGGTTCGGTCTCACCTCCGTGAGGGCGGCTCTCCGTAAGCCAAGGGTAAAGCATGTCATCTTCCTAAAGTCACATAATTCCTATTACCCAGGGCTTACTCCTCGCAGCCCTTGCGCCTGTTCCGGGAACTGCTAATTAGTGCATTTACTGCTTTAGCGGAGCAGAATACTGTCTCTGTTTACCTTTTAATGTGTGTAATCATGTTGAGGATTCCAAAATTGTTCTCACTGACAATTTTTTAAAAATATATTTATATTTAAAAAAAAAAAAGATTTTGTATAATAGACCTAAATTTAAGCTATATGAAGATTGAGATACTCAGCAACACATTCTTATAAGAATTAAAGTACTGTATATGTACTGTATATGCTCGGAGCATAGATTTGATTTAAAACAACAGTGTCCTCAACTAAGTTCAATGGTACTGTATAATTCATTTGTATCTGTTTTCTACATTCTTCCAAAGTTTAGCCTTCAGTACACACTACTGTCCAGAGAAGCCGTGTCTTTCCTTGACTTTTTCATTATTAAATTTCAATACAAACCCATTAAAATGTGACACTGTTTGGCAGACAAGATTCAAAGGAAAAAATAAACTAGGCATTCACAAATTAAGTCGAGACACAGTCCGTCGCACGAGCAGCAACAGAACAACCGTTAGACTCCACTCACATGCCACTCAGCTGCCTAGTACTAAAAATGAACGTAAACATCCCTGGAAAGCTAGCACAAGAATTTGCAGAATGGATAACACTGTGTTGAGAATTTTACATATTGTGCTTGACTGAAAATGCAAACAGTATGCATCTGAGAGCAAAAATAGTATGACATTTTTTAATAATGAGAAATACTGCATATCCCTTCAAGGATAGTGGCTATATCTGGACTGTCCATGGCTTATCTAATCATCCTTATTCTTTTGAAGTCTCTAAACTCTACAAAAAAAATCTAGGGTCAACCTTGGGTCAGTTCTGATCTGGTCTTGTTTTTTTCTTTTAGATTATCCCAACAAACCTTTTTAAGTGATCAACAATAATTTCAGGTCTAAGCATTTACAAGATTTTAACCAATGTTAGCTGCATACAAAAGCTACAGTAGCTAATACATTTGTATGTTCAAAAGTAAGCAGCTCCTGTCACAGCTATAACCTTCATCCACATTCTCAACATGATATAATGTTTTGATAGGAATTTACCAGAGTTTGCTCACTGCAAGAATTTCATTCTCAATTATTTACCACATTTTCACCACTTAATACTACATAAGACTGCCAAAGATTAAAATATAAAAACAATTAAGGTGGTACAATGGACACCTGCTGTGTTCACACTAGGCCTAGCCACAGCGGCATTAAAAGACCTTGTAAAATTCCTTACAGATAATGCAATGTTGCTGAGAAGGTAATTTAAAGAGCTTTCAAGTTCTACAGAACTCTCTGATTACAGAACACATATGCAGCATCACGATCAAGCCTTGCTTATGCCTTGGTGAAGGTGACCACTGTGACAATTCATTGTTGTGGATTTCAGTTTTATAGCTTATTCATTGACCAAAGAACTTGGAATGGTTTGTTCTAGACATTGGTATCTAAATTAAATTGTCTTTATCGCCCACAGAAAAAAACAAAAAATTATTAGATCAAAACAATATTTAATTTTTAAACACCTCAAACAAACTTTTGTTCAGTCAGGGTACTGAAGCAGTTAGTTATCTTAATTAAGAAAGCATTCTATTATTAAACCAGATGAAAAGGAAACATCAGTTCAAACAGTGCAGTCGTGTTCGACTACTGCTAATCTTTTGGTAATTATTTTTTAATTGAATCTTTTGAACACAAAAGCCCTGAGAAGATGCTTGTATTACTTTAGTCCCACATCACACTCTCCACCAGAGATGCTCTAAGATGTACACATGTTAAAAAACTGAACAGCAGCAGTATTTCAGGAGATGAAATTTAAACCACTTTGTTATTGAAAAGTTCAACAGAGTAACCTCTTTTTTTTATTACCACATTGTTTTTTGGAGAGATATAATGTTAAAATCCACAGTGCATACAAGAATGTCAGTAACATACACCCCCCACCAAAACTGTAAATTACAAAATTAGAATTATCAGTATGACAAAAATCTTAATTACCCTGATGTATATCAAACAGTATGTACAGAACAGTATAAAATAAGAAATTGCAATGACAAGTTTAATATGTACGGCCGCCTCAACTATATCCCTGTTGTCGGTGATTTCCTCCCCTGCACAGATAATAATACTTACACAACACATTGAGAGTACATACACATTCTTATAAATATGTGCTTATCGTCTAACAACATATTAGTTATAAGGCAAGTGCCATATAAATCTTTTTAACTTAAAGTTAACTTAAAGGACTAACTTAGTGGATATAGTCAATCTTGACTACCTTATAACTGTTCTTCAAATTGCACTTATACTGGTACTTATTTAACCTCACAGTCAATAGTAAGTAGAAAAATGTTAACAGTCGGGCCAAATCCTAAATATCCCTTGCAGCGCTCCAGATAAGCTGCATACTGGGTGTTACGCATATGAATTACGTATGATATTTAAATTGAATGCGTAAAGAATATGCATAGCAATTTTGCTGCACAGCTTGAGTCTGCATGTTGGTTCCCAGCGTCTCAATGGTGAATTGTGAATATGCATGCGGTAGCTAGAGAATGGATCCTAGAACGTGACCAATAAGTCTGGGTTTTCAATTTAATAAAAAAATTAAATTCAATGTAAAAAAAGTATGGCTGAATCCACTTGCAATGCATGTTTTTGACTAGTAAATAAACGACTGGATTCTTGATCCTCGATGCTGTCCAAGCCCTCAACCTAGCCTAATTTAACTATCTGTCAACTGAATTTTTGGAAGGTAAATCTATATAATAAATACAATATTCTGTGTTTGGAGAGAGTCGAGATTCTTTATATTGCTAAAGCAAGACGATCAATAAGGAATATAATATTGTAGCACTAGATGAAATTGATATTGGAAAAAGAAGGCAGTCTTGACAACACAGCACGGTTCCATAGCCGGCAGGCTCTTTATTTGCAGCAGCAGGTTCACAGGAAGTAACAGCTCACAGCACAGGATTCTCTCAGAATCCACACATTCACACACCTAATGCATCCTCTTTTATCCCACCCTTAGAACCAGACACAGAAAACACAAAGTTACAAGTATGTGAGGTTTCAACAAATCAGAGCCCACTGACCTTTAACTAACAACAATGTAATAGATTATCACGTTCCTCACCCAATCAGAGTCATGTGCAGCCACATGGGGTTCACGTGAACAGCACCTGGTGACCCCCGTGTAGACTGCCTGATCCAGCGCCAAGTCCCAGCACCCTGTTGCGTGGTGCAAGCAATCAGTTAACAAGTTAACAGTTCTGAAATGCAGTACAGCCACACACAAATATGGTCCACCTGCACCTGCCGCTACAATATTATCAGTATCAGTAGTTTAAAAATATAATTTTTGGAATTTTGCTGTTCTTAAATTTTTAGCGCGCGAGTCAGTCGTCTTGGAAATGGAGAGCACAACAGTCTGGGAAAGGTTGATTTACAGAAAACAACAATAAAACTGTAACAGCCTAGTACTAGTGGGTGGAGACATTGAGAGTAGCAACTTCCCAAATTATGATATTCTTAATATTATTTAGGCAGGACTAAATGGCTGTGAAAAAGTCATTTTTACAGTATTTTTTAAAAGTAGTCATCAAGGTAATGTTGCATTTACTCCCCCAAAATATATTTTACTCACATAGTGTCTAAATTGGAGAGTAAATTACTCAATGACCCAAAACCTTATCTAGAGCACTGATCCCTGGTTTGCTCTGGGTGTGTATGATGCTAATACCTGAACCCCATAGTCACCAACAACAGCTTTGAGCTGGGCTGGAGTATCCTTAATATGGGGAAGGCTGTTCACTGCATGCCCTAATAAGTTTTAAACTGGAATAATAAATACTTGACCTATTTTGCCTTTTTTTAAATTGTTGTGTACTTACTATATAATAACACTAATATTAAATAAGGAAGACTCAGACACTGGGTATTCAATTAACATGCTTTTATCTGTGTCTGGTTCAAGTCCAATGCAAGTAATAATTGGGGTCAGCAGATTCAATGAACATAATCATCAGGTAACTCGTCAAGAGGTTCTAATCTTCAGATTCGTCACTATGTCATACATAACAATCTCCTCCCTTCTAAGATTTCAGTTACCCCGCCCCCTTTTAAAGTTTCTAAAACAATATACATTTAAACAGTTATTTTGACCTATTCCTTACAGATCAAGTCTCTTAGGTGGGTTGCATGTTCTTTCAGGATAACGCCTCTCAGGAACTGGTAAGCTTCTCAGAGCTTCAACAAAAGGACTTCCTTGTGATGCTGTCTCTTAATCACAATAATTCTTAGCACGGGTGGTAGAGATGAGGTCGTCTTCTGAGACTGGTGATGTTCCCTCACCAGAGTCCAGAACATCCTCTTCTAGTGCAGCAATAGACCAATAACTGATCGATATGGTGGTGCCACAACACATCTGGAGCAACTTACACCATGTAGGACAGTGGTCCTCTTCGTTCTTTCACTTTAGCAGGAACCCATTTCTGATCACCTTGATAATTCCTTGCTAGCACTGGTTGACCTATTTACAGTTGGCGGATCTGAGTGTTGCATCTGCCAGTTGTTTGCTTTGTCTGTTGATTCTGAACTTCATGGCGAATATTTGGTTTAAACAAGTCTAGCCTAGATCTTAGATTCCCACCCAGAAACAGCATTGCAGGTGTTTGATTTGTTGTAGCATGTGTCGAAAGAAATTTAGTACGTTTCTGCTGTAACGAACCTTTCTCACCAGTCATAGCGCAAAGTGCCTGCTTTAGTGTTTGTACAAATAATCTCTCAGCCAATCCGTTTGTGGATTGATGGTATGGATCTGAGGATGTGTGTCGAATTCCATTTTTCTTCAAGAATGTATGAAACTCTTCTGCAGTAAACTGTGGTCCGTAATCGCTGACCAACTGTTCAGGAACTCCTGTTCTGGCAAACAAACTTCTAAGGACATCTATGGTCTGTGTAGTAGTAGTGGAGCTCATGCAGAAGACTTCAGGCCACTTGTATCTGGTGGTGGTTGACACCTGCTCTATCATCCCCATGTATGGCCTTGCAAAGTCAATGTGAACGTGCTGCCAAGGTGATGCTGGCCATTCCCAAAAGTGTAGAGGTGCTGCTTTGGGCATATTCTGCACATGCTGACATCCTGAAAAACCTTTGACAAGTTGCTCGATCTGCTGATCGATTCCAGGCCACCAGACAGAACTCCTGGCAAGGGTTTTCATTTGAACCATTCCTAGATGTCCTAGATGCAATTACTACAAAACTCTTGATCTCAATTCGTCAGGAATCACAACTCTCATTCCCCACATGGTGCATCAGTTGTCAATGGTTAACTCATCCTTGCGTTGATACTATCAAGGAAGCTTGCTTTTGCTGATATCCCCAGCCTTTGTGTGTAGCGTCATATACTTGAGCTAATGTTGCTTTGTTCCTGGTCTCTTTTTGTATCATAGCTGCAGTGACAGGAAGGCTTTCAATTTGGGCGAGAGTGAACACATCAGCAGGTTCACTGTCCTCAGCATTTTTGGCACCACTGCATTGTAAGGGTAGGCGAGACAACTCATGTGCGTTTGCATGGCCCTTTTAAACTCAATGTCAGAACTGTGGCCTCCTAAGAACAAAGCCCAACATTGCATGCATGCCGCCACAGTTGCTGGAATACCTTTTTTTGGGTTGAAGATTGAAATAAGTGGCTGATGATCTGTGACAAGCGTGAACTTCTTTCCATACAGATATTGATTAAATTGTTTCATGCCCCAAACCAGACTCAATGCTTCTATATCTATCTGTGCATAGTTATGTTCTGCTCCTGACAGAGATCTAGATGCAAAAGCTATGGGTCTTTCACTTCCATCTATCATAACATGTGACATGACAGCTCCTATTCCATTGGGGGAAGCATCACATGCAAGCTTGAGCATAATCATCATCTAACTCGGCAAGAGGTTCTACTTCTCAGATTCGTCACTATGTCATACATAACAAAAATGGCAGCCAAATACAGTGTGATAGCACAGCTTCAATAGGGCATATTGAGAGACATGAACAGTAGGCTTTTCCTTGGCAACGTCTGGGGTTGCCTGTCTCTTCTCATGTACAGGTAACATTCTGTCACATGTAACTGATTTATTTTTGCTGCATCCAAAAACTATATGTAATTCAGTGGTTGTTTTGACAGAAGTGCCCACTAAATTGACTTTTTCTGCTTGGTGGATGAAGGTTGTGATGTTTATAATGCAATACAGTGCAGGAATATTAAAACAAATCAGAGCATCATCTATTTCAGTCTTGTAGTGTGTAACGGTTGGAATATTGGTCTTTGAAAAAAAAAATGCTGTCCTATGCAAAGATTAGTGCCAACAACGTAAAGGTCACATTATACATTTTAATTGTGTTTAATGGAGTTGCATACTGACAAGATAATGTTCTTCTGCTTAAGAGCTGTTTACGTTATTAATCTTTGCATCTAATAATATTCAATCACTAGTTTGGGTTGTAATTGCTATTGGTAGCTTTATTCAGAAGCCTGGATGTTAACTGTAATTGAAGAGCTTATTATTGTGGCGAGATTTGAGTTGACTTCCACATAATGACGGCAAGGTGAAATATATCTCCTCATGATAAAAAAAAGGCAATCGTCAAAAAACCCTTTGGAGGAGTCGCACGTCTTTCATTAAAACCTCGACAAGCTTGTCAGTAAAATTAAAGGTATGTCACCAGCATCTAGCATACATTGTAAAGGACGATAAACCTGCCAGCCCCTTTGATGAAATAAAAGGGTTTTATTCATGATCCATGTAGGGATATGAGGTTATTTTTATTCCGTCAGTACTCTAATAATCAGAATAGGGCTCATGAAATGAGAAGGCAGACTGACAAAGGGAACCCCTCTGGGGTATGTTGCCCCCTTTGTAATCTCTTCAATTGTAAGTAAGAAGACAAGATATGTGAGTGCCAAGCATGCAAGATACCGCACCAGTTTAAATTATCTGGGTATTTTTGGTATCCATAATTGAAAAAAAGAAAGAAGGAAAAACAGCAGGTAAACACACCAATGAATAATGTTAAACAAATAGCAAACTAAACATCTTTTTAGTTTAATTACCTATTTCTTTTCTATTTTGATCATAAAATGTTCATCAGTCGAGTGTGCCAGCTGTTTTGTTGTAATGTATTAATAAGCCTAATGTGAGCTGCTATGATATAATGTTTAATTATAAATGTAATATTGTGTTATATATCCATGTCAATCTAAAAATATAAATGAAACTAATGATTCTCATATGTTCCTATACTACTAAACTATTGTTAACTACCACATAATGGAATTATTTTCTTTCTCTTCTCACCTACAATATGTGAGCACTAAAGGAACCATGTGGTTATTTTTTGGTTTTGTTTTATTAAATGATACTTTAAATATGTGAATATACTCTACAGGTGACTTAGTTGTTTTTCTTGTCCATATTGCAAAACAAAACAAAATTTAGTCTTATACCGTAAAAGTTTTCCTTAATTTACACATCACATCAGTGACAGAAGCACCTTGAACAAGAAGCCACTAATATCTTGTCCAATTATTAAGTTAATTCAGGTTTCACTGTATTGGGATAAATTATCTGACTTCTATTTACATCCAGTCAATGAGTAATCTATCAAAGGAAACCACAAAATCCCAGAATTCTGTGTGGCATTAAAACATAAGAAAATGAGAAAGGTTAGAAACAAGTAGCTTACTGATTCCAGGACTGTCTAGTATCCCAAATGTAACCTATTGCATACTCTCACCACTCTTTGCATAAAAGGTGTCTCCTAACCTCTGACCTAAGTCTTTCTCTAGTCAATTTCCACCTATGTCCACTAGTCCTGATCCCTGTGCCCCTCTTGAAATAGTGATTAGGATTAACTTTGTTGACTCTTTTTAGGGTTTCAGAACTTTGATTAAGTCTTCCCTAACCCTTATTTGTTCAAGGCTAAATAGGTTCAGTTCCCTAAACCTGCCTTCATAACTCATAGCTTTCAACTCTGGGATTAGTCTAGTTTTGCCTGGACTCCAAAGCCGCAATATCCTTTTTGTCATGCAGGGACCAAAATGAATTCAGTGTCATAACCTCCCGTAATTTGTACTTTCTACTTTTGACTAAACTGTGTAGCATTCTGTTATAATTTTTAATTGTCTCCTCATGCACACAGCCTGGTCAATGTTGAGTCTACTACAACACCATGTTCTAGTTCCACCCATTGGTACATGAATCATACATAATAAACATGTTATATATTAAACACATAATTGTATGTCCACATTTGTGGAAGGGATTATTTGTTTTCTCTCTATTTAAGTTAGTATGTGGAGTATACAATGCAGTGAATAGAGCTTGAAATTCTCTTAGCTCTGGACACAGGGAGACAATCATAGAAGGTTGCTTGGGGCTGATCAAGTCAAGATTTTTTAAAGTGTTAATAAAGTGCTGCATCTATGGATTACACCTTTTGAAAAGTAGTGCTGGAGTCATGGTATTTGTGACCCCATAATACAAACAATCGTCAAAACGCCACTAGTGAAAAAAACTGAGCTCGGTCAATAAAAAGCTGCTTTTGCTTTGAAACACTTTTTGCTGTTAATGTATTTACTGATTGATTTACTGTACACACATGTATATACTTACAGTAGATGCTTTGTAATAGACTGCTGCACTAGAATGTTAAAGCCTTGTTCTACCCTGCAGTGTGTCACAGTATATGAACAGAGCTATGGACAAGCAATCTTTTCCATAAGTGAAGATCAAAGTCATACTGAATCTGGTTTATTCCATCCAAAGAAATGTAATTTGAGAGCCTACAGCGATATTGTATGCTTTGTTTTTTTACTCTGCACTCCAGCACTATTTAAATGGTATAAGAAGATCTATTTAAATAGTATAAGAAGCAATTATACAGGCACTGTAATGGAACATACAGCAAACCATGCTACTTTCATAGTGAACATAATGGCATTAGCATTGCTTGAGATGGCTAATATTTCACGTGCAATTTTGTTTGCCCCTGTTATCATTCCAGGTGTAATTAATTCATTCACACTTGCAAGATTTTCTATAAAGCCTCCAAGAGAGGAAAACAGCAGTCAGCTCAGCTTCAAGGTAACCTGTTACTTAAAATCGTAAGAAATGAATTCACTTGTGTGTAAAACTGTCGCGGCAAACAGCACCCCTTTAAGAGCTTCTCTGAATGTACTCCCAGGGTGGCATAAAAATAAAAAAAACTGACACTGTTTACCACAATATTACGATTATCATAGTTCACACCTCTTCTAAAATAGAACTCTGTGTCTGTTTACTGCTGTACATCATTACTATGGCTACTACATTTAAATGTGTAAACTCCTCCGGTTTAGTTTACTTGTAATCGCTGTTTAGAAAATCAATAAATTGTTAACTAACCTTAAGCAGCAAACAAGTCTATCATTTTATCACCAATATATTTGTGTATTATGTTGCAATCACATATAGACAGGTCTCTAGTCGTTTTTTTCTGCAGAAAAAGCCGAGAAAACCATTCAATGGCCGAGTGAGACCGATAGGAGCCGAGAGAAGTCGAAAAAAAAGGGGCGTATCTCATGAATACAGATAGCCCCGGCACCACAGAGATAACACGGACATAAACAAACAAGATAGCTGCTTCTGCATCCAGTGCTCAAAGAATATCACAGACATTTGTAGAGCCTTTTGAGATGTTATAGTAATAAAATAATAACTTCGATCGGATTATTGAGGAGTTTGGTGATAAAACGAGTGATCAGGAGATGATTTATCTGTAT
Source organism: Acipenser oxyrinchus oxyrinchus (assembly GCA_030684275.1). Taxonomy (NCBI): domain Eukaryota; kingdom Metazoa; phylum Chordata; class Actinopteri; order Acipenseriformes; family Acipenseridae; genus Acipenser; species Acipenser oxyrinchus. The sequence goes on from CM060252.1 coordinate 29,637,416, forward strand.
GCACGACTAGGGGTGGGGCGAGGCTGGAGATACAGTACTGAGTGTCCTGTTGATATGCAGTGCCTTTTAAACCTGTTTTACTGTGAAAAAAATACTTTTAAACAGCGTGTCTAAAATAAACTGCGCGTTTGAAAATAAATTTGACCTGACTCGCATGAGACGCGCTGAATAAATGGACTGCAAAGGGTTAAACTCACTGTCAACAGAGATATTAAAACGTTTAGTGTTTTAGACACAAAGGAGATGAGCTTTCTGTTACAATGCTCCCAGATTGTAGAATAAACTACCATCGTATATTAGATATGCTGAGTCACTTTGTATTTTTAAATCAAGATTAAAAATTCACTTTTTTAGACTAGCATTTTGTACCAATTTCTAAATGTGATTTTATTTTTCTACTAATATTGATGTTCTTTTTTGTTGTTTTGATAATTTTACTATAACTTTTTCAAATTGTTACTTGAGCGGGGATGGCAAAAGAATACCATTGCCAAACTCCAATGCCCAGTACCATCTACAATGTAGTGTGCCGACTACATCACTTAGTGATTAAACAGGCTTTTGCTCACTCCTCTCGCTCTATTTTGTCCGCTGAATATATCCGGTCTGGCTGTCCAACACGCCCTGTTCTACTTTTCTCTCCTGCTCCTGCTCCAGTACATGGCTTTGCCACACTGTCCCCGTCTGTGAACAGTTCTGTTCCTCTTGTTCTGTTCCGTTCTGTCCTCCCCCACTGCCATCTGTACCTTGAAAGCTCATAATAAATACAGGGAATTTTCAGGTGTAAACAATTACTTGGTCCATTCAATCCGGCACGCCGCCGCACGTGATTATTTGTTCCTTTTCTCATTTTTTTTTTTTTTTTTAACTAGCAGGATGGCTGCTCCATAGCCCCTCTGCTAACAGGCAGGTGTCTGTAATAACAGTGGAAGATTGATTAACTTGAACAGAAATTTACACAGGGATTCTTTCCTCATGGTAGTGATTTTTTTTTTTTTTTTATCACATCAGCGCTCTCGCGCAGCAGGCAAACACAAACCAACATTTCAGTGCACTCCAAAAAACATGAAAGAAAGCGATAGAAAATGTTATACATAATTACAAATGTAAAAATAACACTTTAATAAAAGATCACACCCACACTCTTAAACGTGATTTATATATATATATATATATATATATATATATATATATATATATATATATATATATATATATATATATATATATAGCCTGCCTGATGTGAACTGGATTAGTCACCCTGTGTACACATGTTTTTAAATTGTTTTAATTCATTTTATTGTAACTTTAGTTTTTTAATAACTTGTAAAGCGCTTTGAGATGAAAAGCGTAAAGTGCTTTGAGTTGCAGTATGAAAGGCGCTATATAAATATATAAACTGAAAATTAAAAAATCTGTTACAAAATCTATTTAGTCCAGCTGTCAGCATTAAAAAACTGGAGACTGAATTATACTGGTCGCCAGCTGAATTTCTCATACTGGTATAAAATTCCCCCAGAATGCTTAATTGTGGTTTTCTAGACGAATTTCCTTAAAATTAATGTCCTTTTTTTCTTTAAGCCAGTGTTTAAATGCATTAACAACCCATGTTTTTAATCTTTGTTTTATTTTATTTTATTTGGCTTTGCCTCATTTACTCTTTTGTGTTTACTGTTGTCATTATATATATATATACTGTATATATTGTGACAAAGTGCATGGCACTGTCATCGAAGGAAGATATATAGGGCAGCGTATAAGGCACAGCCTGTATCCTATGTAAAAGATTGTGGAAGGAAAATGTAGTCCTGATGGTCTAAGCCGACCAGCTGAACTACATTTCCCAGAATACCTGGACTAGAATGGGCCAGTCTGCAATTACCCAGGGTTGAGTAATTGGTTTTACCTGTACTAAAAGGTTGATATTTAAGCAGGGCTAAAAACCCTGTTTAGGCCCTCTCTCGTTGGGTGCTAGACAGAAGCTGAGGTACTGAAAGGTCCGACTGGAAGTGTCTATAAAGGTAACCATTATATATATTGAATCCATATAAGGGTTTTTTTTGTTTGTTTGTTTGTTTTTGAAGAAACCGGTAAGCAGCTTAGCTGCCAGGTTGTTAGATAGTGAACCATCACAGTTTAGTTAGTAACTCCAAGACGGAGCTAGGCTTTTGTTTTGTTTGTTTGCTGTTTTGTTAAAGTTTTGTGAATAAAGATACAGGCACCGACCTGTTTAAATAACAAATACTACGATTGACATCTTCTTTTACACTAGAGGACGGGGCTAAAAGTCCTGAATAAGACTGACAATCTGTCCAACAGTGCCAGAGTTGTCACAATATATATAATTTCATTTCATTACTGTGAAAGTTGGTGCTGTACTAATTCTCTGGAATCTCATCTCCATATATATTAAAGAAAATAGGTGGAAAGTAACTTATTTTGTAGCCGTAGTTTTATAACAAATAAATAAAATGTCACTTTGTCATGGAATTTTGTGATGAAGTTTATAACGTGGTGGGTATTGATTTATACAGTGTGAAGTGGCTCATTAATATGCTATTTCTGTGCATGGTCATGTGATGCTGTTTAACAAATCATATTATTTTTCCAAGCCATTTGATATATATATATATATATATATATATATATATATATATATATATATATATATATATATACACTACCGTTCATAAAGTTTGGGGTCACTTAGAAATTTCCTTGTTTTCGAAAGAAAAGCAAATTTTTTGTCCATTAAAATAACATCAGATTGATCAGAAATACAGTGTAGACATTGTTAATGTTGTAAATGACTATTGTAGCTGGAAACGGCTGATTTGTACTGGAATATCTACATAGGCGTACAGAGGCCCATTATCAGCAACCATCAGTCCTGTGTTCCAATGGCACGTTGTGTTTGCTAATCCAAGTTTATCATTTTAAAAGGCTAATTGATCATTAGAAAACCCTTTTGCAATTATGTTAGCACAGCTGATTAAAGAAGCAATAAAACTGGCCTTCTTTAGACTAGTTGAGTATCTGGAGCAATTGTGGGTTCGATTACAGGCTCAAAATGGCCAGAAACAAAGAACTTTCTTCTGAAACTCATCAGTCTATTCTTGTTCTGAGAAATGAAGGCTATTCCATGCGAGAAATTGCCAAGAAACTGAAGATCTCGTACAACGCTGTGTACTACTCCCTTCACAGAACAGCGCAAACTGGCTCTAACCAGAATAGAAAGAGGAGTGGGAGGCCCCGTGCACAACTGAGCAAGAGGACAAATACATTAGAGTGTCTAGTTTGAGAAACAGACGCCTCACAGGTCCTCAACTGGCAGCTTCATTAAATAGTACCCAAAAACACCAGTCTCAACGCCAACAGTGAAGAGGTGACTCGGGATGCTGGCCTTCTAGGCAGAGTTGCAAAGAAAAAGCCATATCTCAGACTGGCCAATAAAAAGAAAAGATTAAGATGGGCAAAAGAACACAGACACTGGACAGAGGAAGATTGGAAAAAGTGTTATGGACAGACGAATCTAAGTTTGAGGTGTTCGGATCACAAAGAAGAACATTCGTGAGACGCAGACCAAATGAAAAGTTGCTGGAGGAGTGCTTGACGCCATCTGTCAAGCATGGTGGAGGCAATGTGATGGTCTGGGGGTGCTTTGGTGGTGGTAAAGTGGGAGATTTGTACAGGGTATAAGGGATCTTGAAGAAGGAAGGCTATCACTCCATTTTGCAACGCCATGCCATAACCTGTGGAGGGCGCTTGATTGGAGCCAGTTTCCTCCTACAACAGGACAATGACCCAAAGCACAGCTCCAAACTATGCAAGAACTATTTAGGGAAGAAGCAGTCAGCTGGTATTCTGTCTATAATGGAGTGGCCAGCACAGTCACCGGATCTCAACCCTATTGAGCTGTTGTGGGAGCAGCTTGACCGTATGGTACGTAAGAAGTGCCCATCAAGCCAATCCAACTTGTGGGAGGTGCTTCAGGAAGCATGGGGTGAAATCTTTTCAGATTACCTCAACAAATTGACAACTAGAATGCCAAAGGTCTGCAAGGCAGTAATTGCTGCAAATGGAGGATTCTTTGACGAAAGCAAAGTTTGAAGGACACAATTATTATTTCAATTAAAAATCATTATTTCTAACCTTGTCAATGACTATATTTCCTATTCATTTTGCTATATTTCCTATTCAAACTCATTTCATGTATATTTTCATGGAAAACAAGGAAATTTCTAAGTGACCCCAAACTTTTGAACGGTAGTGTATGTGTGTGTGTGTGTGTGTGTACAGAGGCTATATATATATATATATATATATATATATATATATATATATATATATATATATATATATAAATCTATCAGTGGGTAATTGTTAAAGGTATAGTAAATGTATCTCTGAAATTAAAAAAGCCTTGCATATAAACAATTATCAATATTATGTAAAATAATAATAATAATAATAATAATAATAATAATAATAATAATAATAATAATAATAATAATAATAATAATAATAAAGATTCACATATGTGTTTGGGTGGTGGTTCTAGTAGAGCTGATTTTGCAGCAGAATTTTTATGACAGACCTTGCAATGTTGGTGGAGAACTATTTGATGCTGTGTGGGTGATGGTTCTAGTGAACAAAAGTAGATGATGATGGATATCATGGATCTTGCTATTCTAGTGGATAAAGGGTTGGACTTCGTTTCATTGAATTTTATGGAGCTTATGGTGGCAATGTTAGGTAACGAGTTGAGGGTGCAAAAAAAAATGATGAAAGAGGTGGTGATAAGTTAATGGGGGATCTAAGACTATGACCAACCTGCCAAGCTCTTTCTACTCATACAAATGTTCTGGCAGCTTTGATTACTAAACGACGATGTAAAGATCACTTCTGATCATTTGATGAGACATAGATAAAATTAAATCAGTGCATCTCTGCGTGTATACGTAACTTTTGGATCAGACAAATACAGGGGACTTCTTATTTCCCAATTATTTGTATTCTGTATCTGTAGAAAAGTTCAGGATATGTTGATTTCCATCTGTGACCTTTGACAAAGCCTTGGTGCACTGGCATTTGAACAAGCAATTACCAAACCTTGATTATAACATGGCAAAATATGTCCTTCTATTGATTTCCCAGAACTCCAGTGCCAAATACAGATGAACAACAGGCACTGAAACAGAAGCTGAAAGCTTTTGCTGGATCTTAACAATGAAGGGACAGCTCAGGAATGTATTTATTTTTAATGCATTTTTCCTTATTGCTCAATCTAGCCTCCATCTTGCTTGCAGGACTGTGTGGTTTGCTTTTTTTTATTGGTCTTGAGAAATCATGTGATATTGTGACAACTTTGTAAAATAGTATAGAAAAATAACACATTTTAACTGCAGTATACAGATAGCAGTGTGGAGTAGTGGTTAGGGCTCCGGACTCTTGACCGGAGGGTCGTGGGTTCAATCCCAGGTGGGGGACACTGCTGCTGTACCCTTGAGCAAGGTACTTTACCTAGATTGCTCCAGTAAAAACCCAACTGTATAAATGGGTAATTGCATGAAAAAATAATGTGATATCTTGTAACAATTGCAAGTCGCCCTGGATAAGGGCGTCTGCTAAGAAATAAATAATAATAATAATAAATAGTAGGAGTGTGCCCGAGTACGAGTGTAAACAAGTATTTGTAATGAGTGTGGTCATTTTATTTCCAAGTGCGAGTAATACACAAGTGTGGCAGGCTGCTGGCATGTGGATGCATGCATTTGCTGCTGAGTGACAGGCAGGAGATCGAGACGGAGGTTGAAGTTGACACACCTCGCAGGCGCGCAAGTTTATTTACATTTACAGGAACCCCACGTGATGCTACCAGCAATGGTAGCGGCATGTGGGACATACGGCCAGCGTACAAAAGCTAAATAAACACTGTACAAAATCTATAAAAGGTGCAGTGAAAGCGGCGAGCGCTACTCCTAAGTCATGGAGGTCTCGCTTTATTATTATTTGTTTAATTAGCAGACACCTTTATCCAAGGCAGGCTCTCCCAGGAGTGTCAAGTACTTCATTAATTATTTACAATAATTACAATAAACACAGACTATTTACAATACATTCACACAAAAAACCCTCTTCATGCTTAATACAAAAGTCATTTTGCTTGAGAAAAAAAAAAAGAAATATGTAAAACCATGCATCAGCTCTTGGCTGCAGTAGGACAGTGATTACTGTCAATCTGAAGTCTAGAGATAGAGAGCCAGTTCAGTGGGGGAAGGAGGAGGGGCCAATGTGACACAGTCTCTGACACACAGTGGACTAAGTGTCAGTCTGCGTTGCATGAGTGAGGGGTCAGACAGACAGAATGTTCAGCTCAGAATCAAACTCTTCAGAGATATAGATTTCCATTGCGCTTTTATGAAGGACGCAGAGTATAACCGCAACTAAACAATGTGTGCTATACATGTGCCTTTTTTCCCCCACTGTGCACATGTTTCTTTTGTTTAAAAGTGAGGGGGCCATGGCCTCCCTGGCTCCGGCACCCCTAATATAATCAGATTCTTCACTGTTGTGGAATTCTAACTGCTCTACTATGACTACCAGCCTCCAAAGCAATCCTGGTATCCACAGAAGCAGCCAAGAGAGGGAGGTCTGGCCTATAGTGAAAGCCTTGCATGCTAAAATGCCTGTCCCCAAAGGCCACTCAGAGCAGCCAAAAATCACAGAATTGATTGGGAGAATGATTTGCACAGATCTGGCCCATTACTCTATTGTTGAAAATGAAGTTTTTAATGCTCTGCTGGACTTCATTGAGCTACGATACAAAATCCCCTCACGCACTCATTTTAGTAAAAAAGTGTTGCTGGAGCTATTAAATAGCATTAGTGGCATGTCAGTGGAGGGTGGAATTATACACTGCACCACAGACATTTGGATCAGCAAGCACAGTACTCATGTGAACCTTTGTGCGACAGGGCAGCACTGGTGTGAACATAGGAAGATGCAGAGTGATTCTGCTGCTTCTGCAAGGCACTGGAGTACCATGGCTCTGCAAAATGTGGGGGTCCTTGACATTGAGCACTCTGCCCATAACATGCTGGAGTGTCTTCTTTAGTCACAGACAATGGCGCCAACATGGTCAAGGCTGCGGCTGACAGCGGGTTTCTACACATCAGGTGCATTGCCCATACCCCTCACCATGTGGTCACATATCCCTGGAAACTCTCAGACAGGTAAGTAATCTGCTGTCCAAAGCCTGAAGCATTTCTTGGTTCATCCACCGCTCTACTAAAACGACCAACAGACTGCATGACCTGCAGTTACAGCTAGATCTCCCACTCAACACTATCACTGTCTCTTAGGTTATTCTAATGGTGTATGCCCTGGAAACCATTGTCAGGTCACTGCAGCAGAGGGAAATACAGCAACAAGAGGGGCTGGTTGAGGCTACTGCTGTTGGTGATGATGCTGCTGAAAGTCTGTTAAGGGCAGCCATCAATATAGTGTGTGGTCTGGAAGCAGAGCTGGAAAAGCGATTTGCATACGTGTTTCAGGACAAAACTTTTGTTCTGGCCACTCTTTCGGACAATTGCTACAAAAATAGTGGCTAACCAAATGGTGTAGATTTAGACTTTATTATTATTTTATTATTATTTGTTTATTTAGCAGACACCTTTATCCAAGGCGACTTACAGAGACTAGGGTGTGTGAACTATGCATCAGCTGCAGTCACTTACAATTACGTCTCACCCAAAAGACGGAGTACAAGGAGGTTAAGTGACTTGCTCAGGGTCACACAATGAGTCAGTGGCTGAGGTGGGATTTGAACTGGGGACCTCCTGGTTACAAGCCTCTTTCTTTAACCACTGGACCACACAGCCTCGTAGAGGATTAAGCTGATTCAGGATGTGGAACTGGTACAGGCTACAGAGGGCAGTGGCAGTATGAGAGGGGAGCAATGCTGCAAGTATAGAGTCTGATACTGGAGATGGTAGTCATGGTTGGCACAATGCTGCTAGCTCCATCAGCTGACCTATGCGGGCAGATTTGGCCTTCCGACTTATGGTGGGTATGTCCACCAACCAGCGTGCAGTCTGAGAGAGCGTTCAGCACAGCGGATAAGGCTCTCAGTCCATACAGTTCCTCACTGGATCCACATCATATGGAGCATTTAGTTTTCGTAAAGGTCCATGATGTCTTCATCAAGAACAATCACCTTTAACATTACATCATCAGTACAATCGCCTTACTGCAGCATCGTCACATCAGTTATTACTCTTGTAAATAGTATTAATAGTTGTATTGTTTGAAAACAATTAAACAGACTCAGCCTAAAAAAACAAACAAAAAAAAAACAGTTTTGAACCTGTTCTGTTTTTTCTTAAAACTCACCATATCATCGATCTTTTGATGTATTTTAACGTCACTTCCAGTTTTAACTGGAATTGACATAATTGGTAATTGGTTTTCCCTAATAAATATCTACGAAAGTAACTTGACAATTCATTTAGCAGCACTAGGTTCTTCTAGTCTACTTATATACAGCCTCTAAAGTCAAAGGGACTATTTTTCATTGGCATGGTTTTTGCTTAATTCAAACCCGAGCTTTACCTTAAGTAAGGTCAACCTAATACCGCTTTCACCCTACTGACAGACAAGGCAAATCACTTTCTATGATAGTAAATAAACATCTATTAGCATAACATTTTAAAAAAATGAAAAGTATTACCAGTAAGAAGTGATTTAAAAACTACTATGACCAAACAGGGAAAAACACAGAAATGTATTGAATTGGAAATAAAATACATATATTTTAAATCTAAAACTTCACTTGATTTTAAATGTGGATATTCTCATACTGTGTTTGTATTACATTATTGCTCACGCATCGCAGTTTTTGTTATTCAGTACTTTAGTCCTGGTAGCACAGGCTTTGGGTTTGTATCTTAGCTCAGGTCACACATGACATTAGTTTGGCGGCTCTCAACCTAGCCCCTAATAGTCCACATCACACAATTTAGCAAAATTGGCAGTCACCGGCAGAGAAAGGCCCAGGATGGAATGATGAACCAGATCAATATGCCAACAAGTTTCATGAGAACTAAATAATAATAATAATAATAATAATAATAATAATAATAATAATAATAATAATAATAATAATAATGGAACATAGGGCCTCATTTACGAAAGGATGCTAAACTTTGTGGTGCACGATAATTGCAATTAGTGTGTACGTTAATGATTTCCATAGTTACTATTGCAATTTTATTCATTATCGCGTGTGATACTCGGCATATTATGGCGTGCATTAAATTTAGTGCTTCACACTATGGTAATCAGAATGAATATACAATGTTATGGTAATATATGCTGATGTATTTAAATGAGCATCCAGCTCAGAATAATAAGATGAGTTGTATTCACATAGTATTTAGTAAAAGGACGTTAATTTTAATGGGCACATTAAAATTATCATTTATTGGTGTGTATGGAAACCAGGCTTTAACCACTGATAGGCCTGAAAACTAGTGATGTGTGGTTCGATTCTTTTTACTGACTCAATTTGTTTGATTCATTCAGTTTAGTGAATCAATTTAAGGGATTTGTTTGTTTGATTCACTGATTCACTAATGCAAAATAAATACATGTTGAATTACTTGGTTATGAAAATGTGTTGAAAAAGTCCAGAAATTATCATTGATTGTCTAGGTCAGGGGTGTCAAACTCATCTGGCAGCAAGGGCCATTTAAGTTAAGACTGTTCACTTGGTGGGCCGCGCAGTAATAAACAAAAAAAGAAAAAAAAAATATTCATCAAAATGTCTATAGAAATTGTATGTAGGCCAATATACTCAAATATACTACTTTACACAAAACACATTACCCCCACTGCACGATTCCTAGTCATCAGTAAGTATGCAGGCACGGTTTCAATCAATGAATCAACATATTACTTAATGTATTTTATTGTACAAAAATAGGCAGATATAACTAGAAGCAGCTTTCCTAGAACACTGACAAAAAAACTCAATATCACAAATGTAATATAATGGAGGAAATAGTATTGTATTTTACTTTCAATGGAAATCTCAAACAGTAGAAAAAGATGTCAGAGTATATAATGCTAAGTCTCAATATTTCACTTATATTCCAAAATATAACTTTTCTAACAGCACTGAAAAAAGATACTGGCAAGCTGTGAAAATGTGATTTAATAAACAGAAACAGTACCACTATGAAATGTACCTTTTTATGACTTATTTATACTTCTTTTCTTGCACACTTGATAACAATGCTCATTACTTGTTCTAATTCTGCAACTTTTCCACATAATGCTTGTTGTTGCAGAACGCAGTGTAAGAAAAATTGATACTTCTGAATTTCTTTAATTTTTTTCCAGCACTCTGCTGGCCAGTCCACTCTTTTGCCCAGTGGTGCACCATCTGTTGTAATCCCAGTTAGTTTCTTCCAAGGTAATTATGCACTCCATGGCTTCTTGAAGTTAAAAAAAAGTTATTTCCTGTGGTTGTATTGTTCATGCTTAAACTTAAAAGCATTGTATTTTTCATGCTTAAACTTAAAAGCATTGTATTATTCATGCTTAAACTTAAACTTAATATTACCTGCCATTTCAGTCATACGCTCAGCAACCGTGTTATGAGACAGACTGACCTTAGAAAAAAATTCAATTTTTTCAGGACATACTGTTATGTATTGGTTATAGTTCATTACAACAGTTAATGTTGCATTCTGGTTAAAACAAGGGAACTTGGGATAGGTACCTGTGACAGAGTGGACGAGTGGTGACATCAGGTCAGAAGCAGGAACCGAAAACACTCTGACACCAGGGAAGTACTTTCAGTTCAAAAAGACAGTGCACGCCGTTTATTTAAATAACAAAAATAAACAAAAGTTTTAAACAGAAAACACTTGCTCACAGAGCAAAATAAAAGGTTTAAACAAAACAAATCTCAAACACAAAATAATATATGCAGGTGACCACCTTCTGCACAAGGTTTTTAAATTACTGTGGATGGGACTACCCATCTACGCTACTAAACAAAAACAAACATTTGGCTACTCCGTCATTTAAATACATTTCTAAGTAAATACAAAAACAATAACCAAACACACAACGCTTCGCCGTCATATACATACAATAATAAATCATAACAAAAATCTTAATAATACAAAACAAATATAAAATAACACAGGGGCGGAGGGGGAGACCCTGTTCTAAAAATAAACAAATAATACGTACAGGGCTCCTCGCCCTGTTACAGTACCGTAAAGTGGGAAGGAACTGGACTTTACGTGAGAGAGGATTGCATGGAGGGATACAACAGTAGGCAGGACTTTTTGCCTCCGTATGTTGAGTGTTAAAAAACAGGACAACATTAAAACGTAGTATCTGAGTTGTTTGTCAAACACAACACATACTACATCAGCTATTTTAAGCATGCCCCTATTAACAGATTCACCATCTGAAAAAGATTTGGCAGCACATGCAATCTCCTTGCTAACAATAAAATTGGCATCCACAGCACTTTCATTTTTTCTTCTAATTTTCAGAAAAACCTTTTGTTGAGACTCCATAGCTTCTATTGTTTCCAGTAAACTCAGAATACGTTGCTTTGTGCAGCGTGTCATAGTGATGTTGTATGTTATAATCTTTCATAATTGCAACTTGTTGCACTGCAAATCAGATGTATTGCCTTGCTGTCAAAATTATTCACTGAAAAAATAATCATCTGGCTAACAATTTTGGAATCTTCTGTGTTCTGCCTCCACCTTTCGCTTTCGTGACATCTCCAACTACTTTTTGGCAACTGGTTTTAAATTTTACACAAAGTAAAATAAATAGTTTAAACAAGCCTTCACTTCACTAGGCTAATCAAAATTATATGTGCTGATCCTGTGTGCCATTTGATTGGCTATTTTACTGATTGGCTTAATGGCAATGTCACTCATAAAATGCAGACTGCATATGTTGAATACACGTGTTATATTAAACAGGCAGTTGTTTTAAAGAAGAATTCCAAAACGATACAGTACATCGATGCAATTTTAGAAACAAATGGGCGAGCCACCAAAAATTGCCCAGCGGGCCGTATGCATACCATAGGAATACATGTTAAAATGAAAAGGTAAGCAATGCAGTTTCACTTTATGTTGCCTTTGCCTGTCCCCTGCCGAGTGCTGTGTCTGTTGATCGCTCATTTTCAGTCAATGTAAGCCACCTCCACCTTTCACAATAAGCTACTGACCAAAAGATATGCCTGGACTGCTGGGGCTTTTGATATCATGGTGATCACAGGTAAGTCTCTGACATTATCATGCATTCAGTAGGGAATGTAAATTAGCCACATACTGTGCACAAGCTTTAATGCGTTCTTTGTTAGTAAATGGGGCAGTTAACTCCGAATTGAGTGCCCGTCTGTAAATGAGGCCCATGGTGTACTGTAAAAAGCACTACTACAGTAACATTATTTTGGTTAGTTTCATCTACAGTCAACAAAACAATTTAGCACCACTGGCACTGGGCAGTCTCCCAACATCTGGATGGGCATTGACACAGAAGTTTTTTCTTACCCTATAGACAGTATCCCTAGGCTTGCTTTGTAGATACACAGAGATAATTTCAGTCTCCAGCACTACCAATTCAGCACCCATTATAAGCATCACAACTTATTAGAAATAAAGTAATACAATAATTAAAATAAATAAAAATGTTATGAGTGATTTTTATGCCCTTCCAGTGTACTTTAAGTCTGATCTTCTAGGATCAAACACCGATGACATAACAGACTAATTCATTCTACACCAGTATAGAATCCAGGGCGTCGCTGGAGCAAAGGCAGCTAATTGTATTGAATTAATGCCAATTTGGACCTATTAAAGCTACACTGACTCTAGGGAGAGGTATGAGACTGCCAGAACTCAGTTCACATGAATCCTGCCAAGCCACACAGCCACTGCATATTAAACCATACCTTGGTGGTTTCAGTTTCACAATTTATTGTGATTAACGTGATACCAATTGTGATAGAGCAGAGGCCCTGCACATTGGCATGTATGTGTTTATGCAGTTGGTGGCCATCTTGGCTCAAGCATGGAGGAACAGCCTGGAGCCAAGATGGCCATGAATTGCACAGCCACAGTGTAAATAAATGAATTGGTAGTTTCTTTAATTGTTTTATGGAAAAGTTTGGCGCGTGGCCAGGTGGTGATTGATTGTCAATTAACGCCACATTCTATAAAAAGGATAAAGAAATGTAAATGTTTGTTGGCTGAGTGAGTAGGAGAGAGAGAGAGAGAGAGAGAGAGAGAGAGAGAGAGAGAGAGAGAGAGAGAGAGAGAGAGAGAGAGAGAGAGAGCCTTTTATTTTGTTTTGTATTAAATAAAAGTGAGAGAACAGCACTGAACTGCAGTTTTCATGGCTGGGTCTAATATGTCAAGGGTGCAGACCAGCCTTGATCTGTTCACTACGCCACACCAACATAAAGGAAAAAAATGAAATGTGGTCAATGGGCAGAAACATTTATAATTAATAAAAGCACTGTATGTTAAAAATGAAAAAGGGTACTTTTCTAGTACATTTCTGCCGCTATTGTGCAGTTTTGTGCTGAGATTGTATTGTTATGGAGAAGGAGAAGTTCATTGTACTGCTTTTATCAGTGGCAAGGTTCGGTGCTGAAATCTATAGAGAAACCAGAGCAGAGAGAGGAGCACTGCATCTTTCCATTAATAAGCCCTCTTCTGGGATCCGGCATTACAGACATTCAGAGGATCTTAGAGCACAGGGGTATCATTTTTACATGATTACTCTAAATTCTTAAACTAGAGGCTTAAAAAGGGGCTTCTCACAAAGGCAGCTGAGGGAATTGTTAAATGATTGGCCTAGCACTTAATTCAATAAAAAAAAAATCCCCTCATTGATCAAGCCGGTTTAAGAAAAGTGATACTTTGCATATCTGGATAAGTGCTGTTAACAGCCTCAGCCTGCGGTTTGTTTAAAAAAAAAAAAAAGTGAGAACTTGCTGGAGAAGTAATTTGCTTCCCTCCAACCAATGATGGCTTGCACTTTATGCAAATTGGTATCTAGGGACAACAAATCCCTTTTAATGCATATTTCATATATATATATATATATATATATATATATATATATATATATACAGTATAAATATATACACAGTATATATATAATTATAATAATATGTGAGAGAAGGGGGAAAAAAAGATAAAGTAGCGAGTCAGCAAAATAATGGTTTTCTACAGAATTTTATTGTCCCAAAGTAGACATTTGTAACAGATGATACAAACAAATGTTAACTTTGTTTTCAGCATCTATTCACATACCATCAGTAGACAGAAGGATTGCATTTTAAGCATCTGAAGTGTAATTAAAAAAACAAAAAAAAGAAAGTGTCGGTGGGCTTTAGAGTGTTGGGTTCCATATGGTTAGGGAAGTGCGGAGCTATTGCAACAAGCATCTTGTGAAGCTCATTACACGCCATGGTGTTGGATGCGAATTGCTGCACATTACTATAGGGTACGTACATGACATACAACAGTCGGCAGATAGCAACTGTAAATGAAAGATAAAGGCACCGAGTATAGCTTCAGGGATATGTTAGACAAAACATCAGCTGGTATTAGAACTCTGTATTATCAGATCATTGTGGGCATTCATTTTTTAGAATAACAGGCTTTCAAAGCTGGGACTTTACAAGTGACATTTAGCACCCATGCAAAAAGGAAGTGTAATAAATCAGTATTAGCCATATAGAGGTTGTTATATTTGCAAATAGAATTATAATATAACTTATACACTATTGAGAATCTGTACTGGGATTGACCACTTGGTAAAATATAGGTACCTTTGAGTTCCGTGAATCCAGACGGTTCTCGGAATCTATTCTTGTATTTTTTTTTTTTTTTATGCAGCCGATAGACAGAGAGTAGTACTTGTGTTAAGACGATGGGAAAGAGTCATTCATTTTCATAAACATCTTAAACAGCAGCTAAAAAGTTCAAACATTTTCAACTAAAGAATTTACAAGACACTCTGGGTAGGTGCAACAGCTCAACATTTATGCGCATATGGAGATGAATATATATATATATATATATATATATATATATATATATATATATATATATATATATATATATATAGAGTGATATAGCCTCCAGCCAAGGCTGGGTTTGCACCCTTGAAATAGCTGACCCACACACAGAAATTGTCGTTTAGCGCATTCATGCAATTTTGTTATTCACAAAAACAAAACCCAAAAAACTAACTCCCATTTTTTCCACAATCCCTAAATTACAAGCTGTTTACCAGTTCAACCAAAAACACTTGTTACACACAGTATACAAGTTACATAGCACACTCAGGTTCGTACAGTACCTTTAAATTTCCCCTCTGACCACAAACTTTTCAACCAGGCTTCACACAGACAGCCTTTCACCACAGACAACCTTTCACCACAGAGAGCCTTTCACCACAGACAGCCTTTCACCACAGACACTCTTTCTTTACTGAGAACAAAGCCCAGCTGATATGCCATGTGTCTGAGGCTTAACTGATTGACCATTATCCAAGTATGTCTCAGCCACATTCCAGGCAAGGACTCATTAAGGCAGGATCTCTCTTTATCTGCCAACCGTAACACACACCCATACATACACACACACACACTTTTTTTCAAGCTCCTTTTTTATCATGTAGCTGTTCATAACCAGCCCCAAACCCACATTTTCACATGTATTTGGCAGGGATAGGAATTAACCTCATCCCTGCCAACCACCACCAAAACACATAACCCCAACACTTTATTTGCAGGCAAGACTGTGGACCTGTTGAAGACACGTTGACTGTTGAAACGCTTTGCTCGCTGTTTGTTTGTTTGTGTTCTTTTAAAATGTTGAAACAAATTTTTTTTTAAAAAGATTTTTTTAAATATATAAAATAGCAGTGGTCAGATGTGTTGAGAGTGCGGCCAAGTGTGTCTCTATGGACTGGTAAACAAGGTCAGTGTGCCTAATTCAGAAGTGTTCGTAATTCCGTACAGACTTTTCAATATATATATATATATATATATATATATATATATACTGTATATATTAAATAAACAATGAAACAAAATTCTGGTTATTTTATTTATTTTTCTTAATTACATGTATTGTTGTTTGTTACAATGAAACTTTTTAGGCATTTGCTGATGTCTTTTGTAATAAGAATGTATGTGATTATGTATTTACTATGCATTTACTATGCAAACTTGTTTTTATTTGTTTGCCTTTGGAAATCATGTTGTCAATGTAATGTGTCGTCTCTTCCTATTTCTTGTCACCACAAATTTTGATTTGAACTAAAACTGCTTGCCAAAAGTTGTTTCTGTCCAGAACACTAATTCAGGAGATACCGTTTCATCATCCAAGCCAAGAACCAAGTTAAATAAGTACACAACTTTCAATTCATATTTTAATTTAGACAGTAAGGCAGTGGAACACTGTTTTTAATGGAATGTAATTCAGATTTTCTCATTTAGTTTCGATTTCCACAAATGTTGCTAAAACTCTCCTTTTGTTATTGATTCCGACAGCCTTGATAGCAAGGTAACTGAGCAATGACAGGCCTGGGCTGAAGGTGAAGAGGGCACTTTCTGCTCACCACTCCAATCTCTGTAGCCATAAGTGAATGGGCAATTGAATTTATGCTAGTCTGATACTGCAGACCTCTACCATATCTGCTGTTATTATGCCGGTTTCAACAATAAAGGTTAAGGTTTGACAAACCTTTTTTTTTTTAATTAATATTATTGTTACTGGAGACTTTTTTTTAAGTTTTGCATGGTACTTTTGTGAATTCAGACTTTCTAGAAAATCAAGAAGTCCTCAGATACCACTACCATTGTCTATCATTCTACTGTTACTACAGATGCTGGAGGGTTAGGCATTCTATTATAGACATATCTGATAATCTCATTTTCAGTTCATCTCAGCTGGTGAAGACGAGTTGTTTGTCAAGCCGTGACAAGAGAAGGTGTTATGCTAACAGTATCACAGGTGACACGTGGGAAAATAATGAGTGTATATTTTCTTCATTTGAATTCTGAAATAATGACAAAACAGACATAACATTGAATGAAGAAGGAGGACTGCTGGCTCAACACAGTAGTTTTTATTTTAATGGGTACTACAGTAGCTACAGTAGTCTCCGGCTAAGAGAACACCCCTCGGGAAGCAAGCAAAGTATTCTTGGAGCTGAAGTGTTCTCTAAGACAGAGTTAGCCACCAGACACAATATGAATCAATAAATAAATAAACATGTATTACTTGTCAAGATGCATGTGCATCAACATATGAAATTAACTGAATAAATAAAAGAGAGACAATAAGCAAGTCTATGTTAATAAACTATAATAATAAAGTTTTACGCCGTATTACACACTGTACACAAAATGGATCGTTTTGTGGTGCGCAAAAAAAAAAAAGAAGAACACTGATCTCGCAGTGTTTTTTGTAACACCAAGCAAGCCCAAATTTCCCACCGACTGCATCGGCAGCACTGGAATACTGTATATTGTAACGCTCCATGAAAATAAACAGGTTTACACAGGCAGTTTTTGGCCAACTGTTTATTGTGAACACAGGTAAAAGAAATAAAAAGAAAAGGACAGCGGATCACGGCAAATAAATAATAATAATAAAATAACGGTCTATTCTCAGTCTCTCACTTGCTCTCTGCTTTACAGCGCTGTTTCAAAATGATTATGCCAGAGAATACGTTCCTGTGTGAGTATATATTTATAATAAACATGTTCCTTCATATAAAGCTACAGATTTTTTTTTTTCAAAATAGACAGTGTTAATCACGGGTATGTCAAACTGTATAAGTGTAGTAATAGAATATATCTTTAAAAAAATAATCTGCCAAGGCTGTCGTTAGTTTAGATTTGACTGTAGAAAGCGTTCAATAACTCCTAGTTATCGACAGCATTTTGCTGTCGTTCACTCTTGTGAATAGCAGGTTGACGCTCAGGACCGATGAAAACGTTATGCTAATAAGGTAATCGTTAATCTTTCTCTCAATTTGTTAAAAACATGCCTTCAAAGACGAAAATCGTTGATGCTTAACAACGCATCTGAATGATCTCTTATGAAGAGCAACTGCCGTTAAATAGGCGGCTGTGGACGAAATCCGATCATGTACTCCTGTTTTCTCATTTCGACAGGCGTTATCCCTTTATGAATAGACCCCTATGTCCTGTACTTTGGATGCAATTTTAGTAATGGGAAAGTGCAGAAGAATAAGAGATGACATTCCCCTTCAAAGAAACTTTGACAATTCTGTTAACTCTGTTTTTTGCAATCCTGGCATGCAAATCAAATTTAATAGGAAAAATAAAGGGAAGACATTTTTGCCTGCATCAAATCTTTTTTTGCTTCTTAAAACTTGCCCAACAATCATTTTACATTTAACACACTATAATTAAATTCTAAAACAATCTTTGTTATGTGCTTACTTCATTTCTTTATAATCTAGCCTTCTACGCAACTCTAGTTTATCAGTAAGCTGACCTTTTAAGCACTTTGTAAAACCTTGTTGTGTCACTCTGTGAGCCATATTTGTTACTAAATGTGGCTTACATCTTCAAGCTCTCTTGTAGCTTAAGAAGGGAGTGCCTTTTTTCCAAATTATGTTTTTGTTTAATAACATTTTAAACAAAGAACAGAAAACATGCTTGATATTTGTACATGTACTTGTAAGCCTGTCAAAAACAAGACACTATGATACACTAAACCCTTAATATTCAGAGATGACTATCTGCGGTGAATTAAACTATTCATCAGAAGTGGTCTCGCTTTACCTCTCTCTGTGTTTCTCACTCTCCCTCCACAGTATTTATTTTTGTGTTCATAACACAATCATTTAAAATTAAAAAGCAAACTTATTTTTATGGAAGACAGAGCTAGTATATTAAAATGCTGCAATTTAAACAGAAGGAATCTGTTTATGCAAATAACTGGAATACTGTATGTGACAACATTTACCAGCTGAATAATAAAAATCCATAAAAGTTTAATATGACTGCAAACGGAAATAGTTATCTAAATACTGAATTACAAAAACCCACCAGTTATTTGATATGATACTCTGATACATTTATTAAAATGATTATCTGGGAAAAGGGCTGACAATTTCAATTTATGAGGTTGTCATGTGCATTATATGAGCAGGTATGATTAACACATTGAATAATCGGTCTTGATTTTATTTCAGATGATAGAGAATATAAGGTCAGGTATAAAAGCCAGTTGATTGATGTATGCTTGTCTTTATTACATTTGTTTTTGTTTGAACCATAACAGTAAATAGATTGGACTTTCCCCGACCCCCCTCCCCTCCCCAAAAAAAAAACAACATTTTAGATTACTGAATATTAATTTGGTCCAAATTAATATTTCCAGGTACTGAATGCTATTACTGGAAGTACTGGAATTGCCTTACCTAACTCCCACTATAGTCTTTTAGCTCTTCTGGGCATCTTGAACACTTGTCATTTTACAAAATGTATGGTTCATGATTTATTTTTCATTTAGGACCTGCAGGCATTTCCAGAGGGCACACATGCGTATAAAGCAACAACTGTCAGAAAGGCTATTTTCTTTGACCATTGTAAACATGGCGCTGAGGTATATGAGATACTGTTGAAGTAGTCAGTGACTTAGACTACTAAGAAACGAGTTGCAGGTTATGGAAACAATTATGTTAGTACATACATCCCCTGCCACTGCTGTAATTTCAAAAATAGAGCTAACAGTAAAATGAAAAAATTGATGACCATGACATATATAAAATGTATGTACAGGATAGTATGGAAAAATAATGAGCAATTAAATGTTTAATCACTATTTGATAAGCACATCTCCAGATATGTGCAAAAATGTAAGTGTGATATACAGATGTACGGAAAATCTTAAATTCTTAATGACTTGAGCTGAATAATGTGAATACCAAGTTTCAATACCAAATTGAATAAGCCGTTCTCCAGATATGCTATATGCAAAAATGTAACTGTGATATGCTGATGGAATGATGTATGGACAGGCAGACCCACCCCCACACATTATTATTATCAATTCACTGGACACGAGCGAGGGCTGAAACCTTGGGAATTGATAATAGGAGAGACATGCTTTGAGACTTAGAGATGAGTAAGGAGATTCCCCATGTCTTGCGGAGAGCCACTCTCGTGGAGGTGAGAACGAACTGATCGGTCTCTGAGGCTGGGAAGCAACCAGTATTTCTCCCAAGGGGAACCTAGAGGTGAGAAGATGAGAAGACGACAGAGAGTTAGATAGGATTTGGCCGGGGGTTCCCCTTGTCTCGCTGAGAACCTTCCTGGAGGAGGACAAAGACTTCTAAGGATGAGAAGTGAGCTTAGCTTACCCCCAAAAAGCACCCCCAGTACCCCACAACTGCACCACCAATGTAAAACAATGAATATTTATGCAATAAGGCCCAACGGTGTGTCCGTATACGTCCAATATACAGATGCCTTGGGGCATTGTGCGGTACAAGACGAAGATGAGATCATTTTTTAAGGTCTGTGTTGGAGAGGCGTGGATAATGTGCAGAGATGTCTTTTTGTGTTTTTCTGTAGCGTTTGCAAACCACTAAAAAGCCATTATTTGAAGTGACAAAGTCGGGGTGAGTGTGTATATTGACAGATTCCCCAGTTTTGTTTTCATTTAGACAGCGGTTATTCCAGCTCGGAGACTATGTAGCTTGAAATGTTATCCTTGGGCATTTCTTACATTTCTATAGAAATCCCATAGTATTTTATAAAGATGAGTATTTTCCAAAGTTGAGACAATTTGTTTTTGTTTCAGCCAGTACTGACATCATTTTTTTAAATTTATTTTATGTTATTTTTTTCCATTTTGCTATCTTCCAGTTCATTTAATTGTTCTTCATCCAAATCGGCATGTCAACTTACTACTTTTGGGATTTTTTTTGTAGGTAATTGGTCACTCAGTTTTATAGTTACTGTACATCTGTAACTGCAAACAAGATGGCTACCGATACAAGATGGCTACCGATTGTGAGGCAGTGCAGTGATCCATCCAATATACAGACAGCTGGAACCTTGCTCGACCAAACACATTGCTTGTTTCACATTCCATTGCCAGACCTGGATTATAAGAATTAATAAATATATATTTATTACAGGAAAATAATTTTATCTAGTGTTTCTGTGATGTCATAAATTACGAGATCGAAGGTCGAGTAATTTATAAACTGTCACAGAAACCTGAGATGGAATTGTTTTCCTGTAACTCACTGAAGAGGCCCAGCTATTATTTTTTATAATACATGGATACCCTTGTGATGCTAATATTAAAAAAGACCAGGTTCAGCAGTACAGTTCATTTTTTTTCAACAGTGTTTCAGTGCTGTACAGACGTTCTATGTCGTTATCTGTTTCTCCAGTTTCTCTGAGATACGAATGTACCAGCTTTACATCTTTTTTTTAACTTATTCTCATTTTGTTGATCATTAATGAACATTTCTGTACTGTGGATCTTGTCGAGTGATTGAAAACGAGACATTTTGTGTTTGAATTTAAAGTGATGGTCTCAAGGAGTCCAATGGGTCAAAGTTGAAGTATATTTGAAAAATACTGAAAAAGCTATTACAAATTCACCCTGTTAGATTTTCGATGATCTAGAAATTCAGATGTTGCTATGAGAACTGAAACAAAGTCTTTAACTTCTATACTGTTGCGTCTGAGCTGGGGGGAGTGTGTGTCTATGGATCAGGGAAGCAGAGGAGGGGCCAGATTGTGAAGATTGGCAGGTGGACTTCAGGGCTTCAGATTGGCTGGAGTGACGTGCATGTCTGTCATGACAGAGGCGTGGAGGGGGTGAGCTGTTGGTTCCAATCGAGAAATCCTGGTTTCGAACATATTCAGCCGGTCAGAGACTAAAGAAATGGCGGAGCTGAGAGGCTAAATGAGATGCTTGAGATCCATAGACATCGGGATCGACTCACCCTCATCGCCTCAAGGACCATTCATTAACATTTTTAGAAAGCTGAAATCTTATTCGGCTTGTGCAAACAATTTACTTCACCAAAGCCCACCTGAATAATAACAAATACCAGAACAAGATCTGACCTCCCCTTCGTGTCAAAGTGAGACTAGTTTGAATTATTTTCCAGGGTAGCCCCAAGTCTCAAACTATACTTTGGAAATAAAAATGTAAAAAGTAATAAATAAATAAATAAATAAATAAATAAATAAATAAACACATTGCAGACATATGCTTTTAAATAAAATCATGAAACCATCAGATTTATTTATTATACATTTCAGAAGTACTAAAGTGGGCTAAGTAATGTTTAATTGTTAAGGCAATATTGCAACACGCATAATATCAAAACATTTCAAAATCATAAATATGCACTAAAAAAGGAACAGTGCTAAAACAAAATGGTACAGCAAGTAGTGCATATGCATTGAAATACTGAATACTGTATTGTCAAACTGAAGACAATCCCTGAAGAGAAATGAAAGCTAACTTACTTAAAGGAATGTATTGTATTTATTGTATGTTCATCCACAACTTTAAACACTTAATTATAAATCCTACTTAAAATGAAAAACAACTGTGTACAATTCTACTCAAATACCATGTTTATATTAGGTGGATTGTTTGGTCATTTTATTCAATAGCATATGTCTGCAACATATTTATTACCCCATTAACACAATACTGTAGTTGGCATCTTATTCAGCCAGCTTCTTATTCACATTCCAGTTTCTTATTCACATCCCAGCTTCTTATTTGCATTCCAATTTCTTATTCACATCCCAGCTTCTTATTTGCATTCCAATTTCTTATTCACATCCCAGCTTCTTATTCGCATTCCAGTTTCTTATTCACATCCCAGCTTCTTATTTGCATTCCAGTTTCTTATTCACATCCCAGCTTCTTATTTGCATTCCAGTTTCTTATTCACATCCCAGCTTCTTATTTTCTAATATACACAAATGTGATTAAGTAACTGGGACCTGGAGTATTTCAGGGGATAATTCGCCTCAGCTGCTCATTTCAAAGTTAATACAAACACAGGGGAACCCCTCTACGTTACTGTGGCACAGGAGGGGTATCTAGAGTGTACAATACTGCAGATTCTAAGAAGAAAACAGAGTACCACATGTGAAACTGAAGATTGCTTGAGTTTAAGTACAGTGCTTGCATCACAGTGTAAAACTTAAATTCCCAGGATCACTAGTGAAGCCAACCACTGCCTTAAGGGTATGGGCGGCAGGTTTAAAAAACTGGCTGAACTAGTAGAAAGGGGGAGTGATAGAAGAGGTGAAAGAGAAGAAAAGAGGAAGTATAGCAAAAGCAAGAGAAGGCAAGAGGGGAAACGCAGTACACCCCTTGAGTCTTTCCAAAGGCAGGTTCTACTCTAAACAAGAAGTAAAAAAGCAAGACTTCTGAACAGTAGTAAGTAAAGTTACAAGCGTTAATTCCTGGATGAACGGATATCTTTGTGGAACACCGTTGTTGTATGTTTTCGAAACAAGCTGTGTGGATGCAAGTGCTGTGTTTGTGAAAGTCCAGCAACCAGGGTTTACAATGAAACAAAAAGGAGAGATGCCGTGCTGCAAGGAGCCATTACCGGAGCATTGCTTCAAGCACGGAACAGGAGAAACAGTCGCAAGTACTCTGTTTACGATTCGCCATTATACTCACGGAATTAATTAAGGAACAGAACTGTTTATTGATGAAAGGGATCGGGGCCCAAAGCTGCACCCATTCGAAATTGTAAACACACCACGAGCATGGTAAATTATCCTTATCTGTGGGAAACACGGGTCTACTGTAATTAGTGATTCTGTTGTACTAAACATTACTGGTGCTGGTCTTCATAGACTGTTGTTTCAAGAGCCTGTAGTAGTTAACAGGATTAAAAATTTTAAAAAATGCTGAAACCAGTGTTGTTTAAAAAGATAACTTTATTTGCCCAGAGTAAAAAGGACGTAACAAGGACGTGTTAAACAGAAGGTTGGGTTTTCACCGAGTTCCACGAGAGGGAGCCAGAACCTATAGAAAGGGCAACTGTGGATTGCAAATAATAACCTGTGCAGCAGTATTCTCTTTGTATCTCCCAATGGGACAACCGTGTGTAGTGTACAGTGCAGTACTCCAACAGACCATGTGGAGCAGCACTGGATGTTGGTTACCTTCACTACTTACCTGACAGTTCTGAGCTCGCTGCACCCTCTGGTGGACGATACCAGACACTTTGCAAAGAAAGAGGAAGCCTAACAAAAAGCAAACCCAGAGTTCAAAATAAAAGGGGAATCGTATACAACTCACCTTGTAACTCTCTGCCTGAGGATTCAAGCTGTAGTGGACCCGAACTCTGGAAGCACTATCTCTGGACGGTATTATTTTGTGAAGGAACTGCTGTGTGTCTGTTTATTGTTTTATTTGGAAAAAAATTAAAACAGTTCTCCTGAAAACCCTGTGCGTGATCCATATGTATTCTTCCCTGTCTAACATGGATTTTGCTTTCCTTTGTTATCTTGTCTAATAACCCATTTTTAAGTTTTGTGCTTTCCCCATTTAATATAGCACACAGACCTGAACAGGAAAAAGCCAATTTAACAAACCATTCTGTTGTGAAGTCACCTGTCCAAGTTTACTACTTTATTCTGCACCGTACAGAAAGCATGTTTTCCTTGTTGAAGTTTTTATTTCTACTTTTCAAGCCCAACATGTATCTGAAGTGCAAAGCAATGTGTGCACTGTATCGTTGTTCAACATCAATCTCTAACCCTAAATAACATTTTAGTACCGTAGTATATTTATAGACCTTATAGTTTCTTCCAGAATGGTTTGTTAAATTGAGTTTTTCTTGTTCAGGTCTGTGTGAGTATGCTATTGTAGCAGGGCGGTAGCAAGCCCTGTACATTGTTTTATTTATTTATTTTTAGAACAGGGTTTTCCCCCTCCGCCCCCGTGTTATTTGGTATAATATTATTATTATTATTATTATTAGTATTATTATTATTATTATTTATGACAGCGAAGCGCCGCGTATTTTGTTGTTTATGTATTTAGGATGGCGTAGCCGATTTGTTTGTTTTGTTTAGCATGGATGGGTAGCCCCATCCACAGCACTTTAATAAACTCGTGCAGCTCTCTGCGCTCGTGGTGTGGGAGTTCAGAGGAGGAACGAATGAGCCAAGGCAAGAGCTAAAATGAAAGAGAATAACATTAAGGATCAGTGAAGGCTATTGCCCAGCCTGATTGCGTGGTTTGTGTTCGTGATTATTTTTGTTTAACCTTTTTATTTTTGCTCAGTGAGCACAGTTTGTTTTTTGTTTAAAACTTTGATTTATTTTTGTATTAAAAATAAAAAACGGCACCCAGCCGATTCTTTATTTGAAAACTGCAGTACCTGGTGTCAGTCTTTTCCTTCCTGCTTCTGCCGTGACGTCACCGCCCAGTCACCCTGCCACAGCTATATTAACTTAAAAATGTCGTCTTTAGAAAATATCCACGGATTCTTAGATCATTATGTATTCCACCAAAAGAAACCATCACAATAACTAATGAACCAAACTAGCGAATAGAGTCCTGCCGTGTTTTTTGCAGATTTAGAAAATACTGAATCGGTGGGAAAAACAGGGGAGCAGAAAAAAATGTCAAAATAGTGCGATCCTCCAGTGGATATCCTTTGAAAATAACCCCCATTATGCCTCATTAAAGTATTGTAGTGGCGTTGCCGCTAGGTGAACTTTTGAACTCTGGGACATTGAATTTGGCGGGATTTTATGTAAAGGATTTTCTCTAGGTCCACTTTTGTGGCATAAAAGTGTGCTGTGACTCTGCTGTGGTATTTATGTAGTTGGAGTGTCATAAAAGAGCATTAACCTTATGACTAAAATGTGTTTTCCGCCTGTGTGAACATAGATTGATATAATTATGATGAAAATGTAATTTTAAAATTATGTTTGGTTATAATAAACACATTAAGTTGAGTACATACTGTATATCTGTGAACCATTCAAAATTATTCAGTGAAAAAAGCCAAATCCACAACTACTGAAACATGTTAACTGGTTTTTTTTTGGTGATCACTAAATTTTTCAGTTGTCTTTTTCCAATCTGAAAAGCCTTTCGTAAGAATCATTTCCTCTGCACCCACTGCCACCAAGTACTGTATTTGATTGGTCAACAGTTACAGGCCTAATCGCATTAATTACAACAAAAGTTGCATGATTTAATTAGCTCGTCAATAAACTGCTGTGTTTTGAAACAGTCATTATACCACTTTAGAAGTAAAACTTATGATGGGGTCCAGTTTGAGAATGTACAAAACAATAAATAAAGCTCTATAAAAATCATGCTTACAACGCATCTCTATGGTTACACAAACTGTTTTACTGCTGTTGGAAAACTGATGCCGACCTAACCTAATATGACAACCACATGAATACAACATAATCCAGATTCACACAGGACTGAAAATCACCACATAAACAGGTGCCCTCTGAATATTTACAGGACATCGGAACCTCGTGTAAAATCTCAGCTGTCCTGTGTCTTTTAAGTCCTGTGTGAATCAACCATGCCAGTGTTACAACTGGGCATAACCAAATTTAGGTCAAGGTCAAGGTGCCGGAAGCCTTAGGAAAAGAAGATACAACGAAATGAAAAGGTGTTATGTTGATGTGCTTCATTCTTTCTCCATCTTGCACGAGTTCATCCGGTTCATTGTTTACAAATCATGCATAAAAATGACCTCACTGACCACAACATCGTATTTAGTTTTGAATTTACCGACTTTCCTTGATAAAAACTAGTCCATGTCTGGTAGGTTACTAGATGTCCTCTGCTTTTGACCAACTCTGAGGACACCTGCTTTTTATTCCTGTGTCAACTGTGCTATAATCACTGTATAAATCAAATACAGGAGTATTAAAGTTACAGTACCTATAAAAATGCATACCGAATCAATTTGGAGAGCATGTTGAGAATCAATTTAGAGAGCAGAGCCATTTGGTCAGCTGCAAACCTTTATCATCTGACATCTTATTAGTCTTTGCTTTGCACAGTGTTATTCGACAGCGGGACACGTTTTCCAATTAACAAGTCACACCCTAGGTATAAATATCTCTTTTGACAAAACTTTCTAAGAATGAAGAAAGAAAGAAACCTAGTTCATGAATTTTATTGCTGTTCCCACTTACTGAGGGACGCTCTCCCTTGCGGTTTTACTCAGGGATGATTTACAGTGGGAAAGGTGACATTAACCATGTCATTGAGCATGCAAAGATGCTGCACTCAAAGCAGCATATGCTTGACTTTGTTAAAAGATGAATGCTGCCAACTTCAAGGTGCCCACTATGATCCAAACTCCCCCTTTTTTCTGAACAATTTTATAAGCAGCCTGAAACTGCAGTAGACTGTAGTTCGTTTTATTCAAATGTACCTCTATTCTTTCTTTTTTCTTTCTTTCTTTCTTGAAACAACCACAACCACAAACAATGAAAAAATATTGGGAAGGACCTGCAACATGCTTGAATGGCATATGAAGACAAGACTCAATAATCAAAGAATACCAGACAACCCCCAAGGGAGTTATTGTATATAAAGGTATTTTGCTGTGACTATGATGAATGTCCATATCACATTAAAAAGTAGCTGTGTGTTGTCACGGATAGCTTGTGTGGTGATGTTAGACCAAGAAGAAGACCGGACACAGTACTGGTGTTGAATGCGCCGGTGCGCAAGTTTTATTCATTAAATAAAATATTCAAACAGAAAACAGAAACAAAACACTGAACCCAAAACAAAATGGCACGGCGGCCAAAACAAACAAACAGATACAAAACAATTAACGTACTGGTTTACACCCAGCATGAGTAGCATTTGTTTTTATTCTTACTTTCGTTATTTAACAACTCACATCTCTCGTTCTCCACTCTGAACACCAACCTCGAGTGTGAGAACTGTGCCTCTTTTAAGCTTTTAAGCAGCTGTGCCGGGACTTGATTGCTAATCATTCAATCTGGCCTCGGCACAGTCTGTACGTGAAGTGAGCATGCAATCCCTGTAACCACATACCTATATAACCAATATACATTTGAAATCACCTGTGCTACATAACCCACACTATACAAAATAACCCAAAATACACCGAGGGGAGGGAGGTACCCCATCACAACATCCTTTTGTTTATTGTTCATTTATTTATGGTTTTCTTTAAGTATATATTATTATTATTATTATTATTATTATTATTATTATTATTATTATTATTCTCTGCACAGTATGGTGTGCTTTTTCACTTTTAAATCAATTGCTAGCAGCCCATAAATATGTGCAGGTTTGTAAGCACATACTTCAGTAAAAGCAGTGGCACTGCAAGAGTCTAGTTCAAAGTTCTGAAATGTCTTCAGAAGCTGAGGTGTATAGAACCATATTTGCACTTTCGGATCCATTATAAATTAACCACTTTTTTCTTCACAACTTAAAAGCCTCTTCAGAGGCTTGACACTGAGCTTATTAAAATATATTCATAGCTTGTTTCTTGGTGCAGTCTGAGTTTATGTGTTGTCTAGTTTATTTCTGTTCATTGAATAGTTGCATGTATTTGTCAATAACAAGAATGCTCTGTTCTTTGTAGTCTGAACATTACAGGAAATACAGAGCAAAACCAATTTATCTGCATAAACACCACAGTGCCTGTGTACTAAAAAGGCAGTTTTCTTTAAAGCAATCTGTCCATATATTCATCTGTAGATATATATATATATATATATATATATATATATATATATATATATATATATATATATATATGGCATGGGCATGCAAATAAGGTAATTAGTGTATTGTCTTGTCTTGCTATTTCTTTACTCTTCTTCAGTGGTGTATATTATAATGGTCCTTAGTGCATACAGTATTTCCAATGTTGATCTGAAATGCAACTACTGCATTACTATGAAGGGAATCATACGAAAAATGTCCTTGTTAGGAATCATTATCACTATAACCAGTTGTCTGCTAAATATGTACAATAGACTAACTCCCAATGTCTAAATTACGAGCATTATATGTGGTTAAGCTAATTACATGTATTTACATTAAAATTGATCGGGAGCATAAACTCGATACACTATGATGCTAATAAGAGAAATATACAAACACCAGGATTATGTCTGAAAAGTAAATTGCTGCGAAACTGAGAATACAGGATAAAGCAAAGATAAATCGAGGCAATTAAAGTTATTTAAAAATGTAAAGTGACACTGCAGATAACCTGCTGTAACCTTTCATGCTTAAAGAGTAAGTAGCTTCAAATTATATTTTTGTACTGTCCCCTTGGTGCTTGCAATTATTATAATTTGTGTATATATATATATATATATATATATATATATATATATATATATATATATATATATATATATATATATATTTTCGATGCTGCTCTTCAGTTTCCGTTGTCTGCCATAGGCACTTGTTACATCGGCTAGGCCAGCCACAGTGCCTTTATGTTAATAAGCACCAGCGCCATCCAGTGCACAGATGTGCCAGAACAACAAATGGAAACTTGAAAAGTGCAGATCACTAGAGGTATATACATGTATTGCATATGCATATGCCTATGGCAGACAATTAGAAACGAAGAGCCGCTGCTGAAGTTAGGTGAAAGAACCTTAACAAAGACCACAGAAAATAAAATACAAAATAAAACATAGCTTTAGAGTAATTACAATAAAAACCACTCAGAAAACATCTTAAAAAGAGCGTGGGAACAGTAAAACTAAACTCTTTAAGAGCAACTTCTTTGCAATTCATTGTTTGTTTCAGTGTTGAAGCCTGAAGCCTTATTGTGATCAGCCAGTGGGCATTATTGCCACCATAGTAGTGACCTTGACCTGGTTGGGTTGAATTAGAAGAGCTTTACTTGGACACAGTGTTACTGCAATGATTCCACTGTAAATCAACTGGCTTCTCTCTCACTGGTGGCTGTGCAGTCAGTTATCCCCAGGCTTCTCTGCCTTATCTTACAGTGAGCGTTTGAAGGAGAGGATGTGTGCATACATTTTAATATTGCTTTTATCTGTATTGTTTTATCATGACCGATTTTATTTGATCGTTTTCTTTTAATTTACATAGGCCAAGATTGACTGATTGATAGGAAGCCTCTTATTCAAGAACGCTTAGGACATCTGGTCATTTTTGCATAAAGTCGTTGTCTTCATCAGGTAAATGGTTTTACCACATAATGTATACAGTACTTTATAACTGAAGAGATGCAAACTGTTTAATGCATGGAACTAATATTCTGTTAGGGTGTTAGCATTTGTGACTGTATATCCCTCAGTGTTAAAACCAACACTATCCCCAGAGCTAATAGTTATATAAATGTCTGAAAATCTAAAGGTCCAAATTAAATGATGTGTTAGGTCACTCAAAAAATAGTATTACACAATTAAGTAATGCTTTATTTGAATGCTATATTTTGTAGAATTTACAGGATACAGTGGCAATAAAAATGAATACTGTGCCCTCCTCCCAACCAAAGTAACAATCAGTAAGCTTCTTTGTTGCCCACCAAAACACACTTTTCAAACAGCACCAGAAAAAGGATCTAATTGGGCGCTATGGTTTATACCAAGTTCAGCCTCTATGCCACCTCTCGGTGGACGGTGCCTGCATTGTTACCCTGTTGTAAAATAAT
Organism: Acipenser oxyrinchus oxyrinchus; assembly: GCA_030684275.1. Taxonomy (NCBI): domain Eukaryota; kingdom Metazoa; phylum Chordata; class Actinopteri; order Acipenseriformes; family Acipenseridae; genus Acipenser; species Acipenser oxyrinchus. Next base: position 29,668,214 of record CM060252.1, read on the forward strand.
AGCGTTTTCATACTGGCACTTTAGAGTGGTGTTGAGTGTGCACTGAAGCAACTCACAACCTGTTGTGTTTACATTTACCTGAATGTGTCGTTGAGTGAGACTGACTACTGGATTTGCCCTGCATTAGAGTGTGTAGACAGACTAAGCCAATTTTAAAAATGATGCAACTTTTGTGATTGTGCATGTGTCATATAGATGTTTTTTACACATGGGAAGATCAAAGAACTGCACTGCAGAGTCAGCTCCAGCTGTCTACACTGGAGACAAGTGTAACTGTATCAGATCTGGAATTAGTTTCTAGTGTGAACAGAACAGGGAGCAAAGCTGCATTAGCTACTGCCGGATCTCACTTCCAGATTCAACTCCTGCGATTAGATGTTAAAAGAGAATGAATACTTCAAATTGAAAGGTTTCTGATTTAAATAAATAAAAGAATGAGTTTAAAATTATGTTTGATAACTGTAGTATGTAAAATATTTAATATTAGGTTAAATGGGTCCCCTTTAAAATGTGTGAGATCATTGCATAAAGTGTGGTATGTAATGGTTTTTCTTTACTTCATATGACAACATTTTAAATCATGTTGTTATTTTAAATTAGAAACACTTTAAAAATAAAACCCATACTGTATAAATAGGGTAATATAAAATTACTGCTCCATCCCCTCAAAGTACCATTGTCAAAACATTTGCTAGAAAAGTACTGCAATTGAAAATGCAGCATTTTAAGTGCGTTTTCTGTGTCTCATAATCATTACCACTTTTTAATTATTGAGATATATTTAATAATATTTTTGCTGTGTTAAAGTAATACATGTTATGGCAACACATTTGACAACAGTGTTATGAATACTTTTACATTTATATGCATGTTACTGTGTGTCGGTTTCCAACGTGATTCTGAAGGATTTTGCACAGTTATACTGTGTTATGGAACCTTGATGAAGGTGTTATGAAAGCTACATAAAGCATTGCCAAAAAATCATAACTAGGGGGAATGCTTATATTTTATATTTATAAGTAATGGGAGGTACAGTACAGCATCTACTGTTCATTTCACCATCTGCTCTCCTAAGCATTATTTGGGTTGGCTGGTGTGACTTCAGGACCATGTAGAGGTAGTTAGAACACAATGTAGAATTTACACAATGTAGCATTTTATTATGAAGAGATTTATAAATATGGTTGCCACCTTTGAGATACGAAAATACCAGACGCCTCATCCCCTCCTATTGTCTACTTCTTCATTTGTCTCTGCCATTGTGACTAACGTTACAGTATGCTACTTAATAGTTTCGCGCTTAACGTTACATTATGCTACTTTAATAGTTTTGCGCTTCTTCATTCAAAGGGCTGTCAAACTTAACAGCAGCGTGCATGCTCATACCAGAGAACACACAGCGGTGAGCACACAAGAAAAACATAACGGTACAGCGTTTCGGTGGCTTACTACCTCAATTCTTTCTGGTGCATTTACACACCGCTGTGTTACAGTATTTGAATTTCACTCATACACGCACAACATGTTATATTAAATTGTTTATTGTAACACTTTAAGAACATATCCAATAGATTAGAATGCTTAGAATTACCAGACATCTTCCAAAAAAAAAAACGGACAGGGGGTCAAAGTACATAAAAATACCGGACAGTCCGGTAAAATACCGGCAGGGTGGCAACCCTAGTTATAAATGCATGGAAAAGGTGACCTACTGAAATTTTCATATTTACAACACTAAGATGTACTTTGAGTAGTGGTATATTTGTAACATTTCAAAAGGAAGATACAGTATTTTTTTTGTAATTGTTCCTTAAATAACAGAAAAAACAAAGAAAATTAATTGACTCAATATACATGCAATATAAATTATTTTTACAGACTAATTTAAAATTGGCACAATTTAACCAGCTACCTTATTTCCCCACTGACTTATGCAAGGGACCAATAGCCATTTTGGTAATGGTTGCTGCTGGCTATGTTTGCATTGAGACATATTATATTATTCTCATAGTGAAAAGAAAATGGTAGAGTGATGCAACCCATGAACCATCTGTTTGACATTTTTAAACAGGTGGATAAGCAGTGCTTTACAAGCAACCCATTCACTCCATTGTGTTACATTTCCCAATATGTGTATTTAACTCCTAAGAAATTGGTTCTAAGTTACAACTATTTAAGAGGGTTTGTAGCAGAAAAGTCTGAGAGGTAGGTGTTAACAAATACAATTGTCCAAGGCTTATTAAAATTATAATATTGTAAAGGATGGATTGTAATACATTTTTAACCACACAGGAACTGCATTTTAATAACCTGAAAATGCTTTCCAAGTTCTCAGTGGGTTAAACTTAAAACTAACCAATTAGAAAAATAATGGGTTTAACAGGGTCTAATTAACAAATAAGCACTTTTAATAAAAAAAAAAAAAAGCAATGATATTGAATTTAATAACTCAGCGATTCATTAGCACTATTTGGTTCCCTGATTTCTCATTTTCTGTTATTCTCATTATTATGAGCATTTAATATAATTAAATGGATTTGTAATATTTCCAGTGACAAGAGGTTACAATGGCAGAGCAAGTCCAATTATTTTCACAATTTCTGCCACTGGAATTTTGCTTCAACCAAACAAACTGGCATAATTCTATACATATAGACTAGTTGGTTATTAATTACAAAACATCTTGAAGTAATGTATAGGTTAAAATGGCAAACAGGCTTGCATTGTAATGCAAATTAAATTTAATTAAATAAATAAAAATGACAGTACTATTTCTGGTAAAGATGTGTTTGTGACAAGACATTTTGCATTTGAAATAAATACATACTTTGAAAAGGGGCTGAATACTGTTGTTGGGGTTGTATAGTATCTGTACAGGGCATTGTTCAATTTGTTTGGCAAGAAATCAAGTATCTTTGTGAAGAGTCACGTTCTCTCAATCTCTTATTAGGAGAAATACAATCTGGTGTGTTCTTTATTTAAAAACATTCTTAAATACTAGAGACTAAAGGTTTGAGTGGCAGATTTTATGTTCACTGGCAATATACATAACTTTAAATGAATATTTAGAAATGATTATGGAATTAGTCCCTATTATTATTATTATCAGTTGTAATTATGATATAGCTCTAACAGAATACTGTTTAGATCTTTAGTAAATCGAGTCCTATTTTCAAACTCGTTAACTTGGATGAGTAACCAACAATCAGATCGGGCTTAATAGAATTATTTTGGATTTCCAAAACTTCAAGTTTTGGAAATTTCAGATATACATTATATTAGTACAAACAATAATTGTTTTAGGAACATAATAGCAAGTGTGTGCAAAGTAATTTAGAAGTGGAATTTGTATTTATTTTACAGGCACGTCACTTAAGTGTAGCCTGTGTACTACTTCACATAACAGCACACCGGATTTAAAATAAAACAAGGACTATTTAAAATGATATATCCCCACCAAAAATGGTGCTTTGAAAATGGTTACATTTTTATAGCTAAAGGCCATTTTTGGATTACCTAAAACAAGGAAAGGGAGACTGAATTTAAAGACACAGCAATGCAAGAATGTTTAAACGAAAAAAAAAAAAATTCAAAATATATCAACTTTTGTTTTTGCTTTTCATAGGAGAGTACATCACTGTACTCTCCACAGTACTGTACAGCACTAAGTTGTTTTTTTTTGTTTTTTTAATACTTGGAATACTTAATTTTTTGAAAAACTTCATTTCATAAATTAAAGATTTTGGAAATGTAGGGTCATTGGAGAAAACTGCAGTAATTTCCAGTAAATACTGGCCCTAGTCATCAAGTTGGGGTAATAGTTTCTGCTGGTTATGTTTACATTAATACTATTCCATTTCATTATCAAGGAGCAGCACCTAAAAAAGCTTAAACATCTAGATTTTGGGGTCTATTTTAACGATCGAAACGGTGGCGTATCTAAATACCACCACCCTTTAACTATACAGTAATGATGCTGTTTTCCCCACAGGCATTAATACCCTTTATAAAGCCAGTAACTGCCATTAAATGGTGCAAAGGGAGTTTAAGGGCAGCATACTGTATATAGATCCCTTTGTATGTTATCAGTGACCATTCCTCTTACAAATCAGAAAAACTATACCATGATGTCATGTTGGATTGAGCTACAACTATAAGTTTGTCCCATGTGAAGATTGAGCATACTATGCTTACAAGGTTCTTGTACAGTACCTGGGGACAGTATCATCACATCTGACAATATAACGGTTTTCAAAATGCTTTTTTTTTTTTTTTTTTAAATCAATTATGTCACATGCTTTAATGTACCAAACTGGTAGAGAACTGACAAACTAAACACTGTTACCTACGAAAGTTAACACTCCTGTTTTCCCACTCTCTTTACAGGTTATTTTGGGATTCCATGACACCAACCCCAACCCCCTAGATGAACGTCCAAAGACCAAAACACAAGTGAGTAAGCTTCCATTTTTATTGCAATTAATGGCCACAGTAATCTTTGTCAAAACAATTAACACAATAAAAATACAATCCCAACATCTATCTAAAATAGCAATTCTTCCTAAAACAATTGGCTTAAGTTAACACTATCTAAAAACAAGTTAAATTGTACAAGTAGGCAGGGAGGGTCCCGATACCCCAGTTAACTCACGATACTTCGACCGCGAGGCCATAGCACAGAAAGATATAATCTTGTATTCTGGCTCGTAGTATCACTCCAGGCCAAAAATGGCCCTTGTCCTCTTTGCTGTAGATTAGCCCCATACAGACAGGTCCCATCAAAACCCAGGGCCGGCTTCTCGATGTCCCAAATGCGGTCCCGCTGGTCACTGTCCAGCTGGGGGTCAGCCCAAAATCCAAGGCCCAGGTACGTGCTGCAACAAGCAAATAACAAAACCAAGCCACCATCAGTGCAGTTCCATTGCAACATACTGTATCCCAATTTTGATTTTCTAACAATACTCGAGCAGGATGTCTTATATACAGACGACCACAATTATTATGTACAACTGGTATAATGTTATTTGACACTTCATTTATTTATTTTTTTAAATGTAATCATTGCCAATTATTTATTATTTTCTGCCAATTTGGAATGGCCAATTATTTTTAGGCTCAGCTCACCGCTACCTCCCCTGCGCTGACTCAGGAGGGCAAAGACAAACACACGCTGTCCTCCGAAGCGTGAGCCGTCAGCCAACCACTTTTTTTCACACTGCGGACTCACCATGCAGCCACCCAAGAGCTACAGCATCGGAGGACAATACAGCTTACAGGCAAGCCCACAGGCACCCGGCCAGACTACAGGGGTCGCTGGTGCACGGTGAGCCAAGGACACCAGTGCACAGTGAGCCAAGGACACCCTGGCCGACCTAACCCTCCCTCCCCAGGCAGCTCGGCCAATTGAGCTGCCCCTGGAAGCTCCCTTCCTCAGTCAGCAAAGGAATAGCCCAGACTCAAACATCCAGCATCCAGACAATAGGGTACATCCTTCACTCCAAACAGAGCACCTTTACTGGATGCACCACTTGGGAGCCCCCCCAACACTTCATAATTTCTATATGGTAGTAAAGTCAATATATGTGTTGTACTGTCTAATAAAATGGTTTCCAATTGCACACTAAACAAGATTATTCTAGCCCTGTGCACCTATCCGCATGCTAGACGGGGTTCACCACTCAAACAAAGGTATTACTACTTAGTTGTAACTTCCCTTTCTCTGTCCAAATTTTCCAGGTTCTTCCTGCAGTCTGTTCCTCCAGCAGCTGCTCCCATGTACTTCCTGGTCTGGGTCCTCCAACAACATAATCTACCCTGCACTCTGGCTGCACTGTGCTGACAGCAAACCTTTTATAGTGCAGTTAGTAATTGAATGAGGTAATGGGTAACAGGTGATGCAATTAGGTTCCTCAGAATGTCAATCAGTTCTACCATTTGGTCACCAGTGTACTAATAATAAATACAACAAAATAGTAAAACACACAAAGCAAAAACTGAACATAGTAATTAATATAAAATAAAAATAACCAAATAATCACAACAAATCAATCAATGAAAAGTGAAAAAGTGCAGTGCTAAATTTGGTCACTTTAGACATTTATTTAATCATTCTTTGTTGCCATATCTCCAAACCATCCGTCAGTCTGGCTGTAGGGTTGCAAGCCATAGTAAGCATAATTTAATAAACTTTAGTACTTACCTTCCTGACATACCTTCCAAAATATTTTTTCCTAAGGAATCTTATTTTTCTTTCCAAAAAGGGTCATTAAATTAATGTTTGAATTATCCTACCCCTTGTAGTAGCTGCTGCCTTTCATGAGAAATAACAGGTGTTTACATCTGTCTAATGGCAGCGAGCCATAAGTAGCCATCTTGGCAGGCAGCTCTATCGAACCTCACAACTCATAATTGCTGGTTGTCACAAGTCATAATTGATTTGCAGGCTGTCAGAAGTGTGATTATGGTTCACTACCTGGTAACGTCAAATGTGTTTGATTAGGGGTTAAAATGCTTTTTGAAATAATTGACATTTAATTATTAACAGTGGAAGTCTCATAACAAAGCTGTATGTAGAGAAGCTAAATTAGCATCCATGGCTAAAAAGCTGCCATCAATTTGGTCTCAGTAGCAAAGAAAGAAGGGCTAACTATATGCAACTGTTAAACCATCATTCACAAAAGGCGTTCCTTTTAGCTGCAAGCTTGCATAATTCTTGGTGCATATATTCAGAGCAATTACATTTATGATGAGAATTTTTTTCTCTATATTGTAAAAGAGGGGGTCATATTTTATAGACACTTAAGACATTCAATTGCATGCGGCCCATGTCTTGTCCAGACAGCAATGTCAGTATCTTAACTTGAATCTAGGTCAAGGCAAGTGGAAAGACATAGAAAAGCCTGGCAGGCAAATGAAATGATACAATGATTGAAATTGTGTTTGTTGAGGAAAGAGATGGCTTTCATGAAAAACAGAAGTCAGCGTTCATTAGAGCAAGTGGAATTTCTTCTTAATTTAAAGCTCTCAAGATTTTACAAGTAGAAAGATTTGTATGTATGTGTTTTGTGTTGTGACTTAATTAAGCTGTTTTTGTTTGCAGTTGTATGAGATTATATTAAGCTCAAACCATCATAAAAGTTGGCAGTAGTGTAGGATTAATATAACCTCTTTTAAAGAAAGACACGACAACATGCTGCATTTGATGTAATCAAATATGAAAAATGTGCAAAACCTTCTTTATACTTCTCCAATTGCTTTGGGAGTAGCCTAGACTTTTTTTTTTTAAATAGTAGAATAGCTAAAATTGAAAACCCAATTGATGAATGTGACCTGTCAGTGTAAATAGTGTGGGGGGTGTTTTTATTTAAGTTTGGCAGGGATGGGGTTAAAATCTCATCTCTGCCAAATCTTGTCCAGAATGTGGCTGGAACTTAATTGATTAATTGAAGATCAGTTAAGCCCAGCCACATGCTATAAAAGGGGAGAGAAATCCTTTGCTTGGTGGTGAAGTTTTAAAGAGTAGATGTACTGTACTGTACTGTACTGTACTGTACTGTACTGTACTGTACTGTACTGTAGGGCAGAAGGGCAGAAGGGCAGAAGGGCCAATTCAGTGACGACAATTGCCCAACCTGAATGAAGGTAATTTATTCTGTGTGAACCTTTTGTTTTGGTCCTTGTGCTTTTTTCTTTGTCAATTTGTAAAATAAAAGTATGCTATAGTGCTTAAATTAGTTTTCTGTGTCTGTCTTCCACCAGCTGGTAATGAGTCTTGCCACTGATGCTACCCGGTCACATATGAATAAGGGCGTCTGCAAAGAAATAAATAATAATAATATGGTGTTAGAAGCGGGATAGCGCCCCTGGAGACTCAGAACAGAACTGCAGGCTTAAAAAAAAAAAAAAAAAAAAATTGGCCAAAAAGACGACCGGGATGAAAACAATGCCAGTTGAAGGAGAAATGAAAGTGAGGAGTAGTAAAAAAAAAAAAAAAAAAAACAGAAAAGTGGCAGGAATCTGGGATCCATTGCCATGTTGGATTTCTTTGCTCAGGAACCCAAATTGAATGAAATTCAGATTACAGCTGAAATTAGAATGTATACCAAATAGGTGAACTTTAACTGCTGGCTTCACAAACCCAGAGATGCTATTACTTGAGAGTGAACAAAACGACACCTGACTAATGAGGTGCATGTTTGTTTTGTTTTTACTAGGAAGGGAAAATGGGGCCTGTGAAACTTGCCTGCTCCTTCTCCACCCTCACCCCGCAGTGGTGGAATGACCTTCCTACAGATGTCAGGACTGCCCCTTCCGGCGCCTCAAGACTCGCCTCTTCAGACAGCACCTGTAGAACTCCTCTTTTCCCTCTGGACACTATCACACTTCCTTAATGCGCTTTACTTATGCTTATCTGCTCCCTGTTTTACTGCATTTAATCCTGTACTTTACAGAGTACTGTATTCTGCCACAAGTTTTATTTAATCTGTAGTATTTTGCATTTAATCGTATCCTGATTTAACTATCACTGATACTGTTATCTCGTCCGATATTGATTCGTATTTCAAAATATACAGTACTTGTACTTACTAGAACTGAAGTCATTGTATTTTATCTTGCTCTTAATTGTATTAATAGTTGTACTGATTCTTGAAATGTATTTGTTTGACTGTAAGTCTGCTAAGAAATAAATAAAATATATATTGTTTTAAAGTGAAATCTTTTATTCTTATCTGTGCAAAAGGGTTGAAATGAATGTTATACAGCATGTCTTTTCTTTTAATGGTCTTGTTCATTTCGATCTCAAATGCAACTTGTTTACATCAGAAAGTCGCAAACAAAATGCAGACGACATGCTGTAGTTACTGCATTGAGTATTTATTCTGTCTACATGTTTTCTGCTGAGAATATGATTTTCCAATGCCTTGTATCCTCTTGATCCATTATGTATTAAGTCTGAACAAAATGTGCGTCGTACTTTTTGCGGTATATCAACTTTCCGAAAATATTCTGCTGTGGGCTTCTATTTTTTTCTTGCTTCTTTCCAATGAACACTGTTACTTTTCTTTCTAACCAGTCCCACTTAAACTTGTTTTTTTATTTATTTCTCAACTTGTCTGACAATATGTTTGTCCTTCCGTACTGCACCCTCATTGTTTAATTCACAGTACTTGTTTGTGGACCAATGAAATAGCAACTTGCAAAGACAGCCGTCTGCAAGCACCAATGGGGTATGTAATGTAAAAACAACCGCCTTAATGAAATTGAAACTGCAAAAAAAATGAAAAATACAAACCTCACCAACTGTCACAAATGTGTTAATGGCTTAAAAAAATGAAAAGATTTAAAAAAAAAAAAAAACACAACATCGGGAACCCCTCCCCCTTCATTTTATTCATTGGATCTGCATTAATCACACAAATACCCCTGGGGGACTGAGTAACAGCAGAAAACCACCAATCAGCAGAAATGTTTCATCTCTGTTGAAGGAAGAAGGGGCTCCATGGTGTGGAGCTTGTGAGGAGTTTGGGCACCTCTGAGTTGAGTCAGTGGAGGAATGGCTTCTCCCAAAGGTCCAACCCCCTCCGCTAGCCCGCCAGTGTGAGACAGGCCACTCTGCCTTCTAAACTCTGGGGGATGGTAGGTCGGATGCCCTCCTCACCTGCCTTGAGTTTGGGCACATGGTGCAGTGCTGTCCCCTTAAAGATCAGGAGGAGCTATCTGCCAAAATGCCCAAAAATGAGGACCTACCTGCACGAAAAAGGGGAAGAACAGCTGCTCCTGGAAGCAAGAAAAGGAGGAGCCGCTACCGTCTCCAGAGCCAAAGGGGGAGGAGACACTGCCATCTCCAATCAGCAGGGGAATCGCTGGACCAACTTCAGCAGCCGCTACATCTGCTACTGAGGGGAGCACGGTGAAAGTCAGCCGCACTGCCGGAGTGCCCAGCTCCACCACTGCCAGAGGACCCAGCACCACTGCCAGCAATGGGGCAACCCTGTGTAAAGGAGCCGTGACAGGGGAAAGGGGCTTAAGGGTTAGAAAGGGGGTTAAACGGGCATCTCTGCACAAAAGCCCAGCGGTCACAAGAGGGGTTAAACAGGCACCCCTTACAGAAGACCCTGGACCTCCTCGGCCGAAGAAGGAGGCAAGGGGACTACCTCCACCACAGCCCCGACCACCACCTCTATGTCCCAACCCATTGCTAATGGGTCAGAGCCCTCGACCCCGCAGTTGTGTCCAGACCTGTGGTTACTGGGCCTAGCTCCCAGGTCGCTGCATCACCAGGCACAGTTGGTCACCTGGTCTCCTGCTTTGGTGCATAATGTGGCTGGAGCTTAATTGTTTAATTGTTCATTGTGATTAATTGAATCACAATGAACAACATGAATAAGGCTGTATTTTTTTCACGGGGAGCTGTGAAATTTGTTGTATAAAAACTGTAGTGAGAAATTATCAATTTTGAATGTGGCAACGCTATTTTTTCTCGCTTTAATAAATATTATGTTTAATTCTACTAGATTATTCTGTCTAGAATAATAACAAACAAGAATAACAAAGCATTGCATCCCTTGTATGCCTAATTAAAAGATCCAAAGGCATTCATGTGGCAATCATTCAAAACAATAAATTGTTGGCACAATGTTGAACATGTACTGAACATTTCACTAAATGGCACAGAGCAAGTCGATAATGGTACACGTTTTGATGTTATGTGATTTGTATTTGATAATTACTGTTTACTGATTATTATTGTTATTAGCGTTATTAGCTGTGTTTTTGTTTTCATTGTTAACCCCCCCCCCCCAAAAAACAGTGTTTTTATCTCTATATTTAACATGGGTATGTAGTACACAGGAGCATAAAGGGTTAATGAAAAACACAGTTTGGGTCATTTATTTGTGTTTTATTCATCATATTTTAACATTTTATAGCAATTACAGGTTTGAAAACATTATTATTATTATTTTCAAAATCTGGTACCTGGGAAGGGGTTTCATTTTTACATCTGGAGTTGAAGTGGTTAATAACATTTTAAGGAACCCTTCAGCAGATTCACTTATGGGTTCCCATTGCATTTACATTGCAACTACAGCTGAACTGAAAGGGAAACCCAGGAACATGGCACCTTCCTATGTTGCCACATGTGGTGAGATCTTAGAGGTTTCACAACATCCTCTAAATAAACAGTATTTCTTTGTAAAAGTCCCCTCATGAACAAGCCTCAAGCCTCAAAAATATATTTTTTTTACTGAACATGACTGCTAAACAGGAAATTCAAAAACGTAAACCAGTTGGTAAATTTCCTGACACCCCCATTCACTGAAAAATGCACTTTCCAACGAGGATTTCTAAAGAGTAACATTAACTTTAAATTGTTGCGAATAAAGGGTTTAATAAATAGTCTAAGTGGTTAAACTTTCCTTAATGTTGAAACAGCAAGTAGAGGTGAATGAGGTGTTAAACTTTCCTTGACTGAAAAAACACACACAAAAAATGACTTTGATACATTTTTTTAAAAACTGTATGAGACAAACAGTGGATGTTTTAGTTACCAGGTGGCCCATTTATTTTCACTGTAATCACCCTCACTGATATATAATACCTGTTTCAAGGCCAGTGAAATATTGCAGAAGTTTATAAAATAATATTGTGCTGTTGACACACCAGGAGGCTCTTGCTCTTGAGATCTGGTTATTTTCAATTTGAGGCTAGTGAGCGGTCTGATCAAATTCAACTACCTCTCACTGACATTATATTGTACAGTCAAAACCAGCCAAAAACATTGAGGGGTAAAGAAACACTGTTCACATCATTTGTTTAAAAGTATTGTACCAATGTTATTCACCCATTGCAGAAAGTATATGTTGGACATACTGTACCTGTAAATTGCATATCAATGCATAGGTATTTTGCCTGATACAAATATAGTGCAGCAGGACGTGCCCCTTCCATAAGTAAAGATATTTTTCTGTGAATTATATTTAACAGCGTATGTAATATATGCATACAACATTATCTACGTCATCTCATCAGCACAGATATTTAGTTCCATATGTTGCTTATTGAAGAACTTTAATTCAACATCTTTAGGAATCACTATGAACATTGCATTCAGAGGATTGTCAATCGCATTTTCAAAGGAAAGTAGTTGATGTGTTTGTCACATAAACAAATGCAAACTCGTATAAGGCATACAGGCTACAAATTAACACATGTGTTGGGTCACTGTCCTTTTATATTTTCATTACAGTAGAAGCAAATACTGAATTATTCATAACAAATACCCACAAGAGATCCTGTGACATAGTTTAATTTTTAATTGTGGTTCCTGCTTTCTTTTTTTACTTAGTCTATGTTTTTTATTTTTGCGTACTCCTACATTATTCATGCTCATGATTTTTCGACAGAGGGTTTGAAATTGTGTAAATATGAAATGTGGTGTTTTTGTGGTTCTTTATTATTATTATTATTATTATTATTAGTAGTAGTAGTATTATTATTAATACTAATAATAATAATATAAGTAGCATTATTTATCTACAGCTTGCCTCTAAAAATATGATTTAAACCCATTTGACTTAGTATTTATCTTTTTTTGGGTGGGAGGGGTAAATAAATGTAAACTATATCTGATAGCTATCCCATGCAGTGCCTATATGCAGTAAAGTAATGGTAAACTTGAAAGAGGTTACGTGATGGGGTTTAAGAGGAGGACGTAAGTCTGTGGAGCTCCCATCAATGTTGTTTAAATTTTATATTTAATCATTTCAAATACCACCTTGAAGAATTAAACAAAACACCTGTTAAAATGTCTGGAAGCCATACAAAGACCCCTACTGAAAAAATTCAACATAAAAGTAGCGGAATTAAAATAACTAAAACTGTCTCTGCCAAGACAGTAATGGAGCCGACTTCAAAACAGCGGAAGAAGCTACAGTACTGTGCAAAAGTTTTAGGCAGGTGTGAAAAAATGCTGTAAAGTAAGAATGCTTTCAAAAATAGACATGTTAATAGTTTATATTTATCAATTAACAAAATGCAAAGTGAGTGAACAGAAGAAAAATCTATATCAAATCAATATTTAGTGTGACCACCCTTTGCCTTCAAAACAGCATCAATTCTTCTAGGTACACTTGCACACAGTTTTTGAAGGAACTCGGCAGGTAGGCTGGCCCAAACATCTTGGAGAACTAACCACAGTTCTTCTGTGGATTTAGGCAGCCTCAGTTGCTTCTCTCTTCATGTAATCCCAGACAGACTCGATGATGTTGAGATCAGGGCTCTGTGGGGGCCATACCATCACTTCCAGGACTCCTTGTTCTTCTTCACGCTGAAGATAGTTCTTAATGACTTTCGCTGTATGTTTGGGGTCGTTGTCATGCTGCAGAATAAATTTGGGGCCAATCAGATGCCTCCCTGATGGTATTGCATGATGGATAAGTATCTGCCTGTACTTCTCAGCATTGAGGAGACCATTAATTCTGACCAAATCCCCAACTCCATTTGCAGAAATGCAGCCCCAAACTTGCAAGGAACCTCCACCATGCTTCACTGTTGCCTGCAGACACTCATTCGTGTACCGCTCTCCAGCCCTTGGCGAACAAACTGCCTTCTGCTACAGCCAAATATTTCAAATTTTGACTCATCAGTCCAGAACACCTGCTGCCATTTTTCTGCACCCCAGTTGCTGTGTTTTCGTGCATAGTTGAGTCACTTGGCCTTGTTTCCATGTCGGAGGTATGGCTTTTTGGCCGCAAGTCTTCCATGAAGGCCACTTCTGACCAGACTTCTCCGGACAGTAGATGGGTGTACCAGGGTCCCACTGTTTTCTGCCAATTCTGAGCTGATGGCACTGCTGGACATCTTCCGATTGCGAAGGGAAGTAAGCATGATGTGTCTTTCATCTGCTGCAGTAAGTTTCCTTGGCCGACCACTGCGTCTACGGTCCTCAACGTTGCCCCTTTCTTTGTGCTTCTTCAAAAGAGCTTGGACAGCACATCTGGAAACCCCTGTCTGCCTTGAAATTTCTGCCTGGGAGAGACCTTGCTGATGCAGTATAACTACCTTGTGTCTTGTTGCTGTGCTCAGTCTTGCCATGGTGTATGACTTTTGGCTAGTGGGAAAGTGAAAATGGACTATAAACACTGTAAAGAAACAAACGTTATTATGTGGTAGGCATGGATTTGGGACCAAAAAGGTGGGGGGGGGGGCGACTTACAGAGACTAGGGTGTGTGAACTACGGATCAGCTGCAGAGTCACTTACAACAATGTCTCACCCGAGATGGAGCACAAGGAGGTTAAGTGACTTGCTCAGGGTCACACAATGATTTAGAGGCTGAGGCGGGATTTGAACCGGGGACCTCCTAGTTACAAGCCCTTTTCTTTAACGACTGGACCACACAGCCTCCTCTCATATGTGTGTATATATATATATATATATATATATATATATATATATATATATATATATATATATATATATATATATATATATATATATATATATAGACAACAGGTTGTGTGAGACAGCAGGGAGGGTTAAAACCTCCTGAAGAGAAAATGCACCTTTTGGTTTGTTTAATTGGTGTTAATTGTTTTATTATTAATTATTCCCTTCATCTGGTAGCTATTGTTAAATTGTGACCAGGTGCAGGGTATTTAAGGGGAGCAGTCAGTTTGCTTAAGGCTGCTGAGGAGAAGGAGGCAGAAAGGAGTACTCTGCTTCCAGGCAGTCAAGTAAGGGTATTGAGAGAGAGATTGTGTTTGATGCAGGTAAACAGCTTAGCTGTCCTGTTGTTTAGTTTAGGTTCCTGTTTTGTTTTAGTTAGTGCTCAAAGAGAGCTAGGTGTTTGTTTTGTTTATTTTGTTTTGTGTGTGTTTATTAAAAGAAAATCAGCGCAACCGCGCTTGAAAAATCCATTTCCGTGTGATGGGTCTATTTTTAAAGGGGCAACGAACCCGAGTGGAAGCGGCTCGTTTATAAAAACACAATGTTGGATTTCATAATCGTGGATGTTTCATGTGTTACTTCTGAATGTACAAATGTACCATATCACGCAGGTTAACTGACTTTTAGAAACAACATCACAATTACACGAAAAAGTTAAAGAGTACTACATATACCCTTCTGTCTGCAGTATAGGCTACATCATGAAGGTCTACAGAGCAGGTACATGGGGGACAAAACATTGCCATATTGGTGATGTCTGTGTATCTAACTAAGGCAAACAACGAAACTCAAAATATGTTAACATTACCAGCCTTCTTACCTTAATGAAGATGCCGTCTGCTCACACTGCACAAAACATCAAAGTTGTCGATCACTTGGTTTCTTTCACATGATGGTGCTCACGGGTATCGAGGCTATCTATGTTACTCAAGCTCTTACCAAGGCTTTGCTCCTTAAGAAACCCCAATCGGGAGTCAAAGTTATGCATTTTACTTTCTTGTCAAGCACCACCCTCTATCCAATCATCGCACACGACACAGCTGATCACAATAGAGTTGTTCAGCAGTCTTACAGCTACTCCCTTTCCCCAAGGTGGCCATCGAGTCAGCCCATCCCTGTGCAACTGCCTCCCCCCCGCCTGCCTTGTAATCCTGCCAGTGGGGGTAGGCTACATCTGGACTTGAATAGGTCAACTTTAACTTTATATCCCAATTTATTATGAAATATTTAAATTATTTGATACCTACCCCCTTTTTAAACTGTAAAACAGTAAATTGGATAAGTAAATACAATAAATAATAATAATAATAATAATACTAATAATAATAATAATAATAATAATACAAAATAAATAAAAAATTCAGGTGGTCCGCGAAAAAACAAGTTTGAGAACCACCGCTCTAGAGAGTTAGCTAATTTGGTAAGGGAAACTGCGTTTGACTGATGTCTGATGGGAATAGATTATATTTATTTTTTATGTGTTCACAAATCCTTTTCCAGAATTGACATGGTTTTAGCTTCATTAACCCTTTGCGGTCCTTTGTCGGACAGGGTCCGACATTGCAATTATTCCCATCAGGTCCTTTGTCGGACCCTGTCCGACATCATTTTAAAAACGCAAAAAACGCAAAAAAGTCGGTTTTTCAACGGAAAAAGCCGAGAAAACCATTCAATGGCCGAGTGGGAACGAAAGGAGCCGAGACAAGCCGATAAAAAAAAAAAAAAAAAAGGTGTATCTCATGAATAGTCATAGTACCCCATTGGCATCACATGGGGCGGTCGTATGGAAACAAGCTGGGAGTACAGTATCAGCGCACAGAGACTATCACGGACATTTGCAGAGCTTTTTTGAGATGTTATAGCAATAAAATAATGACTTGGATTGCATTATTGAGGAGTTTGGTGATAAAGCGAGTCATCAGGAGGCGATTGATCGGTATGTGCGACTATTATTATTATTATTTTTATTTGGTAGCATATGTGAAAGCGATAGCAAACGAAAGGTGGAGTGGGGCTGGAGATCCCTAGTGAGTGCTTTGTTGATATGCAGGGCCATTTAAACCCGTTTGACTGTGAAAAAATACTTTTAAACAGCGTCTAAAATTAACTGCGCGTGAAAAATTAATTAGACCTGGCGAGCCTGACGCAGAATTAATAAATAGACCGCAAAGGGTTAACACTAGAATGACCATGTTTATAGGCATACCTAGAACAACCATGACCGGTCAATTTGACCAGCGTATTAAAAACAACATAAATATTATAATGAAAGGACAAACAATTGAATATAAGTCGTAGTTTTATTCAGGAACGTCATATGAAGCACACAACCGAAACATTGTAAATAAATGGATATTTGAACAGAAATGTGTTTGTACACAGACATATTACATAACACGCATCCTCAGAAAATGGTACAAAATGAAATAAAAAAAATATTTGAAAATAACTTATAAAATGTATATACAGGTATATCATATACATACAAAACTGTACAACTGAAACAATGTAAATAAGTATAATTTTTTTAAATAAATGGGTTTATATTGTCTACATAACAATGAGCATATATGCAACTAAAGCTATGTGTTTATATACAGACATACTCTAATCGAAATTACATGAATAAATAAACATTTGTACAGAATGGGCTTCAGTCAGATGTGTGTATGTACATTTACATAATGTACATACAAAACTGTACAACTGAAACAATGTACATGAGTATCACAATTTTTTTTTAATAAATGGGTTTATATTTCCTACATAACAACGCACATAAACACAAGCTACGCGTTTATATACAGACATACTATAATCTAAATGACATGAATAAATAAACATTTGAACAGATGGGCTTCATTTACAATTGTTTACAAAGTCTGAGTGCTGGCACAAATCACACAGATACTGTGTTTTTCAAAATATGGAGGGCACTTACTACATTGTCCATCTTTGCTGCATCAGAATCTTGTTTGGTAAAATTTGCAGTAATTCCAAACACTTCTTTGCTGTCCAGTGATCCATTTGCAATGGATATTGGGGTAGCAATGCATTTCTTAGAAAAACAAGTAACTTGGTACCAGTGCAGATGCTGTCAAGGCTGACTGATGGGCTATCAGAGGCTCATTGAAACAATAGCAATGTCAACAGACAGCTCACTTGAGGAATGCAGACTGATATAATCAAACTTCAATACGGCTGCAATTCCCGACTGATAATCACAAATAACACTGCAATATTTAATTGTTATAATGTTTTTTATGTATCGGTCAGTTTTGACCACACTTAGTTGGAATAGGTATGACAGTATTTTATCTCGCAAATTTTTGCAGCTACGCTATTCTTTCTTTGTCTGGGTAATTCGTGTATATACAGTATTTTGGAAAAGTCAGGAAAGCACAGCTCCTTATCTTAAACACAAGCACAGCAATTTAAATTTAAATTCAAAAACAGTCAAAATGACAGCCTTGGTCATTCCTGTGTTAAAGATGTGCTAAGTTCTAAGATTGATTCAATTCATATATCAGACCATGCTCCAAATAAATTTCTGACATTTAATGAACAGCCAGTCTCCTGAAATTCTGTGGGAAACAATGAAAGCTTTCCTTGGAGGCAGATGTATATATTATTCATCTATAAAAGAAAAGAAACACACAAAATAAATTAATAAATTACAAGAACGAATAAAACAACAAGAAGTTATATTTAGACAAGATCCTTCTTCAATTAATTACAAGAACTTAACTAAAACATAATTTGCATTAAATAATCTACTTACTGAAAAAGAGATATTCATAGGCACAATTAAAAAGAAAATATCCTGAACAAGGAGACCGTTCAGGTAAATTGTTAGCTCATAACCTAAGAAAAACTGAATAAACTAAAATAATTCCAGCAATTAAAAAAAGATTAGGTTGTTGTCACAGACCCTGCTCATATCAATGAAACTTTCAAACAATTTTATGAGAGATTATATAGTTCATCAACATACCTCACTTCAGACACATTTGATTTGCTTTTTAAAGACCTTCTTTTAAACCATATTAGCACAGATGATAAAGTAACACTAGATAAACATATTACAATAGATGAAATAAAGAAGGCAATCAATTCATTACCAATTAGTAAAACCTCTGGAGACAATGGTTTCCCATCAAAATTCTATAAAATGTATATTGATTCTCTGACACCTATTTCAAAAGTCTTTGATTTTTCCTTTTATAGAAATACCTTACCCCCATCTATGCAGCAAGCACAAATATCGCCGATTCCCAAACCTAACAAGGACCTCTTAGATTGCCATAATTATTGCCTAAATTATTTAATTTAATCAGATTGCAAAATACTAGGTACAATTCTAACTTTTAGATTACAGAATGCAATTGATAAACTTAAGGGCTATTCACATTATAGTGTTTTTTCGCTGTATTTTCTAGGGTAAAAAATCGAACCTATGGAATTGAAAATTCCTCAGTACTGCTAAATTTTGATATAATCTGAAGGCAATATGGATTGGGTGGCTGTATGGCTATTGCTTTGAAGAAGAGAAACAAACATGTATGTATATGTATAGCATATCCTACATAATTCTTTTGTTGCAAAAGTTTTGCTTTTGTGGATGAGGAAAAGTTACAAGAAATAGATGTCTACAATTATTTATTTCAGCAATTTTTTTTGCAAAACTCCAAAAATGCTAATTCAAAAGTATTCATACCCTGAAAAGGAAAATGAAATCAATCTCTAGTTGAGGCACCTTTAGCAATAATAACCCGTTTTAAATGATTGGATATTTGTGAATGAGCTTTTGGCATGATTCTTTAGTGATTTTGTACCATTCTTCAACGCCAAATTGTTCCAGTTCATTCAAATTCCGAAGACTTCTCTTGTGCACAGCCTTGTTCAACTCATACCAAAGATTCTCAATCGGATTTAGATCGGGACAAAGCCATTCCAGAACCTTAATTTTATTCTTCTTTCTGAAGTAGATTTTGATGTGTGCTTTGGATCGTTGTCATGTCAAGTTTTGTCACGGAGGGTTTCAGATGATTGGTTAATATCTTTTGGTATGCTATGGGATCCATTTTACCATGTATTGGAACTAAATTCCCTGTGCCATTAGAGGAAAAACAGCCCCATAGAAGGATATTACCACCTCCATGCTTGACAGTAGGTGTGGTGTTATTTTCTTTGTACGCCTAACCAGACTTTCTCCAAACATAATGACTATCAGTGTGACCAAATAGCTTGATTTTTGTTTCATCACTCCACAAAACCTTTGACCAGAACAAATGCCATTTTGCAAACTTTAAGTGATTGTCCTTGTGAGGTTTTCCTAAGTGGCTTTTTCCTTGGCCTCTGACCATTGAGACCTTCGCCATGCAATACTCGACCTATGGTTGAAATGGAGACCCCAGTCCCACTTGCACACAATTCACTTTGAATATCACTGAATATCGCAGTCAATCTCGGATTGTTATTAACCTTCCTCACAATTCTTCTACTTGTTCTTGGTTAAAGAACCTTCTTTCTTCCAGACCAAGGGAAGCATTATGACAGTACCGTGAGTCTTGTACTTTTAAACAAACTTTGTAGTGTTAGGAATTAAATTAATATATTCTAACTCAGGAAAATGGAGTAACCCTGGTTTTTCTTATCGGAAAAAAAGTCTTTTTCAAATGAATACTTGAGCTCTTAGGAAATCAGTAGAATAGGAGATTTAAATAACAATCAATTCTCTTCGCTGCACAATTTAACCCCTTGATGCCGAAGTGCTTTAAAATGACCTTGTCATGCTATATCTCAGCCGTCCAATCAATAATTTTGTTTTATTTTTATTTTTTGTATGGGTCATAGCCATGACTATGGGTCATGTCTCCATATAATTGGTTTAGGGCTAGGATAGGTGGGGCGTATAATATTATAATATATTATCAGATAATATATTATCAGTTGAAATGGTGGGTCACAGACGCCACCATTTCAACTGAGTTCACTGCGGATTCATATGACACTCATCCATTTCAAACGTCTATGGGCCCTATTCATAAAGTACTTGCCTTCTGCCGTCCATGTTGCTATTCATAAAGTGATCTGAGTAAACGGGTGACTGTCGCAAAGCACTTTATGATGGGTATACTGTCGTTCAAGAACTAAAATCCGTCTCTTTTTGATGACATCATCAGCATTATTAATGTTCCCTGGTTGGCGTCGGTAGCTGTTGCAAAAAGAAAAACGGAATCCACCGACAGTAGCCTCCTACCAAAACCCGAGTCTGCAGCTGCCAGTCACAGATTTTATTTTTTTTTTCAAAATAGGCAGTGTTAATCACAGGTATGTCAAACTGTATAACAGAGGAAGTGTAATAATAAAATATGTCTTTAAAAAAAATAGTCTGCCGAGGCTGTCGTTAGTTTACACTTGACTGTAGAAAGCGTTCAATAACTCCTAGTTATCGACAGCATTTTGCTGTCATTCACACTTATGAATAGCAGGTTGACGCTCAGGAGCGATGAAAACTTTATGTAATTAGGTAATTGTTAACCTTTCTCTCAATTCGTTAAAAACATGCTTTCATAGACAAAAATCGTTGGGGCTTAACGATGCATATGAATTATCTTATATAAATAGCAACTGCCGTTTTAATTTTTTTTGGTTTACTTTCTTTGTTTGTTTGTGTGATTTATTTATGCTAGTTTTGAAAATAATCTTGCTATCAAAAGTTTTGAATAAAAAAATTGAATTACTCAACATCTTGTGTGATACAATAATCCGTTGCATATCTGCCCATTACATATCCGCCCTAGCCGTTTATCCGCCTTGATCAATCTCTTCAGCAACGTTAGTTTATTATTGAAGAGATTGTAGATCCCACCAAAGTTTTCATGCACTGTGTTTTATGTGCTCTCTGCGTTGCCATTGCTGGTAGTGTCATGTGAGCTGTTCAGTGTGTTGATATGTAAATAAATCCTGTTCACCTGCAGGGTGTATCAACTTCAACCTCCGTCTCGATATCTTGCACGTATTCACAAGGCAGACAGCTACTCTGTCACAAGCATTAATACCCTGTATATTTCTAAACACAGTATTTAGGGGAGCTCTCTAATAAAAGCTGACTCTCAAAACAATAATTGTGTGAATATAGTAATGGTTACAGCTGTATATAATGGTATTTAAAACAGGATTAATTCATCTGCCTTTTTACATATCCGCCCTTACTCTGGTACAACTTTATTTTTGTGACCTCTATACACATAAATAAATATAGTTTTATCACAAACAGGGTAACAATGTTTTTATTCTCAGTTTGGAAAGCCTTAAAGCTGGTCAACATTTGCCATTTCACAGATTATTTTTTGTAAAATACCATGCATTGCAAAACCTTGTATAGCTCTGCATAGCAACGGTACAAGATATTTAATTTCTGATTTTTGATTTGAACTCCTTTGAAAATTGCGCAGCTCATTTATACACTAATTTTTTTCCAAATAACTTGGAAAGAGGTCGAAATTGGCAGCTTTTAAAAATATTATTTATTGTTATACATTTTCAATAATTTTTTGGGAGGCGTGGCTTATATTAAAAAAATATATATAATACATTCCTTTCTGTAGATATATTGGGTTTTAATTTGTGATTTAAGGTTGCCAAACTGCAGCACTAAAATACAAAGTGGTCATATTCATGGCCAAATATGGTCATTCTGTTTAAGCATCAAAGGGTTAAAAAATAAATACAATATTGATACCACTGAAATCAGCACATATCTACTAGTTAAAAAGGCTGTGACACATGTACTTGGTTCTGATAATATTAACCTTACACCCACTAATATTTAATTATTTTTATTTAACCAAATAAATCAAATTAAATGCATAACTAAACTGTATGCCATAATTAGAGACTACCACAATACTAAATCATTCACAATGAATAATAAGCTAAGCAAATTATGGGCGCTAGATATTAAAGAAACACTCTCGGATAAGAACTGGCATAGAGTTTGGAGTAACATAAAATATTCTTCTCCTAATGCAAAATTAAGGTCAATTCAGTTTAAATTATTACATTGAGTATATTATACCCCTAAAAGACTATATACTTGTGGCTTAAGTGATTCAAACAAATGGTGGAGATGTGGAACTGATACAGGATCCCTAATACATGTGATATGGAATTGTCCAAATTAAAATCTTCTTGTGAAATCATTTTATCCCATTTGTCTAAAATAATAGATTATGATATTCCATTTTCAGCTAGACTTGTAATTCTTGGGGACACCTCACTACTTTCACTAACAAAACCATTAAAAAAATGAATCCGTTCCTCTCTTTTAGTTGCAAAGAAAGCTATATTAATTTCCTGGAAAGACTCCAAGCCACTTGCTTTACAACTATGGAAGAATTTATTGTTAGATAATATAAACCTAGAAAAAAATCTCCTATTCTTTAAATAACAAACTTAATAATTTTAAAAACATATGATAGACGGCAGCAACTTATCTCACTAATACTGACATGTATGAATAACCCATGTTACCATATTCATATTTATACTATATTTATATTAACTCTATATTGTTATGAATTATGTGTTCAAGTAAAGGGGTGAATAATATGAATTGAACTGGATCTAAATATTTTATGTTTTTATTTTATTTATTTATAAACAGTATATGTGCATGTATATATATATATATATATATATATATATATATATATATATATATATATATATATATATATATATATATATATATATATATATATATATATATATATATTGTGAAAGATTATTTCACAGGTCTGTGGGCATCCAAGTGTATTTGTGACGTGGTATGAAGGATTGGTCAGGAGAAAAGAGTTGTAACAGTTTTATTAATTTACAAAGAGTACGGTTCAAAGGTAACTTCATATAAACACAACTAATGTTTATTTTAGTCCACGCACAGGTCTCTCTCAACTTGACACCAGTCCGTTTCTTAAACTGGTCTGGTCAGGTACGTAATCTTCTTTAACAGTCTTTTTGTTTTTCTTATACCCAGGACAGAGTATCCTCCATTAATTAAGCTCTTGTATGTTTCTATTTCACAGGTCCAGCAGAGGGTACTGTTCAGTAGAACAGTGAAGAAGATCAGGTAAGTATTGTTGACTGCCCTCTAATGGATGCCAGCGAATCACAGTGTAAGGTAAGTATCGTATATCCCAAAAGATTAAGTTGGAGCTTGCCGCAGTACAATACCAGATTATTATTCCTTTGTTCTCATTTCCAGGAGGTTTTCTGTCTCTGGTTGAGGTATCACTTGGTCCCTGGAATGCTGGTGCACAGTTCATATACAATGTCTGTTTTAATAAATAAAAAGGTTCCCAATGTGTTCTCTGTAATTTATCTGTTTACTTCTTTTCTAAGGTTTCACTGCATTAATTTGTGAGGATTCTAAATGATTACAGTCTTTCCAGACGTGGATCATTATTATACAAAATAAAAACCATACCCGACTCTCAAACACTTGCTTTGTGTCCCCGTACTGTTCACGGCAAAAACAAAACACAACACCTAACTCCACAGGAGCGCTGACTACACACATACTGGAACACCTTCTCTAACCTACGGGATGGGTAAGCCGTTTTCCCGTATATACTTACTCAAACCATCCAGCGTGCTTGAGTATAACAACAACGAGATGGGTTAATTGTCTTTTTGGCATAAACAAAACAATCCAGCTGCGTTTGAACAGTGTTCCTTGTATTTTTGTAGACTTTTTGGTTTGCAGGTTTATTTCCATAACGTTGCCTTTCCATTTCACAACAGACTTTATATAAGCAATACTTTTCACACGGTGGTGAATATTTTCCTTATTTTAACCCCACAATGAAAAGTAATTTAAGTTTTGGGTTACATTTCACAGGCTCTTTGAATCACACAGTCTCCAGTTTGCACGGGCCTCCTTTTCTTTTTCTACAGGTAAGTGCTGCTCTCCCCCCTTCATTCCCATGATGTCAGCCTTTATCTGCTTCTCACTCCCAGTCAACACTGTGAGTGACGTCGCCAGTAGTTCTGGGTATTGGAGTTCAGTTTGCCTTCTTGGCTTTGTATGCCATTTTGGGGGATTGGAAACTACTGTTTGAAAATAGCTGCATGTTTGTGGCATTACCATTGTTTTATCAAAACTATATGCAGTATTTTTCCAATCCCTCACCTCCTGTTGTACAATATATATATATATATATATATATATATATATATATATATATATATATATATATATATATATATATTGTATTATGGCAGTGGTGTGCAGTCAAGACATGCAAGCCATGTCTTGCATGACCAATCGAAAAACTAAGAATGTTGCGATTATACTATAATATAAAATGTGTCTTTCTGTCTTTATATAATTTTTTTTAATGCGTGTTCATTGCGCGGACCACTCCATTCTTTGTGCTGTGTTTGAGTCATGCTGAGTTAGCTCTGCGTGACTAGTCTGGCACTTAAAACTGTACCAGGCTCTCTGAGTGACATCGCAGCCACACGCGCGTAGTGGAGCTCGAGTCATGCTGTATTCAAGTAGCATGACAGTCTACGACTGCGCACTGTTGTTAGCTCATACTGATTTAATTTTGTTTGCACCTTTAGAGCGCCCCATAATGCATTGTGCACCAACCAAGGCAGGCTAGCCTTTTCACTGGGTCCTAGTGCCACCCAAAGTACTGGCTTGTGGTATACGAATACATTACTGAGAAAAACAAATAAATAAACAATGGCATATTTTCTCAAATTAGTAAATCCATACCCGGGTGGTAAAACTGAACCCAGGTCGTTTTGGGTAATTTAAAACCCAAAGTGTATCCAATTTTCTATCTAATGTTACATTCATACAGTTGCTGCGTGACCTACTGGGAGACCCACTACACACCACTGCATTATGGATATGTATATTATTAAAAAAATGTAATGGTAAACTACTAACATCCTATTCTTCCCTTAATTCTGGCCTGCGCAAGGTATTTTGTACAAGATACATACTTGATAAATGCCACTTTTGCTACCTCACACAATCTCCAGCCCCAGACAGAGTTCCTGTTATCAACTGTAACAGCCCAATGCAATTACTGCCAACGTGGTGAGAGTGCTGCTTCCTGCTGCTGCCTGAGACAACTGGAGAAGCTGGTGCCAGTGACCCCTGGCTGCCGTGGCCATTGCCAGTGGGGCCGCTCTCAGCTCCCCCATCCCCATACCCCCAACCCCCCCCTCCATGCTCTCCATCCTCGCCTGTCATCAATCTTACTAAAATGACAGTAGACAGATGTTAGCCTTTGCAAAGATCAAATCCATGGCTTTAGGGCTGTTCACCAAGGAGGAGATGTAGTCAGCACAAGATACAGGCAGCCACACTCGCTGCAATCAGCTCTTTCCTACATCGACAGCCTCCAATCACTTTGGCAGGCTTCAGTGTTCACTGCACAGATTTGGAAATCGATTTTGACAAACGGGAGAATGGGAGATTGGGAAGGTTGGGTATTGTAAACCAAACCTACCACAGCTCATCAAACTTACATCTGAACTTTTCAAGGAGAGTCATAATGATCTATGTGCGGGTGTATATCTGTGTGGTCACAGGAACAGACCATTGTATTTTTGGCAGTACAGTAAAAAAAAGATAATAATAATGTGTTTGATTTGAGAGAAGCTAACAAAACTTAAAGGTCAGTTAAGAAAAGCAATGCTTATCCCATACCAAATCTTACAGCCAGACGTTAAAGCTGCAAGAATGTTGTAAAAGACAACAAAAAAATAGCTTAAAAAATAAATATGTTTTTAAGCGTTTTACCTTTGAAATGCATTGGAAGTCTATGGAGAGTTGAAGTCATGTTAATCTCCACTCAGCCCCCAAAAAAAAGCTGACATATAAATGTGCAGATACTCGTGTCTAAAGGATCTATCAATATACAGGAGATTGTTGCTAAGCACTCTGGAAATTACAAGTGTCATTTTGCCTTATTTCCTCTAATTGCAATGAAAAGGATACCACCTGTGCTCTTGCGACCTATCTACAAAAAACGTCCTTTTCAGTTTAGGCTATTTTTAAAAATACAGACTACTAAGTGGAAAAGCATGAAGAACTGTTAAATAGGTAATCACTGACATGTTAATTTGTGGCAACCTGTAGTACATTATTACCTGAGATGAAACAGTTCTAGGGGGCGAATCTGCTTCTTGTATAGGCTCATAGAAATCCTGTGTAGGTTACAAATGATCTATAACCAGCAGTCTTTATTATTATTATTAGTTTATTTAGCAGACGCCTTTATTCAAGGCGACTTACAGAGACTAGGGTGTGTGAAGTATGCATCAGCTACAGAGTCACTTACAACTACGTCTCACCCGAAAGACGGAGCACAAGGAGGTTAAGTGACTTGCTCAGGGTCACACAATGAGTCAGTGGCTGAGGTGGGATTTGAACCGGGGATCTCCTGGTTACAAGCCCATCTCTTTAACCACTGGACCACACAGCCTCCTTACACTTTACACAAAAGAGGCGCTGGATTAAGCAGTAATATAAAATGATCTATTATCCAAAAGGTTGGTACTTCTGAGTCAGGTATGTAGTTACTGTAGTGGACAAGCTTCAATCGAGCGCTATTGTTATATTGTTCTCTTTGTAGAACATTGTATGTAAACATACCTCACGGACATGTGCCCCTAGTGGTCATTCTTCTACTGGCTCATTACAGAAATTCCACCTTGAACAGACTTGCCCACAAGGTAAAATATGCTGGTGACTTTAGGAAACATCCATGAGTACTGAAATTATGATTAAGAACATGTATCATGGGATAAAAACATATTTAAAATATATACTTTATGCCCTCGGAATTTGCATATATGTGAGCAATAAGACCTGACACAGAGGGCATTACCAGGCATTATGGACTGTTTGGGCAATTGGGTCCGAGACGCTAATGCCAGATGTGGAGGGTATTATTGCTTTTATACTTCAATGTTACAGCACAATTCTCATTTTTATTTATTTTAACTGTACTTTTAGTGTTTCCTTTTTTATGTATCCTTCCACATAAGCTCTCTAAAATGAATGTTCTACAAAATGTAGTCCTCAATTATAACAACGTTGCATATGAGCTTCTCTATACATACAATTCCCCATTTATACAGTCTGTGTTTATTGTAATTATTTTAAATAATTAATGAAGTACTTGACACTCCTGGAAGAGCCTGCCTACTGTATGTGATTGCCAGCTGTGGATAATCAACAGGTAGCTGTGTTCCAATGGGGCATCAGGTATAAAAAGGTCCCATTTGTTCACCTCGGGGCTGCTGCAAAGCCAAGGACAATAGGCTGAATATCGTCCACGCTACCAGAACAGAGACCTGGCTGTGAGAGTGACCTGGGATCAGATAAAGAAAGCGAAACCGCCGATGGACCTGCTAGTAGTCGGAGTCTGGGTTTGTTTATGATTGAACAGAAAATATTAGTTCAGGGATTGTAGATCCCACTTGTAGTCTGTAAGTCACCTTGGATAAAGGTGTCTGCTGAATAAACAAATAATAATAAAGCGGGACCTCCATGACTTAGGAGTAGCGCTCGCCGCTTTCACTGCACCCTTTTATAGATTTTGTACAGTGTTTATTTAGCTTACCATTGCTGGTAGCGTCACGTGGGGTTCCTGTAAATGTAAATAAACTTGCGCGCCTGCGAGGTGTGTCAACTTCAACCTCCGTCTCGATCTCCTGCCTGTCACTCAGCAGCAAATGCATGCATCCACATGCCAGCAGCCTGCCACACTTGTGTATTACTCGTACTCGGAAATAAAATGACCGCACTCGTTACAAATACTTGTTTACACTCGTACTCGGGCACACCCCTAATATTTATTATTATTATTTATTTCTAAGCAGATGCCCTTATCCAGGGTGACTTGCAATTGTTACAAGATATCACATTATTTTTTCATACAATTACCCATTTATACAATTGGGTTTTTACTGGAGCAATCTAGGAAAAGTACCTTGCTCAAGGGTACAGCAGCAGTGTCCCCCACCTGGGATTGAACCCACGACCCTCCGCTCAAGAGTCCAGAGCCCTAACCACTACTCCACACTGCTGCCCTATTCGTAGATAAAGATAAAAAGCTGGCAAATGCTTCAGACATGTCATTATATATTTCTCTAGTGACTTGTTGGGGCAATTTGGATCATCAGGGCACTCATACATTCTCCTTCGGTAGTTGGAGATCAGAAATCAGGGACAACAAAAACCTGTACCAGAGTTTAAGGGTTAAACCCAACTTAAAGTTAATCAAATAATAATGATAATGATAACATCCAAAAGTTCTGTGTTTTATAAAGTCGCGAACTGGTGCAGAGCTCCACCCACCGTTCACTTAAATCTCCTGGCGTGGAACAGCAAGGTGAGTATTTAAAACACTGTCTCGGAATTTTAATGAGCCCTGTGGTTTGGCTGTTCCACTGTTTTTCTTCTTTCTTTTCCAGGTTTCCAATGATGACCAGCAGAGGGCGCTGGTGAGCCGGCACTGCCAGCTAAGTATTTGTAGCTCCAAGATTTGAAACAAACAGCCCAGCTCTAGTGCTGCCACTCCTGCATCTCCGTGGTAGTACAAGACCACTGGCTCCCTAATGCCCCTCCTGGAACCAGAGGTCACTTTGTACTTGCAATGATTAAAACAGTGAATAGTCCCCCACCCAATTCTGGGTAAAATAAAAGTATTTTGCTAACTTACTGGTTTCAGTGTGTTGTCTTCTTTCTTTACGAAAACCAGCGTGTTGGCTCTCTCTCTCAGGCTGTACCATGTTGCTGGAGAGTTGGTGCGGTACTCCTTCAGTATTGCTTGTACACCGTAAAACAAACTTGCGGCTGAAACAGGTTTGCAGCCTGTTACTATTCTTTACAGTCCTGTTTCTCTCAACAGTTTTTAGAACAGTTATCACAGTGATTAAAAAAACACAACATAAAGTCTGTCCCGCACACAGTTGTAGTTCCTTTAAAATAATATCACCTACGGCAATTTGTTTCACTTCCGCCCCTTTGTGGCGTTTCTATTGTCCACAATGCTCGTGGAAACTGTGCATAAACAAATCCACTTGCTGGTATTTTTAAACAAACACAATGCTTGTTGAAACCGTGCATAAACAAATCCACTTGCTGGTATAAACACACGCACAAGCACTTTTAAATGGCAAAGTAATTTAAATGCATAGATTCGCATTGAGAGCGTAAAGACGACTTACTGTGTTACTTTTGTTTTCAAAGTCGTGTCAATCTTCGTACACACTCCTCAATATGCAGTTTCGCCTTGCGACTCTCCACACCCTCCCTCACTAGTTCCACCAGCCGATTTAAATACGGGTCTTCTATCCATCATGCATTGGCTGATTTCGCTAGTGCTTGTGGGTCTTGTAGTTTTCTTTGCCTTTATACCTGTGCTGCATTTATACTGTTTCGTGGTATACTTTGACACAACATTACCCTGCGCATTCTTAACAGTGCATCTTTTATTATTGTACCCTCGCTGTACCACCTTCCTGCCACATTATTTATAATCCAGGGCTGGCAATGGAACGTGAAACAAGCAACGTGATTGATTGAGCGAGGTTCCAGCTGTCCTTATATTGGATGGATACGGACAGTTGGAGCCTTGTCCCATATTCTAAATCACTGCTCTGCCTTGGACAGTATTTAATAAGGCCCTTCAGGGCATCCCTATACGTTGAATATACAGACTTCTCTGGGGTTGGAGGCACTTGATTTCATCTCGTGCCTCACAATGCCCCGAGGTGTCCGTATATCGACGTATACGGACTGCCCGAAGGGCCTGATTGCATTTATAATCCAGGTCAAACAGTGGATTTGAAGAAAAAAAAGCATAAATCATGTTTAGGGCAAATAATTATTCATTTTTTTATTAAATATCATTACGCCAATAAAATAGTCCCATTTATAAGTTTGAACCACACACTAAGTTAAGCTGAGCAAATTAATTTTATTGATGCAAAAGAAAGTACATCTGTATATATATATATATATATATATATATATATATATATATATATATATATATATATATATATATATATACTGAGCATCAAAAAGAAACTTATCACTACATTTGGGTAAAATTCACTAGATGTGATCGAAAAATGACAAACTCTGTTTTAGAGCAGGTGCAGTGACTTTTTATTGTGCTTATTAACAATTGACATCACTAAGATGCTCCAAAATGATCTGTCGATCTTGGGCAGGTGTTGTGACTCTTGGTCTCCCAGTTCTTGCCCTGTCATTGACAGAGCGTGACTGGTTATACCATCTCACCAGGTTTGAAATTGCTGGCTGTGAGCACCCAAGACGGCGTGCCACAGTATGCTGCCCTAGTCCAGCCTCCAACATGCTGATTGCACGAAGGCACTGCTCTCTTGACAGACGTGGCATGTTGTTTTTTTTCCTGTGATTTTCTGTATTGCTTTTATTCAAGCTTGCAATTCAACAGCTGAAATCACTCCATATCCAGTGTCCAATCAACTGTCTCACTAATTAGATGATTAAGTGCATTTGCTTCAGTCATAGTAACTCAAGCATGTCATGGTCAAGGATGAATGATCAAGTGATTAAAAAGAAACCAAAAGCATTTCGCCAATGTCCATCATTTATATACCTTATTTTTTTTCGAAAATAAATGTGTTATAATAGTGATGTTTCTTTTGATGCTCAATATATACAGTATATAATTTGTATATGTAACAGGGTCAATAATGCCCCTGTTATCTTTCACATATTTATTTGTTACTTCCATCCTGGGTGTTTGTGTCTGTCCTTTGTTATAATTTTGTTTGGGGTGGTGCAGGAAGGTGTAAGCAGGAAGGGGTCTGTGAATGTTTTTAAATATAGATGCTCAGAAACTAAACTAGAATACAGTATAAGAGTCCTTTAGTGTAGCCTTAGGGATGATGGTGTTGAATCACGGTTGTGTTTTGTGGTACATGTTATATGCCCAAGGGAATAGACTGACCACTAGATGGCGTGTGAGGGAACCAATCTGAGGTACGAAAAATAAATAAAATAAATATATATATACAGTACCAGTCAAAAGTTTGAGTACACTTGCTGGAAACTAGTTTTTTTTCATAATTGACAATGTTTTACGTCGTATACGTTTCTGTAAATACTTGAAAATGAAAACACATTACAATATACAAAACAAAACATAAGGAGTATCAAAGCGATGTTCAAGAAAATTGAAAGTTGTCTCTAAATCTTGGGTTCCTCAAAATAGCCACCCTTTGCCTTAATAACAGCTTCACAAACACGAGGCATTCGGTTAACAAGTTTCAGCAAGAAATCACCCGACATGTCTTCCCAGCTTTTCTGCAGCAATTCCCAGAGATGTAGGGCACTTGTGGGTAGCTTTGCTTTGACTCTTTTGTCCAGTTTGTCCCATACAAGTTCTATGGGATTGAGGTCTGGAGACTGGGCAGGCCAGGTCATTAGATTGAGTTGTCCTTCACTTTCCTTCTTGGCCAGATAGCTCTTGCACAACTTTGAGGTGTGTTTCGGGTCATTATCTTGCTGAAGAATGAAGGACTGCCCAACTAGCTGTAATCTTGATGGAATGGCATGCCTCTGAAGTATGCTATGATAGCCATGCTGGTTGAGCTTGTCATGGACTTGGCAACCCCAGACCACGACACTGCCTCCTCCATGCTTGACAGTGAGAACCACACATGCAGAACTCATGCGCTCACCCTCTCTGCGTCTTACAAATACTCGGCGGTTGGACCCAAATATTTCAAATTTTGAGTCATCGGTCCATAAGACCGACTTCCACTCCTCAAACGACCAGTTTCTGTGTTTTTTGGCCAAGGCAAGTCTCTTCCTCTTATTCTGCACTCTT
The DNA here is from genome assembly GCA_030684275.1 of Acipenser oxyrinchus oxyrinchus. Lineage (NCBI taxonomy): Eukaryota > Metazoa > Chordata > Actinopteri > Acipenseriformes > Acipenseridae > Acipenser > Acipenser oxyrinchus. Next base: position 29,700,585 of record CM060252.1, read on the forward strand.
AACAATGGTTTATTTGCAGCAATTCTTCCAGTTAGGCCAGCTTCACACAATCTCCTCTGAACAGTTGATGTTGAAACATCTGTACTTCTAGTAGCATTTAGCTGAGCTTGTATTTCAGGGGCAGTTAATCGCCGGTTTCGCAGACTTGAGACTCGAATGAACTTGTTCTCTGATTCTGAGGTCACTCTTGGCCTGTCTGACCTTGTTTGGTCCTCATGAGTGCCAGTTTCTTCAAATCGTTTGATGGTCTTGGCCACAGCAGTTACAGACACTTGCAAAGTTCTTGTGATTTGTCTTAAAGATTGACCTTCATTTCTTAAAGTAATTACTTTACTTTTTCTTTGCTTAACTGAGCGTATTTTGCCATTTTCTGCTCCCTTACATTCAGGAATGACAAACTTGTGCCTATGCTACCTATATTTATAGTAATCATGGACCCTCACCTGTTAATAATTGGTGACAAAAGTTAATTAGGTAACATGCTAGTTAACTCGGAGAACATTTAACAAAGACACTTTTATACTTAGGCCAGTGTTCTAACACCGTGTTAAACACATTTCAGACTTTTAACTGACTTAGGCTTCAGACTGAAATCCCCTTGCTTTGGGTTACCATTTCATTGAAATTGACAAGATTTACATTTTCATTTAAAAATAAAATTTTTGAATGCAATTCACTTATAATTATCAGCTTTTATAAGTACACGTATCATATAATGAAATATTAAGTGTTTATAGACAAGTTATTACAGTTAAAAGCATAGATAATCATGAAAAACCTGGTTTCAAGCTGGTGTACTCAAACCTTTGACTAGTACTGATATATATATATATATATATATATATATATATATATATATATATATATATATATATATATATATATATATATACCAGGAGATTCCTAGATTTAACGATTCCCGACAGGAGATTTTTTCTAACCGGGAGATTGGTCTTGGAAACGCAAGGGTCCTGGTCAAAATGGGACACTTGGCAGGTTTGCGATAAGTATTCGGCTGACGTACATTATGCCGGTTTGAACAATGAGCGTGAGTGAATTAAGAGTTTTAAGCCTGTCGGTAAGTAATCAGAACCAATGGTATGGAAAGTAAAGTAAGAGATTATGTAGATTTTTCTCTCGCTCTGATGTTTCTTCCCCTACACAGACAGCGTTTTATGTGTTTTGTGTTTTTACAATGGTCAGTGTTTGCATTATTATCCTCTAATTACACCTGGTGCACTAAGCACTTTCTAAAGTGCAATACTGCAGTTTGCACTTTGGTGATTAAAATGACTATTATGATGGCATGTTAAAGGAAAATCTGTAATTGATCACTTGGATATTGAACAATGTGTTGTTGCTCCTTTTAACAATGCTGTCAAATAAAACCATTCTCATTGATTTTATATGAATCTATTGACTGAGTTTGTCTTGGTGACACTGTTCCCCGTATTTTAGCTCTGTATCCGAATTAAAAGAACCTGATCAATTATCTAATATTGTTCTGTGCTTATCTCACCGAACTGGTGTAATCAGACTGCATCTTATAAATAACCCCTTTGTTTGTAGCCCCTCTGTTTGTAGCCCCTCCATTTGTAGCCCCTCTGAGCGAGTGGGTGTTACACATATATGTATATACCTTTGGTCACTGCATGCATACTTTTATCTATCTATGTATCTATTTTAAAATGTATGGATGTTTTTTTCAAAATTTTGGTAGGGTAACAAACTGTTGGCACAAACTGTTTTAAAAATGTCTATAAATTCAATTCAATTATTGTAACAAATGTGTATGTATATAGAGAATAATATATGGGTCAGAACAAAAAAAGGGTCCGTTTTGAGCCATAATGCACGAGTGATGTAAACCATGAGTGCATTGCTAGCTCAAAACTAATGAGAGGCATAATATATTATGTGTGATAATATACTTTGACCCATATTATTATTTTATATATTCTTGGTTTCTTACCTTACCTAGTTTCATTTTGTTTCTGTAAACTGTGGCTTGCTGCTGTAAAAAATGCTGCACTCATAAGCCCCTTTCACACTGGCACTACCCGGTTGGGAACCTACCCGAGCAAGGACCCGGTGTCATTCTGGTCGGCTATACGATTTCACACCGGTTTTGATAAAGCAGGGTTGACCTGGGTGACAGACGCAAGTAAACAATGTGCGTGTTTTTGATGCAAGTTCGATCTGCTTTTATTGTGCCTGAAAAACAAGCCAAGTTAGGAGAAACAATTAGGCCTAGCTTGGGCAATTCAACATAAAATATTCAACAGTAAGGTTTTGTTTACATGCTTTATTTTGGCCCTGTGCCTTTGTTTATTTCCTTCGTTTATTGTGTTTTTGTTTATTTATTTGTTAATAAACCAGCATAACAACTCTTCCACTGCAGCTTCCTGACACATTACCCGTCTCATAACTGACGCTATCCTGTCACAGTATCAAACAGGAAGTCAGTCAGTTGCTGCTCCAGATAAGTTCTTCACTATGAAACCGGGTTGTGGAGTGTGCCACAAATCCTCAACAACCCACCTCCACTGGGTAAACCTGGACCAGCTAGTTGAGCGTACCGAACTTTCTTTCTTTTATACGCCTCATCCGTTGTGTGACTCTACCAATGTCTTTTCCAGTCGAGCCTTGGAGCACTTAAACTCCTCGGTTAGAGCTGAGACTGGCAGCTCCCGTATCCCTTTACCATACAGTCCCACTCTGCTGAGGCAGCGTGAAACTCCTAACCATTACGTGACGTATGAACCGATTAATGCTTTCTCTACTGTTGTCAAGGAAATCTCATACACAGCCAGTGGCCACAGAAGTCTTGGCAGTAGACCAAACTGAAAGCACCAGTTTGTTTGCCCAGTAAAGCGCTGCTGCCTATGCTCTTCAACCCCTGAACTGCTTGTTGTCTCACTTCTCCCACACAAACTGTGTCCTTTAGGTCCTTATCATACCATCTCCCAAGACTTCGGAAGCGGACCCTCAGGAGGCGAAGGCGGGAGGGGAGCCCCTGGCCATGAAGGCGGCAGCAGGAGCTCCAATTCTCCCTGTGATGGAGTCAGGACTAGCTGGGGTGTGGGGTTTGGCCCTCTTCGTGGCCGCTGCAGCTGGGCGGTTTTTCCCTGTGCTCCCCTCAGCAGCCTATGCAGGGGCTGCTGAGGACCACCAGCATCCTGTCCTGGTCCTTCTGGCGGTGAAGGGAGAGGCAGCTCCTGCTCCTCTCCCTCTGGTGGTGGTAGTGGTAGTGGAGGCAGAGGTAGCTCCTGCTCCTCTGGTAGTGGAGGTGGGAGCTGCAGGTAGTTCTCCCATGGTGGTGGAGGTAGCTCCAGCTCCTCTGGTGGTGGAGGTGGGAAAGGCAGGTAGCTCCTCCCCTCTGGGCACTGGACACTCGTTCTTCCCCCCTCGGGGCGCTGGACGCGTGTGCTTCCCCCGTCTGGGCGCTGGATGCTCGGGCTCCTCCCACTTGTAGTTCCTCTTCTTCATACTGCGTGGGGCAGATGGCCAACATGTGCCCATATGCCCCACAACTCCACCGCGAGGTTCCTTATAAAGGCCTCCCAGCCGTCATCCCAGACCTCCTCCTGCGGTTGCTGCTGCTGCAGCTTTCCTCTTCTGCCCATTTTTTTTTTTCAAAAATCAAAAACACTTTTTGAAAAATAAATAAAAAAACACACTTCACTCCTTCCTGGTGCGGTTCCTGGAGGCGTTTATCCCGCGCAGGACACCATATATCACAAAGATGGGCTTGAGTGGCGTGTGAGATGATGTCACGGACCAGGAAGAAGTGCAAAAACAAAAGGTACAGGACTAAACTGCCGTAGCAGTTTAGAAAAGGGCACATAGGCCAGAACAAAATAGACAAACACTGTACAAAACGGTATAATCAAGTAGCAATTGATTTATCTCAGTTTATTCAGACTCACGTCTTTCGTCTCGCCTCTCTGACACTCTCCAACTTAATGAGCCTGGAGTGGGTTTTTTATTCTGAGGCTGGAGCCTGAATTACCTTATTAAACAATAATTACCTTAAGGCTCCAGCCACATTCCCACAAGATTTCCCAGGATAGGGATTTAACCCCATCTACGCCAACTATTTCGCCGGTCTCATATAATAATAATAAGGACGGATGGCTTTGTCTGCCTGCATATAAATACACAACACAATAATAATAATCATCACAATAATACAAATGAAAGCAATAATCATACATAAATTAGCAGTTTTAATAAGCAGTTTTTAAACTATAAATAGCCTGGCAAAACGGCGGTCAGGAGTTCAATTGAAGCAACAGACAAGCAAACCAAGTGCGAGAAGGAGAGTGGGTCGGGAGAGGGGAAGAGGGAATGGGCTAGCCCCAGGTTCGGTTGCCGGAGCGAGGCTGAAGCGAAGCTGAAGAATCTCGTCTCCCGGAGAAAGCAGCAGCTCCTCTCGCAGCAAAAAAGTAAATACATTAGGAAAGATATCCATGTAATAGGCCTAATATTTATTTAGTTAGAAAACAAATGCTGACTAAGGTATCTGTGTTATAAAGTGCCAGCGCAGCTTTTCTTCAGTTCAGATACTGTATCAAAAGCGAGAGACAGAAACAAAAGTTAGACTGAGAAGCTGTTTATAGTTTGAACAACACTGGTACTGTATTTACTGTAGAAATATTGCATGAATCTCTAGTATAGGGAATTGGGGGACATGCTGTAGGAGCGTTATATCCAAGGTACGTTATAACTGAGAGCCTTACAGTGAGGGAGCACTGTGTATATGTGTTGTTTATATATATATATATATATATATATATATATATATATATATATATATATATATATATATATATATATATATATATATATATATATATATATATATATATATATATATATATATATATATATATATATATATATATATATATATATATAAACAAGTAACTTTCGAGTTAAGGTGAGTGAAAGCAATAGATTCAAAAACAAATGGGTTGTAGGGAGATATATATATTGCTGTACAAAAGTCTTAGACATGTTGCATTCTCCTACTCTGATGCATTATGAGCATCAAAAATTTACTCAAAGCCTCCACTAGTGTTTTCTACTATTATAACAACCTTGACTTGCATAAAGAGGGAAAAACATTGAGTGAAATGGCTCACATCACTTGATTTTAGTTAACAACTCAGATTTCGTGTTTTAGGAACTATTTTGTTTCATTTTATAAAAGCAGATGCCAATCTAATTTTTAAAGAAAGAAAGTGGGGCACACCGACACCAATAAATATTCTTCACTCACTGCTAAACCTGTATGGCGGCATTCAGACTCCGAAACAACCACTTGTAAATGTCTTTATGCAGAGTTTGTTTCCTACTGCTTACAGGTCCCCCATTTTCTATGTGTGTCCTTTTTTAAATTCTCCAATAATAGCAACTCATTAATCTTGAAGTGATTGCATTGCCATTTGTGGGCTTGTTATTTACAAGAGTGGTTCAACACAGAGTAAAATCAAAACCTTTCCCCTACACAGACATACACAGCCTCACTATCTACCCCCTTCAGCACACAAGCTTTCAAAGTGCTCAAATGTCCAGTATTTTGTTTTCAAAATGTTGGCAAGTATGTGTTTAGTTAATAAGCGGGAAGACAGAGCTGACACGATGGCTCATAAGACTAAAGCACAAGTGCCTCAATGCGTTGACCCCCTACCCCTTTGGTGCTGTATGTTCAAGTCTCGACAGGAGACTTAAACCTGTGACGAGAATGCTCTCTGAATTTCTTAGGTGAATGAGAGCAGGGGGTGGGGGTGGGGGACACTGCTAAAAGAAAGTTAAACAGAGATTGACAGGCAGGGACTGTGGGTGAACTGGTAACTCATCCAGTCTTGCATGTCCCAGCAGATGTCACTACAAGGCAATGGTGTGTTGCAGTTGTGGGAAGTAATTGTAAAATAGGTCAGAAAATAAGATCCAGAAAATACAGTTCAAAATAGACTTGCACCATTGATACATTAAAACGAGAATGGTTACAAATCTGTAAAACATTACATCTTGTAAATAATACTGTAATTATTTCCCAATCATACAATAAACACATTTGCACTAACAGCAAGCACACCTCCTTGGGTTCCATTGGATGACTGGGCCTGAAAAGGGAAGCCTGATCATCCTTGCTGTAAAAGCCTTTAGATCACTTTTTAATCCCTTCCATTTGATATATTCTGAAGCAGCTTTTTTAATTCTATGCAGGCAAAGAGACAAAGCAAACTAACTCAATTTCTCTTTAAACAGATACAGGATAAGACCATAAAATACCAACAAATGAGATAATAAAAAAAGAAAAAAAAGATTTAAAAAAAATAAAATCAACTATTCATCTTTGGAATTGAAATGTGCCTATTTTGTTTTTTTCCTCAGCTTTCTTTCTTTTTTAACCTTATTGACCTTTCTGGACAAAGGGGGCTTTTTATCCCACAAGAAATATTCCTGCAAATAACTGTTCCAACTCTTCTTTTGTTTACTGTTTCCTTTTGTTTCTATTCTGCTCTAATCCTTGCTTTGGCCTAGATGTCACAGTTTTGGAGCTGGGATTGTCATCTGTGGCCTGTCATTCTTACAGCCATTCAAGGCATGACACTCCAGCTCTGTGTTAATTGCCCCTCTGCAGCACAGCTATCAGCCGGCCCTGTCTTAGATTTACTGATTGCAGACGTGACCTGAGTGACTGAGTGAGCCGCCTGGGGTCAGGGCACAGTGGGGCCAAGTTCAAGGGCACAGACTGGTACAAAAGTATAAACAAGGGAATGGTATGTAAGCAATAATGACATAAAGGTTAGGATCAGGGCTGGCTGTACAATAAACAGCAGTGATAACCTGGTTTGTTTATAGATAAAGAACATACTGTAAAAGCTTAGTCCAATGCTTAACCCTTCTAGGGCTAATATGGTTGTACAGTATAACTAAAGCACATATAGCATATAAAGGGACCTGGATATTTTTAGACATTCAATTTTAGTAAATGCTTTGAATGTTTTCTTACATAATTTCATGCTTCTCTTATACGTAAGTGTTGACTTTTCTACCTTGGGGCCTTCTGATGCTCCCCCCCATCTTCTTAAAAGTTTAATTGAATAGTACAGTAGACATAGATACAAAAAAAAAAAATGTAAACCACATTCAAATATTGTAAAATACATGCTATTGATTACAATAAAACTAAAGATTTTGCAACATTGTTTTTAAGAAAGGAAGTAAAAAACAAAAGAAACACAGCAACATTTGAGCTTTTTGATGTGCCTCACACTGGTGTTTCTCTTAAGATCTCCTGTGAGATTTCCTTCAGAAGTTTAGTATATTGTAACTATTGATCCAAATGGATACATTTCTAAAGCAGAAAATGATTGTGTAGTGAAAGCAGTGCAGAGGTGAAATAAAATGCCCTCAAGTACATAAAGATGTAAAGATTAAAGACACCCTGCTGATTTGTGTTAACTCCTTAAAAGCCAGCGAGTAAAAGAACAAATCTAACAATTTTACAACCTTGTGACTGCATAAAAAAGTCTAACATGTGTACACTAATAAACATGACTTAAAGACTCATTTGAGAGTACTTCCTAAAGACCAATTATAAATTGGATATGTATACCTCATAGATAGATAGTTTGAAACAAGGAGACTTGGGAAGCTATACAGTTTATATACTGCTGGTCTTATTAAGGATCAATTTGAATAATAAGGAAGATAAGAATTTTATATTTGACAAACAGTATATTTTTTCCGTTAAGAGTTAATAAGTGGCCAGGATATAAAGTAATAATCTGTCATAGTTCATTATAGGTTACTCCTATGTTATCATCGGCTGTAGCGCTGCCCTCTGTTCCACATATGGAAAACTCATATCAAGATGGTTGCCATGCCAGCAGGGGGATTTGCATGTGTGTTATCTATTCAAATAAATTCTCATGGTTTATAACTACTATAATGCATCTTCCCCAGCTAGGCTCATTGCTAATTTATAGCCAGTCTAGTGTGTCTGAAGCTGATGATACCATCTGAAGCATGTTGTCTAGACGACATTGAACCCACTGTCCGTGGGGTAATTGTTTTATGCAAATGAATAAATCCAAGGGTGACATGTTCATCCAGCATCCATGTAATTTGATTGAGGTATGCTGTGACTTATGCCAATGATTTTTTTTTTCAATCTAGCTCTGCTGCTTAGGTTTTGTAATATGACTTTAGCAGAGGGCATTCGATGTTAGAACTGAAAGGTTATATTCCGACTGACCTCTTTGTTTTTGTGCTCCTTTATCCTATTTCTGATTATTATAAATCCTAATAACACATCGTAAAATGTATTTCTGCATCAACACACCCGATTCCATACTGATATTCATTATTATTATTATTATTTATTATTATTATTATTATTATTATTATTATTATTATTATTATGATTTTGTGTTGTGCTCTCATAGAAGTGCAACATGACAAAGCCGCATAATTATGTCAACGTGAGGGGTGGAAAGGATTAAACTACAGAAGAATCCTTGTCCATTGTTGACTGCAGTCTCTTTAGAACACCAACTCCATCATCAGTCTTACATTTACAATCTCCATCCACTCTATCCTTTCCAAATCTATGAACTGAGAGCTGATTTATCAATGTGCTGCACAATGGTATTAGCTGTAGAAATAATAGTAGCGGTGGAAATATATTGAAGAGATGGTGTAAAAAAAGATGCTAAGCATTCCAAAATGGTTGTACACCTTTTTTGTGGCATTTAATGGCACACTGATGTTAGTTACAATTCTACCGTATGTACTATACAGTATATATAATGACAAGGTGTAATAAGTGCTGAAAATATCCTTAATATTGAATTTATGGTAACAGATTTCCTTAGGCCCCTGTGGGTGGCGTAGGCACAGGATATTCACTGTAAAAGGAAAAAAAAAATACTTCAGGATAACATGGTTTCTTATATTGAAAACCCCAACAGTCACAGGATTGGTGCCCTTTTATAGTATCCTTTTGTTACATGTTCATTTCTAATAATAATGGTTTCTTTAATTAGAAGAACCAAGTGCATGTCACATAAGGGTAAATAACCATAAATCTAAAGAACAGCTAGAGACCAAGGGCACAGTTTTGTAAATGGATTTCAAAGCAGATGACCTGATGGCTAATCTTATGATCTGAGCTGCACTGTGCAGCTCATAACACAAACAACCCCCCCTTTTACAACAGGGAGGATCATACTGCATTCACATGACATGTCTGGTATTAGCATAGCAAATGTCCAGAGGTCCAGACTGACCTCTTCACCTCCTGTCTGGAGAACAGGCCTTTGTACTGACAACACAAAAAGAAAAGGCTGCTGGATACATTGTTAAGAAGCAAAGGCAGACAAGCCAGCCGTCCTTTTTCCAGACCTTATCTAGGAGAGCTATCTCTTTGTTTGTGTCTGGGGTGTAGCGTAGACATATTTGAATAAATCCAACTGCATCCCTTTTTTTGCCTTTTGTTAAAGGGGGAGTGAGGTATTCAATAACAAACTAGCTCTTGGGATTTTTTAAAAACATTTTAATCACCACTTTGTTGGCCCGGGTATTGTGCTGGACTGCTGCACTGCAAGACTCCTCTCTTTTTACCCTATGTTCCCTCATTTCTGTACTTACTACTGCATTTAACTTTACACTACAGACGCACACAGAAAGCTAGTGAATGTGTGCCATTTGGAGGAGCAGCTGTACTGTGTTTGCACTACAGTGCCAGTGCTAAGAAGACAGCACTAATTTCTTATTTGATGAGCACATAATGATCCATTGTTTTGTTTCGGATGGAATCAAAACCCAGTCCCAGTAGTAACATTCCTCAGCCTTATTGAAGTGCAGCAGTCCGTTGCATCACCTGCATCACCTGCTCCCTTGGAGGTGGATTGCTGAAACAGGTTGTGCTAAATTCAAAAGAAAGACCATGTGATTGCGGCAACTAATAGAAACATTCAGCATGTTTTCTATGTTCTCTGTTATGTGGTTGTTGTACAGTACTACATTGTATATGCAGTGTATGTTTTAAGTGGTCTCTGAAAGCAAAGTTGACTGCAGACAGGGTTTGTGTCAAAATGTTTTACTTTCTATTATATTGTGGGGGTTTTATCAATGTGTGACTTTATTAAGAACTATACGGAGCTGAACTATTTATCTTAGTTTAAAAGGACCAAGAGAGTAGGTGTCCTACTGCATCTGTACCCCAGGCTAAATTAAGGACCAGTGTGTCGCACAGCATTATGGTACCAGTAAACGTCTCAGAAACAACTACTAATCTGTCCACCTGCACTTAGAAGCAAATAGGTCACTGAAAGGGGCAGACAACAGCTGCTGAGGTTTGTAAAAAGTGACAATACTCACAGTAGCCAAATAGTGAATGCAGGTGGTGAGCAAACTGTATAAACCAGAACAGTTCACAAGGTTTTACACAGGATAGACTTTCACCCAGTTCTTCATGAATTATTATTATTATTATTATTATTATTATTATTATTAAAATGTGAAGAAAGAGATGCAACTTGGTCTAAAGTATATAGATTTGTTTATTGTTATTTTTATAGAAAATAACATTCAGCAACAATCTTTAATTTTGCAATGAAACAGCATCTTAAGAAACGTAATGATCTGGCTCAAAGGCGATTCACAGACGGTAAAGGCCTGGTCACACAAGCAAATTTTGTTGGTGGCTACAGCCTCATCGCACCAGCAGGATTCGGAATCACTTACATTTCCAAACTGAATACTGTAACAACATTTATCATGCAAGTTATCTTGTGATCTTGCTAAACAACTAAATTATCTAGGCTTTTTGCTACCTGGTCAGTTTCAGTTTTGTATGTCATTTTGTTCCACTTTGTTCTGCAGGTTTTCAGCAGTGTTATATAGTTAATGTGTGGTCATTAATTATTCCATTACAGCTCCCATTAATTAAGAAAATTACTGGTATGCATGAAAGGTGACCCACTGATAAATAAAATAGAGGATCGTAAGCACCAATCTTGATGATAAAGCAGCCTGTCTCTCCTTGTTTTTACTTAAAATTAACTTTGAATATGTACACACACTAGGCTTTCCTTCCTGTTTACTCTTTTTGACTCTAGGTGCGCTCTGGGTAATTAAGCCCTTTACAACCACATTTTTGCTTTCTCAATCCATCTTGCTTTAGTAAACTCTACAAGGCCATTTCCTATTGATGCAGCACAAGACTCCCAAGTTAATTTTAGGTTAATTTAGGGAAGACGTGGACATACTGGACATACTGGACATACAACACTATTGCATTCTAGTGATGATGAGTGGATCCTTTTGTAAATTGCCTTTGTTACCAGCTGATAGGCAAAAAAGAAAGAAAAACAGTTAACAACAGTATCTTTTAAGGTTTCCTTGAAGTGACACTTTCATGGATATAATACTGTAGCGGCCCATCTTTTTAAATAAAAATAATCCTTTAAACTCTTATCTTCCTGGCTCGCACTAGAGCCAGATGGCGCTGGTCTTCAGAAGATAATACATTCAGTTTTTATACTTTTAAGAAAGATCATTATAAGTAAATGCAGAAAAGTGCAAAAAAAAAAAAAAATCAGAGCAGATTTTTTCTACTGTGGATTTTTTAGAATGCATTCTCTACTAAAGGTAGAATTGAGAGTGAGAAAAGGCAAAAAGCACCCTTCTATCTGTTAGATAAATGGGCACCATTACCAACTATTGCTTAGTTGGTAGCCACACTAGAAACTATTGAAAAGGACTACAGAAATTACACCTGATTACAGTTATTAGTTGTAATAGTAGTGGTAAATAGTAGTAAACGGTGTATTGTCTGTTGTAAACAGTGGTGTTCTTATTTCATGCTTCCTTAAATGTAAAATGTAGAAATTCAACAATCAGATGGATGCAAATCCAATTAATAAAAGGTAGCAAACGTATTGTTGACTTTAAAAGTTTAAATCTGGCCATGTTATCAGGCGTGAACACACCATTGAAATGCAACTCTTTTTTTTTTTTCCATGGATGACTTCCTTTTATGTATAGTTGTTTTGGAATTTCTTGGAATTTTAAGTCATAGTCATTTTTAAAATGTGCTACACATACATCCTGGTATATCATGAAAACCTGCTTCTTGTGTCTTGATTCTCCTGTATGCAAGGCTAGACAATCTTTGTCAGTTTAGTTCTAAAACAAAACAATGTGCAAAAGAATATTGCCAGGGTATTTGACAGGATCTCATTTTGCCTGCCTTTGTGGTTCGTGGATTGGCACTGACAAGTTGGTTTCTCATTGGACTAGGCCCTTGTCTAAGTTATTGTATCAGATCATCATTAAATACCAGATTTTATCCTATTTATATGATGATACACATTAGGGCTGATTGATCAATTACTGTTAGAATTCCTGCCACAGACAAAGTATATATAAAAGTATAGATATTAAAAAGATGTGCTAATTTGTTGTGTCTTCAGAAAAAAACTAAGCAGGGAAACAAATTAATTCAAAAGGCAGATAAACAAAGGCAGATAAAAAAAGAAAGAAAACGTAATTGGAATCAAACTAGGAAATCATGATAACCCCTGTTTTATTCTCCAGAGGAGTGGAAATAAAACACAGGTACTGTACAGTACCTCAGTTATCCATCCAACATCACAGTGCCCACTAAAACCATACTGGGTGCATGGCAGAAGGAGAGAGAGCCCCTTCTGAAACCCCAACACCAGGTGTTCCTTGGACCAGAAAAACAAGCATTGAACACGCCCAACCCTGACTAGCTGAAAAAATACAACTTCAACTTAGATGAAGATTTTCAATTTACATTTTCAACTTAGATGTGACAATGCAACAAAAATAAACAATACCACATATATGAATGTATAATTAATGATTCATTTTTAAATAGTTTCAATTGTGTCTGCATATTCATTTGCACGGCATACATTTATTTATTTTTTTCTGTTAGTGTCAGTATTAGGGTAATGTGTTCTGGGCGTTGAGTGTCCTTAGCAAGAAGCAGTCAAGAAACCAAAGTAATGTGCAAAAAAAATAGGTTTTCATTTAATTTTGAAAAATAGTTCAACCAAACAATGAACAGGAACAGAAAACATAATGAAAACAAACTACAAAAAAAGTTTAAAGAAAATATCCTAATTCCCAGGATACTCAGCTATCCCTACTGTTAGTCTGCCTTTAACTGTTAGCCTCCCTAAGTACTGTATGCCCTTTGTTCTAAGTATAAACCCATTAGAAATCTTTTGAAAATTCTAAGACAATGTTGTGGCACTCCCAGAATTTAAGCTTGTTTAAGGTCTTGCCTTTTGAAAGTACCGTCAACAAACTCTAAAGCTGGGCTTTGATAGCTCGGTTTGTCAAACAAGAAAGTGTTTTGATAGAAAAGAATATCCACCAAACTACATACAGTGGAAGATTATGTGGTAAAGCCCATCAATATTTAGCTGGTTGCCTTTAATCTACAAATGTACACACACAGCACCACTGAGTAGAAACAGAATGGAACAATGAAATAACATTTTACAATGGATTACTGGTTCTCAAATGAATTTCACATGAGCCATCCCAAATAATTTTAACTTTCTGGGTTTTAACTTTCTGAGTTCTGGTGGTCTGATTTCCATTAGACTTTCAACTCCCACCGCCCCCACACACACACACACTTTCTCCAAAAATGTATTCTGCTACACTGTAGATCCGTAATGTGATACACACCTTCATAGACGAGCCACTAAAATTTCCTCTTAAACACAATAACTTCTCCACAGACCCATGTGGTGAGGCTGGAACATTACATTATTGGCTGTAATAGTTATAACAGAGACCCTTCTAATGAGGTCATATCATGTATTGAAATCTTTTTAAGTACAGACTGCTGTGTGTACATTTTCTGTCATAGATGATGATCTCTTTCAAGCCACCCAGTCTTTGAGAACAGCAGGTTTGCTCTCATAACTAACCTCTGCAATTATAACACATGATATGGATGAATAACATTGATATTGAAAAGTACAGACTGACCTGGTACCGACCTTTGTTCAGCATGGTGTGTGGATGCAGTTCTGGCACACTCAAGATGTTTTTAGTTTCTTTGTATGCAGGATCTGGGGCTGTTTAATATCTTATGTAGTAGTACAGGCAGCAGCACATTTGGGCCAGAATTTAAAATAAAGTGTTGACATGTCTACAGTGTGCTGCTTTATAACATAAATTAATCATATAGAAAAACTAAAAAGGGGCGAGACTATGCAGAGTAAAGAGTATGCATTTAATAATGGCATACACATTTTGACAATTCATTGGACATTTTGCATATTTTGGTGTGTCACAGGGCGGTGTGGATAAAAATGGAGACAACAACCTGTTTCAAAAAATGAAAGTTTGTTTAATTGTTCTCTTCAATAACACAAAATAAACGTTTGTAAAAAAGGTGCTTTGAATAAATGTTGCTTCAAAACGAAAACAAAACAAACAAAGAAAACTAAACAAAAGCCGCGTCTTGTAAAGGGTTTCAGTACCCGGACAGTTCCTTCTGTCAGCACATTGTAATTGAGCGTGGTTATGGACAGCCGCTACCGCGTCCTTTTTCTCTCGTGCCGCCTTCTGGAGTGAACAGAGAGCTTTTATATGCTATGTTTAAGGGCTGGTTAGCCAATTTACATCTCGCATGATGTGCTTCCCTGTCACACACCTAACCCCCCCCAGGATGAAGCCCTCGGCCCATTCGGCATACTCCACCAAACACTGCTGACAAACAAAATCTGCATTTTTCTGTGAATAACAAAGGTTGTAAGGCCAAATACCATCTAGCGATTTTATTATTGTGATCTTTCATCTGGTGGAGCCACCTTAAGGGGGCATGATCCCTGACAAGGAGAAAGCCCCGACCCAGGAAGTAGTAGCGGAGTGTCTCGGCAGCCCACTTGACTGTAAGACACTCCTTTTCAATAGTGCTATATTTTTCTCTCGGGGAAGAAGCTTCCTACTAATAAATAGGACTGGGTGCTCCTTCCCCCTGACACTCTGGGACAACACTGCCCCTAAACCGAATTCTGACGCATCGACTCTTTGCTGAAATCCGGGCTATGCAACACCGGCTGGTTGTATAGCCTGGCCTTGATCTCCACAAAGGCCCTCTGACATTGCTCTGTCCACTGGAGCCTATTTGGAGTACCCTTTTTAATGAGGTGTGTTAATGGAGCGGCCAGGATCACAAACTCAGGTATGAATTTTTGGTAGTACCTGGGCAACCCCAGAAAGGATCTCACTTGTGTTTTGGGGATGGAATAATTTTACAAAGCCGCAACCTTGTTTATCAAAGGTTGCAACTGTCCCTTCACCAAGAGGTACCCCAAATATTTTGTCTTCCTCTTTCCAATGACACATTTCTCCAGGTTAGCAGTAAGCCCCGTACCCTCAGAACAAGAACAACAGCTACTCTATCAAGATGGGAATCCCAATCAGGGATGAAGATCACCATCATTCACTGGAATGCGGCAGGGGCCCCATGTAACACAAAAGGCATAGTGCAAAATTGTTAGAACCTAAAGGGGGTAGAGAAAGCAGTTTTTCCTTAGACTGGGATGAGGGGAATCTGCCGGTAGCCTTTTGTTAGGTTCAGTGTCGAACAAAAAAATGGAACTTTGCCAAGTCGATCCAGCAATTCATCCAACCATGCATGGCATGGGGTAGGCATTGAGACTGCACTGAGCTTCTGAAAATCAACACAGAACCAAATTGAGCCATTCAGCTTGGGGACAAGGATGATGGGACTGCACCAATAGCTAAAGGACTCCTCTATTACCCCAGTGCCCCCTTTTTGTGTTTGGTTAGACAATACAGCCTTTGGCGAACATGCATCTTTGGCTCGGTGGATATGGTGCTGAATTACCGGTGTACGCCCAGGACCAGACGAGAACACATCAGAAAATACCCACACCAACCTCTCAACCTGTTGCCTCTGCCTGGTGGACAAGGATTCACTAAACTGGACCCCCACCCTTGGGGAGTTCCGGATCCAGGTCGGACTCTCCCGAAACTGGCGAGATCAACAGGTTCTCATGAAATTTCCACGGCTTGAAGAGACTTATGTGATATATCTATAGCTCTCGTCTGCGTCCTGGATGCCGAACTTCGTAATCCACCTCTCCAACATGGCAGGTGACTACATAGTGCCCTTGCCATCTTGCCAGCAAATTGAATTCATCTGTTTCTACCAGAGCTCCCTCGCCAAATCCAGAATGCCCCAGGATCTCCTCCCATAAAAAGTTCAAAAGGTGAAAACCCCATAAAAGCCTGTGGCACTTCTCGAATGGAAAAAAACTATTGGGGGCAAAAGGTTGTCCCAGTTCCCTACATCAGACAGAGAGAACTGGTGAATCATTTCCTTCAATGTTTTATTAACCCTTAGCTGCCGACGCGCTGTAATTTTGTAACTTTTGTTCCGATGACAAAACACGTCATATCTCACTCGTCCAACCAGCAATTTTGTTTTTTTAAAGTGTAGGTTATAGACATGACTACGAGGCTTGTCATGATACCATTGGTTTAGGGCTAGGGTGGGCGTGACATATAATATTTTGATTACAAGGACGAGTCAAGGACAAGGCTAACTTTATGACAAGAGTAACTACTGTACCAACATCACGTTTTTTTTAAAAAAAACATCTTTCTTAGATTCATATACGTTAGATTCATATACGTTTTTATTTTAGACTTGTTTTTCAATTTTTTGAACTTTTCGATGTGTAAAAGAATGAGGAATAAATCTCGTTTTTTTATTATTGGTTTAGTTTTTATTTTTATTTTTGTGTATGTAGCCTATGTAAAGAACAAAGACATTTATTTAGCGGTAGTTATTATTATTATTTAGCCATGTATTTTATTACTAGTTTACTGTGTGCAAAGAACAGAAAACATTATTTTGCTGTAATCACTATTATTATTTAGCCATGTATTTTATTATTAGATTACTTTTACTTTGTGTGTGTATGAAGAGTCATTATTATTAATTTACTTTATGTGTGTGAAAAAGGATGGAGAGAATATTATTATTATTATTATTATTATTATTATTATTATTATTATTAATAATAATAATAATAATAATAATAATAATAATAATAATAATAATAATAATAATAATAATAATAATAATAATAATTGGTATTTATTTTAATGTTTTATGTGGGTGTGTGTAAGCCAGAAAATGGATGAAGACAATCAGCTCTAACATCTGGTTCAGTCACTGAAGAGGAGGAGGGGCATGACATGCATCTCTGACCATCTCATAAACGTCGTGGCGATCTCCTGACTGGAAGGTCAAACTTCATAGACGAGGCCAGTTACAACTCTAGGTAGTCCGTTCAACGACTGTCAGGAACACCTACGTGTCATCCTCAATGGTCATCTTAGGCATCTTAATGTTGGCCCAGGGATGTGTTGAGGTATTACCCCCTGGCGCCAGAGCAGCTGTTTGCTGCAGGAGCTGCTTGAGAACCTCCCGATCTACGTCCTGGTAGGCCCTCATGATAGCCAGAGCCTGACTCTTCTGCTGTTGCAGCTCCAGGACATTTCTTCCAGTCATCTCTCCAGTGCTTAGTTACAGTTCTGGTTGATTGTTGCCCCTGGGTGTCTCGGGGTTGTTATTGATCCCACCACCACCACCACGTGTTACAGGGTGGTGTGGGGACAAATATAGACAATAACCAGTTTGAAGAAACGAAAGTTTGTTTAATTGTTTGCGTCAATAACACAAAAGGAAGCGTTTGTAAAAAGGTTCTTTGAAGGAATGGTGCTTCAAAACAAAACCAAAACAAACTTTTCTCTTTCAGTAGCCCAGCCGAGCAGTCGTGTCTTGTAAAGGGTTTCAGCACCCGGACAATTCCTTCTGTCAGCACTTTATAATTTAGTGTGGTTATGGACAGCCGCTCCTGCGTCCTTCTACTCTCATGTCGTCTGCTAGAATGAACAGATCTTTTATATGCTGTGTTTAAGGGCTGAATAGCCAATTTACACTCCGCATTCCTGGGATTTTCATGTGGCTATCCAGCCCCTTGTGCAGTGGAGCAGGCTGTAGCACTGTCTTGTTTTTATGCAGAGAACAACTTTTAAATCCAACAGCAAGCATACACTCAAAAGTGCTGTTGAAAAAGAGTTATGTCATGGAATTCTTGCATACATATTTAAATTGGCATTCAGCAAATGGGAAGATGTTAACCTGAGTATGTTCCAGGTCTGCCTATACAGCATACCTACAAATAACAAGACTTATTGTTTGCATTCTTTCAGTAGCTGCCATTTATAAGAAATATTGTATGTAAAAGAGAGAATATTGTATACAGCATTTTATAAGGGGAATTGGTTAAGTAAAAAAAAGGTTTAATATTGCTTTCATCTCATAATCCCACAGAAAAGTCATCATCTCTGCTGTTCAAGGCAGATGTTAGAAGATGAACAATAAAAACCCATTAAGATTTTTATATGAAATAATATGAGTATATTATATATATATATATATATATATATATATATATATATATATATATATATATATATATATATATATATATACTGTATATATATATATATATATGCCCTTTAAGGATACTGTTTCAAAAAGGCTGTTTGCTTCTTGCATATCTACAAACCAGAAAGAGCCTTGTGCTAAAACATATGACTAAGTCCAGCCAATTACTCAGTTACAAGTACAGTAATTAAGGAAATGTACAGTTCAGCAGAGTTCAGGGATTTTTAAAAAATGCCTTCAAATATGGACGGGCCATAAAACCATGAGTCATCATTTTGAACAATAAAGATGGAGCAAATAGCCATGTCAAAGATAAGGCAGTAAGGTTTTATATGTTGAGTGGGCAAACCTCTATTAAATAATTTACAGATGTTAACAGTAAACAGGATTACATTAAGGTGATTGTTTAACTCATTCTCCCTCATGGATGACTTCATGACATTGCAGGTGTAAGGTATCAGGGTAACAGCTAAGTGAATCTCTGCTGACCTGAGTAGGCAGTTGCTCTTGCAGCTCAGAGGCAGAGTACTTGTTTTTCTGGCCTGGGGTCTCTCCTTCTTAACATGCCGTCCTTCTCAAGTGACCTGACTACCATTTCAATAATTGGTCATATTGTACATTATGGTTAAAAGTTTGACTCACGGTATATATGTGAGTGTGTGACAGCTTCGGACTCATAATAATCAAGGGAGTGTATGTCACAATTCTGAAAAAAATATATATACAGGCTAACTTCACTATAACGAACCCCCCTGGGACCTGGAGAAATGTTCGTTATATCAGGGTGTTCACTATAATAGGGTTTGGCATTTTTCTGTATCAGAATAATGACAAAACGGCAAATTTGAATTGAACATCAATATATAGTACTTTTTATGAAGATTCCTTCACATTGATCAACATTTAAACGGTATTGTGACAAGGTACTCGTGTCACATGTGTGGGTAACCGCATTGCAAGACAGAGAGACATGGAGTTGAAACACCGGCAGAGGCGCGCAAGATTTATTAAACACAAAACAGAAAGTAAACAAACGGGTCATGTGACGCTACCAATGATGGTAACGCAAAAAGGACACATACAAAGACAGGCAGGCAGCAAGTCTCAATCGAGCGCCCGTCTGTAAACAATCATTTGATCAAACATAACAACTCCAAAAAGCAAACAAAACAAACCCATTTCCACATATAAATTACCCCAACACTAATTTCCCCCTCTGCAGGGCAATCGCCCTGCTACAGGTATGTTTAAAAGAAAACAGTAAAGAAATGAAAAAGGAAATAATGTACACTTACATGCTGAATACAGTAATTGTATGTCCTTTCTCTTGAAAAACTATCCAGCATAGATTACTCCTCACGCCCGTTGCCTGGTTGCAGTTTGTGTGAAGATGACGGACAGGCAACAATTGTAGTTGTCATGCATGATTCGTACTACAATAGGTCATCTTTGAAATTAGCGTTATCTTTGAATTAGTCAAACATGGTCTTTGTTTTCACTGAGAGAATAACACTTGGCACTGGAGAAAGTTCAGTGTCAGTCAGTACTGAGATCGTTGTATCTGGGTGGATCCTGTACGTGATTGTTCTAATAGGGCTAATTTGCATTGAAAAAATCGGTTCTTGCTGTTGGGATCGTTAAAAACGGGTGTTCGTTATAAGAAGGGTTTGTTATAGTGAAGTTAACCTGTATATATTGTGAACCGACTCGCATCACTCACGGTTCTTTGCCCCTTTAAGAATAGACCCAGACACAGGAATGGATTTTCCACGCGCTGACGCACTATTTTTAATAAACATAAAATCAAAATAAAACACAAAATAAACACCTAGCTCTTAAATGAGCACTAACTAAACACAGAGGAACCTAACTAACACAGGACAGCTAGGCCGTTTACCTGTAACATAAAACTTTCAACCAAACCATACAGGTTTATACTGCACACCCTTTTCTCTGGACTGCTCGGAAGCAGAGCACCTCTTCTGCCTCCTTCTACTCAGCAGCCCCGAGCAAAACTAACTGCTTCTGTTTTATACCCTGCACCTGGCTCTAATTTAATAATAATCACCAGGTGCAGGGGATAATTAAACAATAAAACAAATTAAATTAAACAATAAAGCAAAACAAACAAATGTACATTCGCACATGTTTTTTTCACACAGGGAGGATTAACCCACTCCCTGCTGTGTTACAATATATATATATATATATATATATATATATATATATATATTAGGTCAAAGAGCCAGCTGCCCAACGTTTCGATATGTTGCACATATCTTTCTCAAGGGAGCCTGTGTTTGAATCAAAACATTGGAGGTATTTATAGGTTTTTGACGGCATGACAACTACTTGTTATTGTTTACATTCAAATCTATGATTTATTCTTACATGATGTAATGCTGTTCTATATATTGTGACATCATTTTTACTTCTATCTTTGAATCTGTATTAATTCTAATTAACATTACTTTATATAAATTTATACTTTTATTATATCATGCAATGCTGGCTCTGAGGATCAGTCTAGATTTGACCTCCCCAGCGCATCAGCATGCACAACTTTTGAACAAACTTTGTTTATTTATTTAAATGTTATATATCTATTGAAGTTAATTAGTTCATTCTTTTCTGTTGAGTCCCGCTGGCATAATCGTGTTCAGTCTATTTATCCATTTACTTTCTTTTATTCTTCTATATGTCGCATTGTCTAATTTTAGCTGTTCTAATACTACAAACTTTACATCATTTATGTCATGTCCTTGACTGGTGAAGTGCTGTACTATTGGTTCATTCATTTTTTATTTCTAATTAATGAAAGGTTGTTCTGAATTCGTTTATATAAAGTAGTTCCAGTCTCTCCAACATATTTGATTTCATCACATTTTTCACAGGCTATTCCATAAACAACATTGCTATTTTTACAGTAGGTATTAGTTTTTAGTGGATATGTGGTGTTCTTATGTTTAATTATATTTTTACTTTTATCTATGTATTTACACACTTTACATCTACTGGTGCACATGTTCAGTAGAACCTATTTTGTCAATTATTCTTTTATGTTTACTGTGAACTAAAATATCACCTAAATTAGCTTCTCTTTTGAATGCTACAACTGGGGCCTTAAGAAATACTTTTTTAATTTTTCTGAATTATGTAGAATCCATAAGTGTTTCCAAACTATCTTAGAAATATTGGGCAAAAGTTTAGAGTAAGTCATTATTAATGGGACTCTCTTGACCTTTTATCTCTAGTTTTATAATCTAGTAGATCATCTCTTTTAGTTTATCCACTTTTCTTAACTCCGTCTCTATAATTCTTTCTTTGTATCCTCTTTTTTTAAGATTTGTTTTGAATACATTTCTTTGTTTTACATAGTCACTTTCTTTTGAGCATATTCTTCGTATTCTTATTCCTAGACCCTTTGGGATTGCCCTTTTAGTGTGTATCGGATGTGCAGAGGACATGTGTAAATACTGGTGCATGTCAGTAGGTTTACAGAAGAGGTCAGTCTCAATTGAACCTTCTACAAGTTTTACTATGGTATCTAAAAATTCTATTTCTTTCCTTGTCCATCAAAGGTCCACCTTAATATTACTGTGTATTTCATTTGCTATTTTATGAAACTGGAAGAGAGACTCTTCTCCATGTGTATAGGAGACTGTGTGATCCAGTGGTTAAAGAAAAGGGCTTGTAACCAGGAGGTCCCCGGTTCAAATCCCACCTCAGCCACTGACTCATTGTGTGACCCTGAGCAAGTCACTTAACCTCCTTGTGCTCCGTCTTTCGGGTGAGACGTAATTGTAAGTGACTCTGCAGCTGATGCATAGTTCACACACCCTAGTCTCTGTAAGTCGCCTTGGGTAAAGGCGTCTGCTAAATAAACAAATAATAATAATAATGTGTCCAAACCCCAAAAATATCATCTACAAACCGAATGTATTCTAAAGGTTCTCTTTCCGATTTTCTAAGTAACTGTTCTTCCCATTTTCCCATGTATGTACTGGCAAAATGCATTCCTAATTTAGATCCTATTGCTGTACCATCGTTTTGTTTGTAATTCTTATCAACAAATGTAAAATAACTGTTTTCTAAAACTACGTTGATCATGTTCAGTACTTCTGCTGTTGGTATTGATTTATCTAGTCTATTATCTAGTGCTTTTTGACAAGCTTCTAAAGTTTCTTTATGAGGGACACTTGGGTACAAGGATTTTACATCCATGCAAAATAAAATTGTATTCTCTGAAAGGTTGTGTTTTATTGATTCAAGTCTTTTTAAAAATTGTGTTGTATCCTTAACATAGCTTGGTAATTTCTCAACATGCGACCTAAGTTGTTTTTCTGCTATTTCAGCTATTATGTGTGTTGGATTATCAATTGTACTGACTATCATTCGCATCGGGTGATTTTCTTTGTGCATTTTAGGATTTCCTCTTGCTAGGCCTGTTCTTGCATTATGTGGCTGCATGTATTTTTTTAATTCTTTTGATATAATTCCTTTATTGTATAGTCTCTCCGCAATTTCCTTAACCTCTTTTGCCAATTTATTGATCTTATTGCTTTTAACTTCTTCATATGTATCTGTATTATTTAATTCACATTCTACAGATTTCATATAGTCATCTGTGTTCATTATCACTATTCCTGAGCCTTTATCTGCTGGTCTTATCATTATATCATGATCATTTAACAACTCAGTCATAGCTTGTTCTTCAATATTGGTTAGATTAAGCTTACATCTTTTTTTTAGTCCTACTATTATTTCTTGTTTAACTACTTCAATATACATATCTAACCATTTGTCTCTTCCATCCGGAGGAGTCCATGTGCTTGTACTATTAACTTTAATCCCATGCTCATAATTACCCTCTGAATCTGAGATATTTTCATTGAAAAAATATTCCGCTAATCTCATGCATCTCTCCCACTCCTTCAATTCAGTGGCCAGTTTATCTTTATCGATGTATCTTTTAGTCGGTATAAACTTAAGTCCTTTACTCAGTACTGCTTTTTGGGATGTGGTTAAAGTTTTACTTGATAAATTAAATACTATGTCTTCTGTCTTATCTTTTGTGTATTTGGTACCATGTCTATTTTTGGGTCTCCTATCTTTATGTTTTGAATTCTCTGTCTTAGTCATGTTTAATTCCCTATTTCGCATTTTATTATTAACCTGGTTTATTTTTTACTGTTTTAGATTTATTTTGATTATCTTTCTTAATTATGCCACAGTATTCAGATTTTCTTCTGGTTTCATTGTCTTTAAATACAATAACTGAGAAATGGTTATTGTTGTATAAAAGATTAATGGGATCGTTCTTATTTTTAATGGCTTCTATTGTGCCTTCGTATTTAAAACAGTCCTTATTCTTTAAGTCTATGTATACATGTATGGGCCTATTTAGAAGATCTACAGCCGCCATAACTTCTGCCTCTGTAGCCCAAGAATCTATACTCCCGTCACTTAATTTCATTTTTTCAATATGGGCCACTGAGTCGATGTACGTTTCATATTGTTTTATATTGCTTTCCATTAGTTCTATTATATTATGTCTAATTGTTCGATGGTCATTTTGTGAACCGTATAAAACTACACTTAAACATCTAAAGAAACAGTTCCCGTCCTTCTCTATTTGAACTATGTTGTAGTCGTCATAACTCTTATACTCGTATTGCTCAAGCATTCTATTCGATAGTTTTTTAGCAGTTTTTCAAAGGAAACGTCTTTTGTCTACGGGCCAAGATCTACAGTACTTGTTGATATGTGCCTGCTCTTTTGTTGACATCCTGGAACAGGGTGCAGTCTATGTAGGGTTGCATACATTACAGTATGTGACAATGGTCTGTGACATAAACCTGAATACCTCTTGCACAAGGAAGAGCTGTCTGTTACTTGATTGAATAATTATCAGGGAATTTCAGTCATGACTTGAGGCTCAATTCCTTTTATAACACTGAAAAACATGCTCTAAAAAATAATAAAATAGATCAGTTCTCTATTATGCAACCTTAAAAAAACATTTTTTAAGATGAGACATGCCTGTTGCCTCAAGGTAAAATGTGGCTTATGGAAAATTAAGAATGGGAGAACCGAGGGCCTCCTCACAGCAGTCATGGGAAAGTTACAGTAGCATTCTAATTCCTTTTGTGCTGCTTATCTGCTATATCCATTGACCTCTGCTGGACGAGGATAGTCTGTCTGCAGTTCACCCACCCCCTAAAAAAAGACACAGTAAACAGACATGAGATTCAGCTGTCTATATGATATATATATGGTATTACCACTGCCTGCATACTTCCTGATTTCTACACAGTGCACTGCTGCAGGAATTTTGTGTTAAGGCCTCAAAAGGGGAAAGGTTGAGAGTTTTCTTTACCAACGGAAAGTAAGTGTTACTGTATGTGGTTTGATGTACAGAGCCTATAGTTGTTTCCTGCAGTGATAAAAAGCAAGTGATAAAAAGGGTGTTTATGTAGATATTCCTCATGTCAGGTCCTGAGAGGTTGTGCTTATTTTTCATCCTGTTCTCGGTTCTCCTACATCTATGAGATAAAAAAAACGAAACAAAACTTGGTTTGGAAAAATACTGTATTGTCTATATACTTTATTGTGTGAAACATAATAAAACTACTGTACACACCAGTCTTACGATTTGTAGTTCAAACCTATTCTATCAGTTTATAAACAGTTTATGTATTTATTGGTGTGCTAGCCTGGAAAAGCTCTAGAGATAACTTACCATTGACAGTTTAACAGATAAAATACACTTATGCAGTTTCTTACAGGCTTGCAGTTAAAGTATGTCCAATTCATTTCACCTGTAAAGAACACAGAATCTCAACATACTTGGGTTAAATGTTTACAACTTTTACTTTTGACCGTTTAGAGATGCATTATTTATTAGATTGCAGTTAAAGAAGGTCACCTGGTAAAACTACATGGTGTGCAGGGAGCATAGCTTTGCATCCTGTCAATCTACCCTGGGGATCCCACAGGAAACATTGCAATGGCCTGGGTGCCCCATCGGCCTGAGGAGGTAAACTAGTCATAGACTGCTTTGCCTTACCCTGCTAGAGGAGCCAGGAGCTCAGTGAGCTTGAGTGTACACCTGCAGGGCTGGCATCCATTTTGAGTTCTTGAGTGAAAATTTGCTTGTTGGTGGGGTCAGAGAATGCCCACTGACCTTCAGTTATCCTGAATTGTTGTAAGGAGTTGCTACCATCATAATTGGACATTTTAAATTGGGTATAAAACGGGGATAGAATAATTCAACGCTCAAAGTAAAAAAGAGGGTTATATAATGTAAGAAGTATTAAGAACATAAGAAGGATTAAGGTCATATAGACAAATGTTGTGTCTGTATAATGATATGTACAGTATAGTACAAAAGAACAAAAATATTAATAAGTGCAAATCCAGAACAAATTGGGTGTCCAGTAGCCTTCGGGACTAGCGTAAGTCTTAAATTTTTAAATAAAAATTCTTAACTTTTTATTCCTGTTGAAATTTCTCAAAGCTTACAGAGATTGCATTTAAATGTGTTTTAGGATAAATCGTACATTTTACAGGATCTCTCACGTTTATGTTGTTTTATGATATTTTGTACATATAACAAACCAAAAAAATATACAGTAGTCTCTCGCTAATACAGACACCTCTATGCCGGACACAACTTATGTCCTCCAATAATAACCAATTAAGTGTGACACTAGGTCACTGTGAATTGCATGATCCAAAGAGACACACTGAAAAAAAAAGGTTGTTATACTGACACAAAGACAGGACAAAAATAAACGGCAGCACGGATAAAGCATCCTACTAAATCAAAAAAATTAAGAACATGATTAAAAGAGGGCATATAAACATACAGAGTGTAAACTAACTGCGATCGAACGGTTGGAAAAGGAGAAGAGGCTTTCAGATAAACTGATGGCTCCAGTGGTTCGAAATGCAAAATGTGCACAACAATAATTTAAATTCTAAATTTGAAGTCTTTAATTGCTTTTTGCAAAGAAAATAAGGTTTGACTCATACCAACAGAAAACAAAAGTAGCAGAAAGGTTATGTGTTTTACTTGCAGCCAAGCGTACACTGTACAATTTTCGCTATACATTTTTTTTTCTGTGTGGAGTATTTGTATATTATCATAACTTGTTAATGTGGCACTGTGATCTATTTTGTGTTCATTGTGTATTACTGTATATACCTACTGTACAGATTTATATTTTTACATACCGGTACAGAAAACACAATAGTGTTATTTCAGTGCAATTATTTATACATTTAAAATAAACTGGGCACTATAAATGTGTGTGTGTGTGTGTTAATTTCTATAATTCTTTTTAAGCCAGACTTAAAGTTATTGCCAACATATCTTCTTTGCTTGCGCCATGGTGTGGATAGACTGTCCTTTCAGACAACTTGTCTTTCTCTAGACATGTCCGGTTTAGCCCCATGTCCGGTTTTCCCATGTCCCCATGTCCGGTTTTCCCCCAAACTATATACTACTGTATATAGTTTGGGGGAAATTCACTTTAATATGTGTTCAATATTTCCAGAAAGTTTTTATTCTGAATATTTTTTTTATTTTTTTTTTACAGTTTTTTCAATTAGACTACTGCCTAAAGCACCCCCTGCTGACAGAGGTGGGACTGGGCCTACTTTGATCATTCTTTACCAGGCTTACTAATTCATGTCCTTTTTGACCACTGTATAATGTCCACTAGGGGCATGCAGCTGTGATTTCTATCCTCTCAAAAAACTGATTTTTAAAATGTTTGCATTTACTAACTTGCAGTTTACACAGTTACAGAGGGGGCAGTCAAGAAATAGACTGCAAAAACTGGAGATACATAAAAGATGTTTTGGCAAAGGAAAATTATTTGACACTGTACATATAACATATAATCCGTAAACGATGCATCTTTTGCGATGTTCTGACAATACTGTGCAATCTATGAAATCGCCCTGTATGATTAAAGTTAACAAAATAATCAATAATCTCCAATTTGTACAGTAACAGTTTTATTACAACAGCTAAAGCCATTGTGTGCTTGTTTATGAACCATAAAAACTGCAAATTACATAAAGCTTGCAATTAACCACATAGCATGTGCAAACAGGCCAGTGTATGTTAATATTCCAAGCCGAAATTCGACCCCTTCGGCTTGGGGTCAAATTACTTTTTTAGCTAGCCGAAATCGTGTTGTGTTCAGCTTGGGGTTGTCTTGTGAATGATCCCCTCGAAGTGCAGAAGATTCACTTTACCCAAAGTGTTTTCATAATTTCATGTAAAAGTGAGATGGAATTATTCTCCAGGGAAATACATATAATTAAAAAATAAATAAATAAATAAAATCCCTATTATTGCTGTCATAAATATTTTGCAGACATTTTTTTCTTAGTGTGAACATGTCAATTATATTTATCAAATGTATTTTTGACAGAAATTAATGTTTTAATAATCAGTTTTACTAAAAACATAGTCGTACTCGCTGGAACCGGATCCCTGATATTTGTATCCGGTTCATCAGTTCCAAAGCAGGGACCGGGTACCCGATTTCAAAGGAACCAGTTCGCATCTCCCTATTGCTATCCACAGAAGTGCTTACAAAGGTACCACGAAATGTTCCTGTCAGGACAACTGAGGAAGTCAGCACCTCTGTTCACCTTTTTTTAAAATAACAAAAACACTTATTCACTGCCAAACATGAACTACTTTAGACTGCAGTATAGGATATTGACCTTAAGGTTAGGGTTTTGGTGTAGGGAGAGGATTGTTCATTGTTTTATTAACAATAATATGATAGTCAATTAGGTGTAGTGTCCTGACAGGAGAATTTCTTGTTGCCTTTGTAAGTACAGCCTATCCACACCATGGCGGAAGCAAAGAAGATATGTCTGCAATATTCCATAATAGAAAACATTTTACTTATGTATCTACATGTATTTACATGTTGATTATACCAGTGACTGGGGTTTAATTATTTTTGTTTTATGAATCATTTCAATTGATGTTAATTAAACGGCATTGTTAATCGGCAATAATTCTTAATATTTTTTTTTATTTTCTGTGGCAAGGGGATGATGACTAAGCTCAGCTGATCCTTAGGTGGCGTTGTTTAGAAAAAAGGTTGAGAAACACTGTGCTAAAAGGTCCACAAAACAGGTTATTTGTCATTGGAACGAAAGTCATTCTCATGAACTACACTAACCTGTGTATGTCTTTGCCGGGAGGGTCATGATTATTTCTTTATGCTTTGCATACTATGCAGGAGTTTGTGAAACTGATCATTAAAGCTGGTTTAACTAGGAAAGCCCAAGGCAGCTGTTCCCCTGCAGGGGACTGTCTCTTTAAAGCAGCAGTTGCTGTTAAGTTTCTCTCAGGTATAGATTCATTAGTTCTTTGCTTCTTGCTGACTGTCTCTCCCTGTTTGCTGACTAGTTGTGGAAAAAGCCATTTACCCTGGTGAATGTCAAGGTTAGAACAAGGTGTCCTTGTCATCAGTCTCTCCGGCAGAAGGTCAGGGATAAGCTTTCCTCAAATGGGCAGTGACAAACAAAAGAGAGGCTGACTTAACTCACAGAAAGAAAGAAGACCTTCTCTCTCAGTCGATAAACAATCCGCTGGGCAAAGTGCTATAGAAGATTAACCCATTCTCTGCCACTCAACTGGCTTTTTACAATCACGCTGAATTAAACATACCAAATATGTTTACTGTACATCATACCTATTTGAAAAATACAATGTAAATTGGTGACAAGACAACTGAAATAGTTTTATTTTTGTTTAATTGCAGTCAATTTATACGCATAACTTATAAATGTGTTACTTTATAACAGTTTAATGAATTATTAAACTTGTTAAAAAAAATGTGTTTAAATATATAAAGTATGACGATAAAAAAATAAAAACAATTTTCCTCAATCAACTATATTCCTTCCTATATATATATTTTTTTTTTCTGATATCATCAATTATCTGCTAGCTCAACAGTGAAACAGAATTAAAGAAACAACTTTTCGGTAACTAAATTCTCTGGATTTGAGAAATAAAATCAATCCTGTTTCCAATTCTTAAATTAGATTTTACATTTTAGTTCTGAAAGTGATAAGTAGTTGGATTATTGCATTTTGAATTAGAAATCATCTTGACGTTGTACAGTTCTAATAATATACTACTACTAGTTAAAAAAAAATAAAACATTTACAATTTTTATTTAAAAACATAAAGAACACTGTACACTTGTATCATGTTGTTAACATCTCATTCCAATTTTAAAAAGCTTTTTTTTTTTCAGTGCACTGGCTTGTAAATGTCACCTCCCCAATGGAAGTGGCAAGATCAAATGTGATGTAAGTTTGTATTTCATCAGCTAAGTTCCAAAGGGAAATACTCTCATAACAACAAAAAAGAAACAAAATCAGCCGCCTGAATCCTAAATCACTGCATGGGGGGCTACACAGTGTGAATGTCATGTAGGCCATGTCACACAGGCGAGTACAAAAACAAGCCTTTGTCACTCCCAGTGTTCACTTCACTTATTTTATGAATTATATATTTTACTACAGTACAAAAGGTTTTTACCATTATAAAAAATTGAGAAATAAACTCAATATTATATATGTTTTTAAAGTGAAATGTAGTCAGCCTGAAAAACCTAAATGTTTCATTATTAGAGACTATTTTGATTGATGGCTGATGGCAAGGGGCCCTTTTCACAAAGCAAGAGTTATTTAAAGAATGTTTTTTTCAAAGTCTGTTGTTTCTTTTTTTTACAGTCTAAAACTGTTTCACCAATATCAAACATTCTTTAAGTTTATAGCAACTCAGGTTTGCAGGCTAATGCATTGTGGGCCATACAACTTTGATACCTGTTTTTATTCAGTACCACTGATTTGCTGTGCACAAAAAATACTTGATAAAGCATGATGCATCACTAGACCAGAGGACAGTACATAAAGTTGTAGTTTCATGGGAACACATCTAATATGCACTGTGTCTCTACAGAACCCATTGCTAACATGCATATAACATGGCTTGTCATTTTAAAATAAAATGTTTATTGGACTGTTTCATAATACCATGTTTAATTCATAATAGTTGGAGAGAACTCAGAACAAGGTGTAATGAATTGTTTACACAACCCCCATTTTGAGAATTTGGAGCAGGTTGGAACTTTTTTTCCTATCTAATAACGAAGCTTCTCATGCTTTTCACCTCTGGCGACCTTCATTCAAAACTGGCTCAAGTGAAATTAATTTGGTAGTCTCAGATTAGCTCCCAATGAACATAAATGTGTATCACAAAACCACTGCACAGTTCTGCACTTGAGAGAGGCCCGGGACTGACTGTAAGGAGGGTGCACAGTAGGTCCTCACAGCTGTTAAGGAAACGTGTTTGTTTTAAAAAGGCACAAGAAGGCAAAATTAAATTGTGGCGCGTGTACATTCGTTTATGCGTGGGCTCATTTTTCTTTCACAGCTGTCCATGCGGGGGTGTAATACTACAATCAAGGGAAACCTGTGGCATTCCTGAAGAAACACCTACTTCTTTGTTGTATCGCCTTGATTAGTCTTTCTGTACCCCTGTGTAAATATATGTAAGCCTATCACAGGGTTATCATTTCCACAGATATATTTAATTAAAGGATATTTTAAGTTGGATTTTAAGTTTGTATATTCAGCTATTTACAGTAAGAATAATGTGAATGGGGTTAATGTGAAGCTTCAAAACCTTACCCTGTTCCAGGATAATTGTGTTAAGTAAATGTACAGTATGCTTTGTTTTTGATACTACAGTGTTCTCACACTAAAACAATATATTTTTGGATATTGCGTCTGTAATTTGGTGTAATATTTTTCTTTCAGTCCTGTGCTTTAGTATGCAATATCGCAAAAAGAAATAAAAGCCTACTTAAAAGCAAGGCCAAGCATATTAGAAAGTGTGTTCTAGTGTGCTATAAAGAACACATGGGAAATGAAGCTTAACAACGCAATCTTGTTTACAAACAGGTAAATTCATTTTCCATAACTAGTCCGTATGACTGTTAAAATAAAAATGTAATTTGTTGTTAATATCCAGCCACATGTAAATATATTGCATTCTACTGTGAATCTTGTTTATACTCCCATTTGGAAGCTCCAGCATAAGACAAAGGCAGCTGACCGTATAAAACAGGAGTATCCTCTAGGCTTTATTTAATGCGATTCCCTAAAGTGTTTTCCAGTCAGAGGATAATGATATTGTTCAGCAATTCACAAAACCAGCTTGCAGGGCATTTTCTCAGGTTAATTGTAAGCAAAATGGCTCATGATTGTTAAGGACACTGCACTCCACCAAAGAAGGTCACAGGTTCGAGCTTGAGAGCTCCCTAGGTGCCTCTCTTGCTATAAACAGGAACCTTGCCTGAAACTGGAGACCTCTCTGGAGGTCATCTTGAGACTGACCAGGTCACTCCTTTGCACAGCGGTGGCAGTAGCAGTTACTCTGCAAGCCTGCTTTCAATCAGAAATGACAAAACAGTTGGTCTTTTCAACAGAAACTAGGCCCACAAAGCACAGTTCACAATAATGTATCTCTGACAAGCACATTTTAGGCTCTGAGTTTACTGTAACTGTTTCTCTTCTGTGAAGATGTGCAATGAAGGTCTTAGTGTCTGCAAAGTGCAAATACTAAAATCACCTCAGGAGCTGAACATAAAATACAACCATTAATAACTAAAACAGGCTTGTCTTATATTGAAACCATTATCATGTGAAGATACTGAAAACATATCACATGCATACTTAAGAACCCACCAAAAGTGCCTGAGGGTCAAATGTGTATTTTCTCAGGTTATAACATTAGCAATTGTTGCTTCCAGAAACTAATTTACAAAAGTGATTTTGGTACACCCGGCCACAGTTTTATTTTAACCTGATGATAAAAGTACTGCGGTGAGAGAACATTTCAGTCCACATATCTCACTCTTTTGAGCTGACTTTCAAATATGAAAGAGTATTTCATTTTACCCATGAACCACTAATGGGACCTGAGCAGCTGCAAGGAGCTGTTACCTGTCCAGGTAAATTCAGTGTGGTCTTCCCAAGCTGCCAATATCAGATACGTCTTCTGTCTCTGCTGGTAGAGTGCCAGTTTAGCTGACCTGGCTTGGTGTATTCTACAGGGTAAAAACTATTTAAATAAAGTTCCTGCAATCCCAGTTTCCTCATAGTAGTCCAAATCCATATTGATCCAGAATATATGAGGTATAATTATACACAGTATATAATATAAAAAATATGTTTACATAAGCAATAACACTGGTAATAATACTCAGGTGTATGTATTACACAAACAGTCTCACAGTCTTGAATGGTGTTATTTCACTTCTAATTGTGCTAAAAATTGTGCTATAAAAGGGGCCACTTTCATATGAGTTCATATCTAGGCTAAAGATATGACCACCACTGCACATACAGTATGCATTTTACTGATATGCTGCATATTTCCTGTGTAAGAATTTGTTCAAGAATTTAAAATAAATAAAACAGAGGGGAAACACCTGCTTCTCTGCAAGTCTGCGTGGTGCATTCTTGTGTAAAATGTGTTCTCTTTTCAAGCATGCATGCTGCCCTCTGTCATCTCATGTGAAAACACCTGAGCAATATTAGTATACACAGGGGAGAATTAATGAACAGCACTAAAACATAGATGTCCTTGTAGGGGGTTCACCAGCAGATCAAGAGGTCACCACTTTAATCCCTGTGTCCCATATATTTGAGTTCAAGAGCTACTCTATTGTTCTAGTTGCCTGATGTTGGCATATGTAACCCATGCAATATATATATATATATATATATATATATATATATATATATATATATATATATATATTTCTAAAATGTTTGACAAGCAACACTAGAAGAGCAAACTGTTTCCTTAGTCCTTTATAATAAGGGGAACACTTCAGGGATCCGTTATAAGTAATTACAAGTGATCCCAGTTTCCTCATATTCTATTAACAATTCTAGAATATGATTAGAAATAATAAGACTGTTATTAAAAGTGCCATTTTTTTCTGGCTATTGTTTATAATCGCTTATAACGGATATAGTCTGTCCATGCCTGTCTGCCTCACCAATTGTATGGGGCTGTTGCCGTACAGTTACTATACACTTTTGCCATTGTTTTTTTTAATTTATTTATTTATTTTTGCTATTGTTTATAACCACTTATAACTGATCCCTACACTAAAGTGTTACCATAATATGCTTGTCATCTTCTATTCAGGAACACATTATCAATCCTCTGTTACACAAAATAATTGTATGAATAAATAAATAAATACAAAATATATATCAAAGGCTTATGTAATACTGTTGTGTCAGCTACACTGATAGCCTTAGGCAGCTTCAAATTATGTTTTCACAAGTTGTTGCTTTGTCTTCTTATTTGAAATCTCATAGAAATTTGGATTTCTTTCTGTGTTGCAGTGTTTTGAGTTCAGGAGCTACTCTTTTGTTCTAGTCGCCTGATATTGGTATAGGTAATCCATGCAAAACCATGTGTCTTTTATAGAAGAAGTAAGAACCATTTTTGTGTTGCTGGCAATACACAGCTGTTCACTGGATGGTGCAACCTGTTACTTCTATAACGACTCTTGCCACTAGCCTGTGCTATGTTATTATTATTATTATTTATTTCTTAGCAGACGCCCTTATCTAGGGTGACTTACAATTGTTACAAGATATCACATTATTTACATACAATTACATAATTTTTTTACACATTATTTTTACATACAATTACCCATTTATACAGTTGGGTTTTTACTGGAGCAATCTAGGTAAAGTACCTTGCTCAAGGGTACAGCAGCAATGTCCACCACCCGGGATTGAACCCACGACCCTCCGGTCAAGAGTCCAGAGCCCTAACCACTACTCCACACTGCTGCCCTATAGCAGACAACTACAGAAGACATATAAAGCACCAAGAAAATATTAACCTCTAATTTAATGTTACATAAATTGCTTTTATAACATGCTGTATTTTAAATGACAGGATAGACTAACAAAGTTAAGCTCCATTAAGTGAAAGCAGATAGTAGTAGTAGGAAATACCAGCTTATTATATTATCATTATATCATTTTACAAACATAATGAAATTTAAAAAAAAAACAATATACAGTATATATATATATATATATATATATATATATATATATATATATATATATATATATATATATATAATATGTATTGAAAACAACATACTTACATTAAAAAGGTACAGCATTCTGCAATGCAGCAACAGGGGCATGTCCCTTTAAGCTTGAAAAAAAATCACACACAGATCAAAAGGGCACTGCATGCATTCATGTCATTATGCCCCATATAATCAAATGCTTGTTATGTAGCTGCTATATCTTTTCTCCCAACCAATTTGCATATTCCTTGCGCTACACTATAAATTCTTTGAGATGAACGCACTTATTCCTTCATAAATCTCTTCTTGTCATTTTCAAATTACAAAGATTTATTTGGAGATGAACATGCCAAGTAAAAAATCTTCATCTTTTATGATCCAACATGGCGGTAGTTGCTTCTGCCGGCTATCTGCATAAGTCTTTTGTGTATTGCTAATGGAGTGCTGGAATTGTGGCAGCTCTGAGCAGGGAATACATGTGAGCAACAGTACGCTGACAGACCCCTCGTTGGAATCTAATCTGTTCCAGCTCATGCACTCCTCAGAAACTATTTAACTTTCATTAAACTGTGTTTGATATCAGCTAAATAGAATGCATACGGCTCCAATATATCTCATATGGTCTCATTCATTCTATCGCAGCTGTGCTTTTTTCCCTCCATATTCTCCCTCTGCTTGTGTCAGGACCATGTTAGCTGGCTAAATGGGAGACCTTTGAAGATGTTGTTAGTCTTCAGATTCCTTTATTCCTTTGTACTGGTTTCATAGTGTTGAAACAGTGATTCATGTACGTTTCATGCAGCCTCCATTAATTTCATGTAATGTAGCTTTTATCTCGGTAGCTGGGACAACTATCTCTAGCTCCGTCTCTCCAAAGCATCTTGCTCGCAGACTATTACTTTTTTTTTTTTAATGCTGCTCATTTGCAGTTACTCTTCTTCTGCTTTTTCTATTAGAGATAGCAAAAACTTCAAACCCTGGTTGGAAATAATGGAAAATGTGTCGGAGGGGCTAGCTATTGCCTAAAGGTTTTTTTTTGTCAAGGCTTCATAGAAGATAGCACTGGCAGAGACTGGATCACATGCACAAAGGGATGTAGTCAAATATCGAGAAGGGATGCGACAGCCTGGTTTGCTTCCTGGCTTCTTTCGTTTCTGTTAAATTTCAATAAATATTCAACAAGGATAGCCCATCTAATTTACAGACACGTCTTGTTTACATCCAGTCTTTTGGATGGCAGGGACTGAACTGAAACATAAGGAAGTGTGATTACATATCCAGGTTATACAGTATAAGGAGTGTGCAGAAGAGCTGGAATTTACAACCAGGTTTTCCTAGCACCCAGTCCTGATTGCTAACCACTTGCCACACCGGGCTGCATTACTGTATATGGTCAATTAAAAACAGATTATTAATAATAATAATAATAATAATAATAATAATAATAATAATAATAATAATAATAATAATAATGAGTTTAATTTGTTTTAGAGCTGCTGTTATAATTTTCAATATCTTTCAAATGTAATGCCCTTTTCTATAACTTTAACTACCACTGATGCAGAAGTCAAATTTGGATTAATACCTTTTTTTCCTTTGCCTCCAGAATACCAGGGTATATTGTTTCATGAGAAAATATTGTTGGTGAACTTTGACTTTGAATTCAAAAGATAGTCATTCAGATGGGTTCATTAATATTCGCAAAAACCTGCCAAAATGAATATGGTGAAGGCCTGGACTGGTCATACAGAATTTCTCAAATTGGCATGGTTGTTTTTTTTTCTTCTTTTTTTCTATTAGGATTAGTGCTTATTATGATGTTCTCTATATAGTTAAATGGGGGAAGACCAAAATCATAGACCATTGAGGTAAATTAAGGAATGTTGTAAAACCTGTTAAGTATCAATTAGAATTACGTTTATGTAACTTATCATTAATCAAATGCAATTGTTTTGTATTGTGGTATTTAATTGAATAACAGTATTGTTTGGGTATAAATATCACTGGGAATGTGCAATATGTTCAACACTGAGAACGGCCGCTTGAGGTTGAAACATGGTCCTTTTTACTTTTAACCCCCATAGTCTAATAATAAATAATAAAGAAGAAATTCTGGCATAATTTGGCTACCCGGGTCACAATCCTGCGTAGAGTGAAACCATGTAACTGGGTCATACCTGGGTTGACTCGGGTCCCAGCGACCCACCACAGGATGTGGGTTAACACGCTTTGACCCGGGTTGAGAAAGACAAAATGACTTCCACAAGGTACATTTCTGTTTAACCATATTTTTGTTGATTGAGACACACCATGAGCCAGATTACAGCAGAGCTGAAGAAACATTTGCTCTAATCAACATTTGGGTTGACAGTTATTATTATTATTATTATTTATTTCTTGGCAGACGCCCTTATCCAGGGCGACTTACAATTGTTACAAGATATCACATTATTTTTACATACAATTACCCATTTATACAGTTGGGTTTTTATTGGAGCAATCTAGGTAAAGTACCTTGCTCAAGGGTACAGCAGCAGTGTCCCCCACTGAGGATTGAACCCACGACCCTCCGGTCAAGAGTCCAGAGCCCTAACCACTACTCCACACTGCTGCCCCGTTCAATCCAGAGAAGCTTGGATGAAAGCATCTGTAACAAGCTGTTTCCAGGGCATTGATACGCGTATTGTGTACTTGCGTCTTTCACCCACGTTAACCCTGCTTTATCAAAAGTAGTGTGAAATCGTGTAGCCAACCCGCATGACACTGGGTCCTGACCCGGGTAGGTTCCAACCCGGGTAGAGCATGCCAGTGTGGAAGGGGCTTAGCATTGCTATTGGCAAACATTGAGCAGCTGGCTCTTTGAGAAAATTACTTGTGGAGGGTCTTATTGCTTTTGTGCTTCAATGTTACAGCACAATTCATTATAATTAGTATTTATTTTAAATGTTTTTATTTAGTTTTCCTTTTTTAATGCATCCTTTCACATAACACATAACATACTCTAAAATGAACGTTCTACACAATATAGTTCTCCATTATAACAACACTGTCTCTATAGAGTATACAAAACAGTGTTTCTAAAAAAACATTTTGGCCATTATGTTACCCATTTTCCTAATGGCCTGCAAGTATACCAGATATTTTTATCGCTCACATTGGTTGGATCTAGTCCGGTTCGTGGATAAAGAGAAAAGCTGTAAGTAGTGTGGTTCCAAAAAATGTCCGCTCTAGTGCACTGGGGTTTGAGATCTGTCCTCGAAATCACTGCGGAAGAGCGGTACCATGTCATGGATCGTTATTGCTGTGTTACCTTGTTTGATAATGTGGACAATAATCCTTACACTATCCATGTACTAGAGCGGCCATTTTGAAAAGAGCTTTGAAACAGACTTTAGTTATAAGTGTAAAAAGTTATCAGGATGTTAAGAATGAAAATAAAAATTACAGGTATGTTATTTAAACAGTTGTAGCCACACTTTGGGACATATAACACTCTATTTTTCTGAACCCCGCTACTTACTCTTTAAACGACATTTTGTTACAAATAAAACTGGTGGAGTGATTTTGTTTGATTTGTTTTTGTGATGCGGTTACAAACATTCTAAGGGCATATACGAGGGATTATATCACTCTAGCTCAGCCAATTACGGTGCAGGGAATCTTTCCGCTGTCGGACAAACTGAAAAACCTACTACTACTATAACAAAACAATTCAAACAAAAAAAGCCAATGTGTGTTCCATTGTTTTGTTTAAATAGCAAATCGATGTCTTGGTTCTACAATATATGCCTCTAAAAACACAATCTCTCACTGTAAACCGTCTGTCGAAAGTGGAAGGCACCGACTGAGCAGCTGCCCAAGTGCACTAAGTCCGTACTAAATCACTGGATAAATATGCACTAAGTGCACTAAGTCACTGGATAAATATGAAATGTCCAAAGTATCCGCCAGCTCTCTGTCTTTATCCACAAACCGGATTAGATGCAACCAATGTGAGCGATAAAAATATCTGGTATACTTGCAGGTCAGTAGGAAAAAAAAAAAATCGGTAACATAATGGCAATTTTTTTTAAATAAAAAGCTGTTTTGTACACTCATTTTAAGCAGAAATTCATAGTTTTTTTTGGAGTGCTCTTGTGTAAGGATACATAAATACCCAAAAACTAAATAAATAAATTCAGTTTAAAAAAAAAAATATATACAGTACTGTGCAAAAGTTTTAGGCAGGTGTGAAAAAATGCTGTAAAGTAAGAATGCTTTCAAAAATAGACATGTTAATAGATTATATTTATCAATTAACTAAATGCAAAGTGAGTGAACAGAAGAAAAATCTACATCAAATCCATATTTGGTGTGACCACCCTTTGCCTTCAAAACAGCATCAAGCATCAATTCTTCTAGGTACACTTGCACACAGTTTTTGAAGGAACTTCGGCAGGTAGGTTGGCCCAAACATCTTGGAGAACTAACCACAGTTCTTCTGTGGATTTAGGCAGCCTCAGTTGCTTCTCTCTCTTCATGTAATCCCAGACAGACTTCGATGATGTTGAGATCAGGGCTCTGTGGGGCCATACCATCACTTCCAGGACTCCTTGTTCTTCTTCACGCTGAAGATAGTTCTTAATGACTTTCGCTGTATGTTTGGGGTCGTTGTCATGCTGCAGAATAAATTTGGGGCCAATCAGATGCCTCCCTGATGGTATTGCATGATGGATAAGTATCTGCCTGTACTTCTCAGCATTGAGGAGACCATTCATTCTGACCAAATCCCCAACTCCATTTGCAGAAATGCAGCCCCAAACTTGCAAGGAACCTCCACCATGCTTCACTGTTGCCTGCAGACACTCATTAGTGTACGCTCTCCAGCCCTTGCGAACAAACTGCCTTCTGCTACAGCCAAATATTTCAAATTTTGACTCATCAGTCCAGAGCACCTGCTGCCATTTTTCTGCACCCCAGTTCCTGTGTTTTCGTGCATAGTTGAGTCGTTTGGCCTTGTTTCCACGTCAGAGGTATGGCTTTTTGGCGCAAATCTTCCATGAAGGCCACTTCTGACCAGACTTCTCCGGACAGTAGATGGGTGTACCAGGGTCCCACTGTTTTCTGCCAGTTCTGAGCTGATGGCACTGCTGGACATCTTCCGATTGCTAAGGGAAGTAAGCATGATGTGTCTTTCATCTGCTGTAGTAAGTTTCCTTGGCCGACCACTCGTCTCGGTCCTCAACGTTGCCCGTTTCTTTGTGCTTCTTCAAAGAGCTTGGACAGCACATCTGGAAACCCTGTCTGCCTTGAAATTTCTGCCTGGGATAGACCTTGCTGATGCAGTATAACTACCTTGTGTCTTGTTGCTGTGCTCAGTCTTGCCATGGTGTATGACTTTTGACAGTAAACTGTCTTCAGCAACCTCACCTTGTTAGCTGAGTTTGGCTGTTCCTCACCCAGTTTTATTCCTCCTACACAGCTGTTTCTGTTTCAGTTAATGATTGTGTTTCAACCTACATATTGAATTGATGATCATTAGCACCTGTTTGGTATAATTGTTTAATCATACACCTGACTATATGCCTACAAAATCCCTGACTTTGTGCAAGTGTACCTAGAAGAATTGATGCTGTTTTGAAGGCAAAGGGTGGTCACACCAAATATGGATTTGATGTAGATTTTTCTTCTGTTCACTCACTTTGCATTTAGTTAATTGATAAATATAAACTATTAACATGTCTATTTTTGAAAGCATTCTTACTTTACAGCATTTTTTCACACCTGCCTAAAACTTTTGCACAGTACTGTATATAATTATATAATAATTGTGCTGTAACATTGAAGTATAACACCAGTCATTGTGGACCATTTGGTAATGGGGTCCTGGACGAAGTATTT
Organism: Acipenser oxyrinchus oxyrinchus; assembly: GCA_030684275.1. Taxonomy (NCBI): domain Eukaryota; kingdom Metazoa; phylum Chordata; class Actinopteri; order Acipenseriformes; family Acipenseridae; genus Acipenser; species Acipenser oxyrinchus. The sequence continues at coordinate 29,741,220 of CM060252.1, forward strand.
ATACATCTCTAAATGCTGTCAGTATGTTATTAATATGCATTGTTGTTAATTTAATAGTTTATGTTAGTACATTGGGAGCAGTGTTTTAACAATGCAAAAAAAAAAAATACTGCAATTAGTCTCCCCATTTACAAGTATTTGTAAACATGGAGGCCTTAGTGGGGCATTATGCTGTTAGAGGTGTCATCGTTTAGATGAGAAGTAAAACTGACTTTCAGTTTGATGTGTAGATGTTAAAAAAAAAAAACACATGGTGTCTGTGGATGCACAGCAGGGATATTAATGACCATTGTGGCGTGCCCAGTCGGCCTCTTCCTCATCCCATCGATAGGGACCTACAAACAAGACCCTTTTATAAAGTGAAGACTTGGGTACTGTTCTTGCAACCTTTGAGGGTAACCAGTAGAAGAGTTCAACAGTTCTCACTGTTAAAATGTAAAAAACCTTCAGTTTAGTTTTGACACGCTTTAATTCAATGTACTATTATTCTTGCCACCAGGTGATTGACAAAAATGTAAATGTATCACCTTGTAACAGGGCGAGCAGCACTGTACATTGATTTGTTTATTTTATTTTAGAACGGGGTCCCCCTCCGCCCCTGTGTTATTTTTTGTATTTGTTTATTATGATTTATTTATTGTATTTGTGACGGCGTACCACCGTGTGATTGTTTTGTTTGTAAATATGACGGCATAGCTGTGTGTTTTTAGTTTGTTTAGTCGTGTGGATGGGAAGCCCCATCCACAGCATTAATTAGTAAACTCGTGTAGAAGGTGGCCATCTCCCGAATTAATTAAGTGATTAATTTTGTTGCTAATCGGGAGATGGTCACCTGAATATAAAAAGCCTGCAGCGCTCCAGCTCGCGGTGGGAGTTCAGAGGAGGAACGAATAAGCAAAGAGCTAAAACGAAACTAAACTTACCGTAGGTTCAGTGAAGGCGATTGCCCAGCCTGACCAGTTTGTTTGGTGTCCGTGATTATTTTTGTTTGCACCTTTTATTTTGCTCTGTGAGCACAGTGTTTTTGTTTGAATATTTTATTTTGTTTTGCCTAAAATAAAACGGCGCACCGCGTCTTTATTATTTACTTTAAACTGCAGTACCTGGTGTCAGTTTCTTTTCCTTCCTGCTTCTGCCGTGACGTCACCGACTCAGCCACCCTGTCACACACCTCTATAGGAGAAAGCATGTATTCAACTAGGCATTCGGTTCAGTAATGAATATCACCTGTATCCTGGTACAATGGTGATTTGACTGCTGTTTTAAGTAATCTGGATAGTGGTGGAGACCATCAGACTAATTTTAGCCTCAACCAGCAATGACAGTTATCTGCACAGGGCAGATAAAGCTTTTAACGACAATACCAACACCCAAATATCTGTGTATGTGTGTGTTTACTTCTGACCTTCTGCAAATTGACTTTCTGTGTTCTCTTTTGAAAAAAAGCAACTCATTAAAAAAAGTATCTTGTAACTCAACCAAAACAGTCTGCTCCACTTATTCAATATAAAAAGCTATAAATTGATTCTGTAAAAACATCTATACAGTAGTCTCTGCATATAGGAACACCTCCTAAGAGAACACTTCGCCTAAGAGAACACCCTTATGGTGAAACTGATTTTTCCCATTGTAAATGATCCAGCTAAAAGAACAGGAACTTAAAAGAACACCTTCTTGGCACCGATAGCGATTCGTTCACAATGGATACAGTACTGTTTTGTAAAAAAAGCGACTTGTCATCGCGAGAGTGTCTTTAGGGACACTGATTGATTTATTAAATCTTTCCAGAACCACCGTCATATCATTAAATTATTTTGTATTCTGATTTCCACGAGTGCACCTCATCGCTACAAAATGGCATGTAAACAAATGGCGAAATGCGCTGCTGTTTCTCTTGCTACATAAAGTTGGAAATTGTTCAAGCTCTTGAAAAAAACCTGAATCAGACACTAGTCGCCGAGCAATTTGGTGTTCCCTGTTCTAGTGAGTTACTTCACTATTCTATTAAATAATGTGCATGACTTGTATATTGTTGCTGCATTTTGTAACGTGTGTAGGGGTGCTGTGTTAATTTAGTTTGACAGTTTGAAAGTTACGTTAACGCTAAGTAATGGCCATTATTTTTACCTCTGCAAAAACACCCACCAGCTAATTTCATACTAGTACATAGCGATTTAAGCTTTTTGACCATGTTGTTTTGCTTTAGTTTTATTAATGCTAGTTTGTCTGTTACCTTATTATTATAGTTTATTAACATTCACTTGCCTTTTGTTTTGCTTTTACTTATTCAGTTCATTTCATAAGTTGATGCACGTGCGTCATGACAAGTAATACATATGTATTTTTTTATTTATTGATTCATATGGTGTCTGATGGCTAACTCCGTTTTAGAGAATATTTCAGCTATAAGAACACTTTGTTTGCAGACAGGCCAACAGGAAAGTCTAGTCTTTAAAATGTTAGAAAGAGCAGCAGTTGAGCTGCACTGTAACCAGTGTTGTAGTGCTTAAGGGGTCGCTATTATCTACCCCCCCCCTCCTGCTCTCTCAACCCTACCACGTCTCCTGCAGCCCCTTGCCCCATAAACTCAACAGAACCGCAGTTTATCACTAGTAGGTACGGTATTTGAAAGGGCTAACAAGTGTACCAATTGATTACAAATTCAGACAATCAGGTACTGAGGTATTATTGTAAAGCAACTAGACTTACAGCTATTTATATTAAAGATAAATAAATAAACAAACACTGAACATATTTTCACAACCAGTTTCATACACTAATACACACATGATTAAAACGCTGTCATTATTATTATTATTAATCCTATGTGCAACACTCCCTCACTCCCCCTTCTCATATATTGAATGGTTTGGTCCAGAATCAACTCGTCTCTCTGTCCTATTGCAGACGCTTAAGAGCGAATGAGACTGAGGTTTTGAAACAGAAGTGCATCCGTTTGCAAAATAAGATGTGTAAGGCCACAGGTACCCTTTATTTGTTTGTTGCGGTTGAGTTTTATCTTTTAAAAAAATGTTTAGCTTATTTTACCTACATTATTTCTTATATATGGGTCTAAAATAAGAACTGTCCCAATTAATACATCTAATTGTAAAGCGTTAATACAGGTTCCCTTCTTATTCACACCTGTTGTTCCAGACCAGGCACACTATATTCAAACTTTTTTCATTGTTTATCTCTCAGGGTTTCTCACGGTTATTGTATTCTTTGCTAATTTGTATTGGTTACACACATGTATATCTCCATATATTATTAGGAGCAAAACAGTTCAATATTCTATTCTGACTTGTAATGTAATGTAGTATAACCTTGAACTATTCTAACAGTTTCTCTTCCACCAATTTTAGCAGTTCAATTGCAGTTGTTTGTCATATGGGTAGTTTCAGTTCTCAAGATGTTTTGCTTAGAAGAATATCGATCGTTTTAATAAATAATTCTTTGACATGCCCAATGGAAGCGGCACATTTTCGCTGTAAAAATCTAACTTTCAATAAACTTGATGGGGACAGCTTTTGATTTACATCTTCAGGCCTTTTATCCCTTGAATCACTCTTATTTGGCACACCATACACCACTGCCTATAGCTGCTCATGCTGAGAGAGCCCAGGGCAGAAGCAGCAGAAAGATCTCGCACAGCCATTGCCTGACAGTGCCTGATCTTGTGGCCGGTGGCAAACTGTGCTGCACAGCATGGAGCTGGCTGCCTGTAATTCTTCCCTACCCCCGTTTGTGTACAACTGAGATCTAGAAAGAAATGATGGCATTGCAAAGCTGTGACAAGTGACTGGGAGCAATCAGGTACCTGAATGGGATTCCGGGGGTTTCGAACTTGTAACACTCGGTTTACTATTTGGTAATAAAGAAAAACACATTGTTACAGACCAAGGAAGAATTAGCTGCTTTGATTAGAGGTCTAAATGAAAATGCTATAGTGGGTAAAGTTTATTTCAACTTATTAAACCGCTTATTGAGCAACAGTGTGGAGTAGTGGTTAGGGCTCTGGACTCTTGACCGGAGGGTTGTGGGTTCAATCCCAGGTGGGGGACACTGCTGCTGTACCCTTGAGCAAGGTACTTTACCTAGATTGCTCCAGTAAAAACCCAACTATATAAATGGGTAATTGTATGTAAAAATAATGTGATATCTTGTAACAATTATAAATCGCCCAGGATAAGGGTGTCTGCTAAGAAATAAATAATGATAATAAACATATTTAACATCCACCATCCTTTGTTTCCTGTCACACATTTTTAAAGAAGCATTGCTGTATTACCTGTTAACAATTGACTTACTAAAAATTACCAAAAGTTCTTTATTTTTCATGAAAGTTCTTAAAAATGTAAGTAGCTTCAACTTTAATTGTAATAGTTTTTCTGTTTTTTTTTTTTTTTCATTCCCCAACTATTTTACAGTGTCTGCAATTATTCTGAATAATTATGGGTTCTGCTGCTTTAATATTCAGCAGTTATAATCTGTATTTAAATCTACCTTTACCTGCTTTCCAGCTTGCTTTGAGGCTGTCTGGAAAATCCTAAGTGTCTGGACTAAAAACAGACATTCCATTAACATCATGTGACAATATGACCTATCAACTCTGCCAGCCCTATCTACTCATGTTGTCACATGATTTAAATGGAATAAGGAAGCCTGTTCAGTCTAGGCATTTAGGATTAGAAAAATGTAAAGTGTAAATGTAAGTGATATAAGTTTGTAACACAAAATGGACATCATTGTGAATGTGTTATTAAGCTGCTTGTTAAGAGTTAATAAACTAAAAAAGAGCCCCTTGAAAAGCTTGACCAAAAAAGGAAAATTCACAAACTGCACTGGAGCTCAGTAAATTTCAGCCATGGCTATCTAAATTATATGGGTCTTTGGATGTTTTATGGCCAATATCTATTCTTTTTTGGGAGAAAGTCATTTCAAAATCTCTCTGTCCTTAATCCATATAGTTGCCATTAGCAGCCAAAACCAGATAATAAAACAGCTCTGTAATTGGACTGGAAGATGGGAAGTTGGGAATTGTAGTTTTCTAAGCATTCATAGACATCACAAATCTATTGTACGTCAGAGCTATATGTTCCAAGTGCAGTTGAGAAGTCTCTTTTTTATATATTATATGCTTCTTTCAATTCTAGATTTAGGAGCTTAAGCCAAGGCTATTAAAAGACAGAGAACAAAATGCTTGGTTTCTTTTCAGTTATTTTCTTTTTTGGAGAACTATATATTAAGCCTTGCTCCAAAGTAACAATGTCATGAATTTCAATACCATTCTGTTTGAAAATAACGCTGCAGCATTTTCAAACCATTGCTCCAATTCAAGAATAATGTTGCTGTAACGTCATTCTTTATTTTTCAGGATATCAGACAAGTTGGGTTTATTTTTCATCTGCACAAAATTAATACCACTGGCAGCATTTTTTTCTATTGTGGGAAATAAGAAATCATCCTGACACTCAGTATAGATTACCCTTGTGTTTTATTGTAAACATTGTAATTTTAGTCTGAGTTTATTAATTTTGTATTCAAGAGCACTGCTTCAAATAGTACATATTTCAATAGGCTTGGTGTAGTTTGAGGAGCATGAGGCTAATGAACAGGTTGCTATATTTAATACTCTTTAAACTTTGCTAATTTTAATAGGGGTATAAACCAAATAAATCAATAAGAAGAATAACAAGAAGAATATAAGTTATCGTTTTTATTGTATGTATGTATATATTAATATATGAATTCTGATCAAAATGCATGGTGAAATGTTGAACCATATAAAAGAGCATGTTCATGAATCATAATTCTTCAGTCACATAACCCTTTTATTTAGCTTTTTTGAAGGACAGCTAAACTCCCCCCACACACACACACTAACATAAAGATTTTTAAATAAAATAATGAAACATTGCTTAAACTTACATACCATTACAATCCCCAATATTTGTCACATTTACCAGTGTGATAATGCCAACATTACCACATTTACCTAAGAGACTAGAAACATTCTAAGAATGTTTAAAAAAAAACAACAATCTGTGATAATATGTGGTTACCTCAAATAGGAAACAGCAATTTAAATTTTGCATTCTAAATGGCTGAATAACAAATTAAAATATGCAACTCTGGTCATTCAATTCTAATTCCAGACAAGGTTAGTACTAATCCTCTGTAGCACCTGGTACCCAGCAGGAATATATATTTTTTGTACCCTTGCACATAAAAAATGACAAGCAAAACAGATGTAATGACTTAACATCAGTAATAAGCATCATGCATACTACACAATGATTAATCATTAGTCTCAGGACTACAGTAGTTAACGAAAAAATGTGGCATATTGGCCATGCTCACTGCCAAGCTATAGTCGTGCCCTCTCCCCAGTCTCCAACTACAAACAAGGTACTAAGGGTCTCTCGGGAGGGATGGTGTTAGCTGGTTTTACACCACTAACATATGTAAAGACACCTGAGCTGCTCGAGTCCATGGCTTGTTATGGCCCCTGTTCGGACACCTTTGCTCTCTCGCCATCAAGGGTTAATTTCCTCATAGCAGCGTGGCTGTCGGCGCTAGCCAAGTTTCTCATCGCCTGCAGAGCACTTCAAGCTGTGATACAGAGCCAGCAAACACCATTAATCCTCTAAATATGAAGGATCACATATGTAAAATGTCTGCTGCTATAGCCAGTTGGGCAGGTACAGTAGAATAGCAATGGGCAAAAAAGCAAAAGCAGATTAAGAGACACCTAGAGGGAAAAAAAGACTGAGTCTGCCAACTACTTCATCCCCAGTGTAAAAGTCTCAATCTTCCCCTCTGTCTTTAACATTTGGAGCACTAAGGTTTCCATGCCAGGAAAGGTCAGTTCGATGATTTATTGAACATTTACTGAAGTACTTGCACAAGGCACTCCATTGGAATGCTCTGCTACATTTAAGAAAGTAGCTAACAAAGCCAGCAAGTCAACGGTGACATCCTCTATGTCCCCACAATCCCAGCTACAGTGGCAGCTCAACACATGAAGGCTACATGTGTTTTTAATTTTAGTTCTTGTGAATTTAGTGACTATTAAAGTGCTGCTATAATGGATTCCTTAATGCCCCTTTTAACTTTCACATGTTTATTTGGCACTCGTATGTTTTATTATTATAATTTTACATGTTGATTTGATTACTGCACATTTTTATTGGCTGACACTTTGTAATTGATTTGTATCACTTTCTGGTAGCTTGTTCATTCAGTCCTCTTGCTATGTCTAATTGGGTACTGACTAATTGAATTGTTGATAGTTTTACACACCTGAATATAAATAGCCTACATTTCTTACAAATGGGATGGCCATCTTGGAGGTTTGTTTCTGTCTTCTGTCTTGGGGTTTGTTTATGCAGGAGTGGGAACACAGAGTTGTTATTTGGAATGGAGAGTAACAGAGGAAAGTGAAACAGGCCAGTAAATGCACTTTCCTGCTGATAAGTATTGGGCAGATTGTATTGTATAGTTTGAACAATGAACGTGAGTGAATTAAGTGTTTTTAGCCCAGTCGATAGCCGACCGGAATGTGTGCGTGCGCGTGCATGTGTATGTGCGTGCGTGTGTGTGTGTGTGCGTGTGCGTGTGTGTGTTTTGTTCTTACACCGGTCACAGTTTGTTTTATTATTTAATATTGTGTTTTGATTAAGATCAGAAATCATCTACCTTTACTAGATGTACTAAGCAGTTTTTAATGTGAAGTATTGCAGTTTGTACTTAAATAACTATTTCAACTAATTTCAATCATAAGGACTACCTGTCAATATGTACTGACTATTTGCTGATGAATTGAATTGCTGAAGTCTTCTATAAGGATCTGTAACTGTTAGTTTTAATTTTCATTGACTTCATATGTATTGCCTTGGTGACACTGTTCCCTGTATTTTAGATCTGCTATCCGAATAAAAAGAACCTGATACTTTGTTATATAATATTTTGTTCTGTGGCTTATCACACTGAACTGGTGTAGTCTGGCAACATAAGAAAAATAACATTGCTGGTTACATAACAGCAAGATGCCACTGCAGGCAGGTGCTTATGGAATTCCCATCATGGCCCTGTAAACTCATCTCAGTTCTGACCTGAATACTTCCACGGCATTCAGTCCTGGGCATCACCCAAGCGAGACTGTGTGGTGGCTTTGCAAGTGATAAGAATGAATGGCCATTAGGGGTTAGGCTTACTATATAGTGATGCCATTCCAAATACACTGCATCATCAGTTATTCATTGCTTCCCATAGCTTTTAAATAAGAAGGCAGGTACAGGTAAGGTTTAATTTATGGAAACAACCTGCCTTATACTTATATACGTTGTCAATGATTGAACAGTTCATATACTGTATGTTAGCGCTTGAACAGCTCACTATACAAGCCATGCTATGTCCAGAACTGTCCTTAATTTGTCAGATTAACTAATCACCCCCACCCAACATATGCACAAGGATATTAAAACCCTCACCCCCACCATGTATAACTTGCCACTGCCACCACAAGCCTGTGCCACCATAATACTTGACAGGGGATCACACAACCTACCACAATGGCTTGGTTTATAAAGTTTAGAAACTCCAGATTCTCACCCCATTGTTGCGAGAATGTGACGTAGCACCCCTTTATTAATGTGGATATTATTTTTGTTATTGTTATGATTTATTTCCGTTTTCATATATATATATATATATATATATATATATATATATATATATATATATATATATATATATATAAATATATGATTTTGCTATTGTTTGTTATGGAGAAATACATTGTTTGTTATGCCAGAAATACATGTGAAATACATGTGAGAATGTGGCTGGAGCCTTAATTAGGTAATTGTTAATTATGAATTAATTGGGCTCCAGCCACAGACTATAAAAGCCAGGAGAAATGCTTTGTCTGGGTGGTGGAGAGTTGGAGAGTACAGGAGACTGTTAAGAGAAGAGAAGAGAAGAGAAGAGAAGAGAAGAGAAGAGAAGAGAAGAGATGTTTTCAAAAGGTACTCATTTAGTTTATTGTGGTTGTGTTTATTTTGGCCCTTGTGCCCTTTTATTTTGTGTATGAAAAGTTTGTTTATTATTTTTGTTAGTTTTATTTAGTGTTTAATAAATATAAGCAGAGCAGCACAGTTGTGCCCTGTACTACTTGTGTTGATGAGTACTTCTTCCTGGTCTGATGTCACCCACGTGAACCAACCTGTCACACGTGGTGGTCAGAAGAGGGATACAGCGCCTCCAGAAGACCCAGGCCAGGAGCAGTAGTGTGGGTGAATTTTTTTTTTTGGGAAGGAAGCAGATCAGAAGATGTAGCAACAAGGGGAAGTCTGCCGGGTCTGCTTTGAGGGACAATGTTTTGCCGTCCGCGAGCCCTGGCATGTCTTGCCAGAGTACTGCGCAATGCCACTACCGCCGGCAGTCTCCAGTGACAGATGGAGAGCCGCACTAGCATCCAGTGACTGAGGGAGAGCCGCACCTATCTCCAGAGACTATCTGACGCTCCCGCCTCCACCGCTAGAGGGAGATTACCTGTCACTCCCACCTCCACCTCTAGAGGGAGACTACCTGCTGCTCCTGCCTCCGCCATCAGAAGGAGATAGATTGCTGTTCCCGCATTTGCCACCGGCACCACGACTGTTCCTGACTCCATTGCCAGGGGGAGAAGTGGAGCTCTTGTTGTCGCCTACTTGCTGCCTGAGGATACCTGTTTCGTTGCCTTAGGCTTTAGCAACTGTGTATAGAGTACAATCTCTTAAACCTAATTCATAGGGCAAGATTTGTTTCCCAAGAACAAAAACATTAAAAAGAAAGAAACGTTGTTCCACAAATCTGTTCAAAAAGACAAATTTTACTACAAATATTTTGAAAATGTATTCTACCAAACATTTGACAGGATTTTGTCATTTCATTAAAATAGTGTTGGATTTCAGCTTTGTTCTTTGACTACTACATTCAGTGACAAAATGGTGTAAATGTTCAAATCTAGAACAAAAACTAATAAAAACAATGCACTGTTTATTTATGAACCACATTATGAACATACCATTTTGTATTATTATTATTTATGTGTTAATTATTTTGTCTCAATACCTGGTGGTTACACAGTTAGTTGTCTGGCTAAGGGACCAAGGTCTGTAATATAGGTGGTCAAGAGTTTCAGTCCCCATAAACTTTCACTGGATACTGTCTTACAGTCAGTCAAGCTGTGAATGGTCCTCTGGTGTAAAATCTTGAGCAGTTGATGTCCGTGTCACCTTTGACTCATTAGGACATAGAAAAAGCCCCTGAAATTGGCCCAGCACTGGCTGAGGAAGGATTTCAGACTTCCTAGAACCATAGTGGCCTTACATTTATCAAAGGCTTCACAGAGAGAGGGAGGGTTCTATTTAGCCAACAACTTATAAACGTATCTGTCATCTCAATGACAAACTGGACCACAGTTTTTATTTTCCTAGTTTAAGTGGGCTCCGTGTTTGTGTGTCTGTCCGTCCACTGGACCACAGTTAAACCTTTTTATTTATTTTTATTTTCCTAGTTTAAGTGGGCTGCATTCCCAGTTTTGCACATTGTGCATGTAGCAGTAAGTCAGACAGTGAATTGTTTATTTTCTGCAATACAAGTGTTTATGTTCTATTAATAATAGCTTTTAAAACTAATATTGCACAGTATGTACACTGCATCTATGAAACGTACGTTATTTCAACACTTCCTTTCACAGGAAGGCTTCATAAAAGAAGTACATATTAAAAGGGTGTGAGCGATCTAAATGTATATACATTTATGAAATATTGTTTATCTTGGATGTTGTATAGATTTGACCATTTTAATCACAAGCACACATTTTGATTATGTATTGCAAATCTCATTTGAGAATAAATATGTTATGATTCCTTTTGGCAAAGGTCTAAGATTCAAAGCCACAAGGGAAGCATTTTGGATTCCAGCACATTTATTTTTGCTCTGTCAGACCAAGATGCTGACCTTGAAAGTGTTAATGACTGGAACCAAGTGGCGATTCTACTAAGGATACCTAAAAATGTAACCAGCCAGCACAACTACATCCACAGATTAAAAATGTCAGCCTTCAATTTATATCATTTAAAAGGTATATCTGTACTGTTTATGGCTATCAATCAAGTATGTACTGTAGTACAGAAGTACAGTATGTCTATTAAAATCAATTATATTTCTGTTTACATTGCTGGTGTTCAAGAGTTTCTCATTTGTCTTGAGGAGCAAGCAGCTTCAAATGGCATTTTACAGTTCTGTTTTGTTTTTTGCTTTTTTATTTTATTTATTTTCCCTTACCTTTCACGTGCAGTTGTTCAGATATTAAGATTTTTTTTTTTCTTATGCCATGGGAAACTTCTTTGAACTGCTTTTGAAATTGCAGCAAATTTAACGAATATCCTAGATCTTCTAATTTCTTTTGCAGTTCCCTATTCCTGTTACTGACTTCAAGTAGACCCCCTAAATATCCAAAACAATCAGATTCAGTTACTCCTTTATCTGACCTAGCAAGAACTCACAATGCTTTGAAAATCAGTCACACTGTGTTAACCCCTTAATCTCTGAAATATGTTTGGCTTTACTTGGCTTTAGTTACAGTGGTTTATAAAGGAACTGGTGTTCTTATGTAGAGACAACATATAATGCATGCAAAATTATACATGTAAGGCACATCCAGTTTTTGATGTACCCTCTTTCATGAATGCAACTCTTTCACAATTCAGTTTTTGTCTTCGGAGTGTGATTTGTATATACTGCAGGTTTCTTTATTCATAGTCACACAGCTCAGCGTAATTTGAAATGAAATGATGAAATATCTATAGAGAGAGCGAGAGAGAGAGAGAGAATAATAGATGGGCTTCAGTGAGTTACAGGAAAATAATTCCATCTAGGGTTTATGTGACGTCATAAACTATGAGACAGTGACTTAAACTGGGTAGATAATGAACTGCAATAAATAATGTGTTTTTAAGGAAAAGGTGTTTCAATGGGGTATGCTTTTTTTTTTTTCTTAGTCGCAGACAGAGTCAAAGATTATTTGTCTCACTTACTTGTTTGGTGCTCCCGTTAGTGGAGGATGATTGTAAATCATTACAGAGAGAGATTTGTTAAAAGTGCCTAAAAAACACAAATTATGGGTGTTGTCGAGTGATTGAAAACGAGACATTTTGTGTTTGAAAGTGGTCTTGGGGTGCACAAGAGTCAAATATGGGTGAATCTAGACGAATATGCAATTTTGACGTCACGACTGCGGTATTATGCCTTTTTTTAATGGCTCAGGATGCAAATATAGCCTTCATCCATGTATATACAGGAATAGTTGCAGCAATCCATTTGGGGCATTACCAAATACTTAACTGAAGTCTACTTTTTTTCAAAGATCTTATAAAGATGGTCATTTTCAAACAAAAAATTGTGCAAGAAAGTATGTGACACAAAAAAACAAATCAGAAATAGCAGAGCAAGCCTTCTTTCACAGGTACTAAAATTCATCACCAAAAGACTGAAAATAAGCATATTGGGCTGACTAAGCTTATTTAGCTGTTCAACATTTGCAGTACTTGTTTCCTTGAGAAAACAAACAAACAAACACTATTGCTATTGTTTTAAAATTATAAATAAAATGTTCAAACTGTTAATTTTAGTGCATATACTGTACATGTACTAACATGGTTCCTTACTATCAGTGTCATTTACAGATTGTTCTATTTCAGAAAAAAAGTAGTGTTACAAAAGTTTACCTAAATGGAACTGAATAGATTATATGAACAATTAGGTATAATGGATAAAAAAGTTAACATTATTATTATTATTATTATTATTATTATTATTATTATTATTATTATTATTATTATTATTTCATCTGGCAGGTTCAAACTGTGCATACAAACACAGGTAAATAATGAAGGTGAAGAGCGTCCCTGAGAGTCTCAATTGATGAAAGCACAAACCTTGTGGTGGGCGGAGTCCTACAGGTTTGCATCCTGGCTGTGTGAAGTGGCTGGTCTTCTCTGAGGATTCCACATGGAGATTTGCACTGGTTATGTCAATCTTGCAGGGGCTGTTTCTCCTCATCGCGCAGCATCAGATCCTACTGACCAGGCACCAGAGGAACTTGAGTGGACAGCTCTAGGGCTGGCCTTTGTGGTCCAGAGGCTGGTTGCTATCCGACATCCGCTTTCAAATTCCTGGGTGTAAAGAGACAACTACTTTGTTGTGGGATCACAGGATGGCCATTGATCTTCAATTCTCCTAAATTGTTGTGGGGAATTGCTGCAGTGAGGGGAGAAGATCAGAGTTAAAATTATTGGGCACTCTAAATTTAAAAAAAGAAGGTGAATAGGTAACAGAAGTTATAACAATACATAAGGCTTCAAACCACAACCTGCAATTTATTTGCACAGGGAAACCATTTATCGCTAAATGTACTAATTTGTTCAGATTTGTCAAAGTAACTTGATCAGTGCCATTTGTGAACCTGAAATTGTTGGGTACAGTTTGTATCAAGTTACACTCAGAATAGCAATCATTTCGCATTTCAACTCGAAATGGCCATAAATGGCATACCACAAAAGTTGGAATTGCAGGTGCCCTTTCATTTTTAAATGGTACATTGGAACTTAACTTTTCAAGTATCAGCAGAACTTACTCATAAAGTTATGATCCATTAAAATATGTTTGTTCATACTGACGGCCAATGTTAAAACGCTACACATAGAATAATGCCAACATTAGTGCCCCTGCTGTTTAAATTTCAAGTCTCTATATTATGTTAATTTTAAGAGCACTCTGCTATAATTCTATTAAGTGCTCCCACATCCTGGAGAGCATAAATATAATTTCACCTCATACAAAATCAGCAAGGACATCAATTGTCAACTGAAACGTGTGAACGTTTCATTATCAATTGTTCAATCCGCATACAGGAAAATTAACAGAACTCCAAAACTCTTATGGAGCAAATCAACAATTTTTATACTACATTATGTTTAGGTTAACTGGCAAATTTTACACGAAGACATCTAAACCAGTATTAAACCTGGACTTTATATTTCTATATCGTTGTGTGTGGAGCAGCAGTCTGTCTCGGGGGCTTTTTATATACTGTATGAAATTATTATTTTTGGTCACTTGTTTTTTTCTGTCACAATATGTATAGTAACTCAACAGTACTTGCACACTTCAATTGCACCTTCTTCCCTTTACTGTCTTCCACAATGAAATCCTTATGGCCACAGGCACATTCTTCTGTTTTTTTTTGTGTGTTTAGGCATTTTTTACATTTCGCCAGAATTTGCAATTCTATTTTAAATTCCACGAGCGTATAAATACTCCCTATTGTACTGTCATATAACTTTAAATCTTGTGAGCAAGAACATCTCATTTAAAATCTCGCAAGCGTGTTACAATCATCCAATAGAAATGTAGGAATCTGTTGCCACTCAGTAATTGGGGTGGGTTTAAAGTATTCAGAACGAACCAATGTGAGATACAAGTCAGGAAGGAGGGGCATTGCCCAACTGCACTGGTATTTTTTTTTTTTTTTAGGTATTTGTGGCAGGGTAGGAGCCCTGTACATTTGTGTATATATATATATATATATATATATATGTACATTGCAAATATTGTGTGTAGTGATTATAAATAATTAGCTGACGGTCCTGGAAGAGCCTGCCTGCTATGTGTGATTACGAGGTCTGGAGTCTGATCTGCAGGCAGGTGTTCCAGCAGGGCGTCAGGTATAAAAAGGTCCCATGGCTGCCTGCCTGTCTAAAGAGCCAGAGGAGGAGCTATGGTCCAAGAAGGAGTAGCTGCCGTCCCGAGGGCCAAAAAAGGTGTAGCTACCGTCTCGAAAGCCCCGAGAGCAATGAAGGAGAGAAGCAACAGGTTTTTATGGAGGAGGAGTCCCATTTCTGTGCTCCCAGACACCTCATCGTTGTGTCTGGACCGCTCATTGCTGGGCCTGGGTCCCAGGTCGCGGCACCACCAGGCACGGTGGTGCTATGCACACAAAGACCCAACGTACCCACCCAGATGTCCCTCCCACCCATGCAGAGTGGCATCATTCAAGGGGGGAGGTGGCCGGTGGCGGCCATGTGTGCTTTGCACAAGAGGGGAGGTATGTGGCAGGGCAAGAGGGGTTTTTGTGTGTATATATATATTGTTAATACACTTTCGTACACTTTGTGTATGTAAATAAAACCTGTTCGCCTGCGGGGCGTATCAACTTCAACCACCATCTCGATCTCCTGCCTGTCACTCAGAAGTGAATGCACATAACCACACAGAAGATGACGACGCATGTCACAGAATTTTTATTTATTTTTTCACTGGGAAAGGGGTCAAGTCAACGTGAATTAAGGGGCCCTTTCCAGTGTTTTTCCGGTGTTTATTGGATATACATCGAGTTCATTTTTTTGCATTGGGGTGTTTTATGTTTTTGTTTCTTAATTATACCACAGCATGGAGGAAAGATATAAGCATTATAATACAAGTAAGCTATAATTTAAGTTATTCTACAATATGTTGGGAGAGGGGTGTGTGTGTCTAAACTCTCAACTGAGCTCCCAGTGGACTACACATTTTGGCCAATTCAACACAATTGGTGCCTAGCCTGTGAGAGGCCAGAAACTGAATGGCAAGATTATTGTTTGTAGTCTTGATATACTGTGGCAGAGTCTGAAGTACTCTTTCATTATTTGTTTATTTTAGCAGAGTCACTTACACAAAGACGGAGCACAAGGAGGTTAAGTGAGTTACTCATGGTAACACAGTGAGTCAGTGAGTGAGTCAGGATCTGAACCAGGGGCCTCTGGGTTCCAAACTCTTTTCTTTAACCACTGGACCACACAGCCTCTTATGTATAGGGGTATTCCTGAATTTCTAAAAGCAGAGAATATAAACTTCATCCAATCAATACACTGAAGTGGATCCTATTCAGGGTTTCTACTGTATGCATGCGCTAGACACGATTACAGCAAACCAGTGATTATGCCAAAAGCAATAATGTAGTCAGAAACATAAAGAAATACATGTTACAAAATCAATACATTTAAAATACATACCGTAGGTTTCAGACCTGCAGATGATCACAGACCATTTCACATCCAAGTGCATTGTATTCTTTTATTTAAAACAAGCCGCTGTTGCTCTGTCCTTGCCATATCTAAATCACAGTTTAAAGTAACATTTCAAGATTTTAATGGCCTTTATAATTGAAGGCTTCTTTAAAAATGAGCAAATATTGTTAAGTTAAGCCTCCTTTAGTAGTACGGCTACAACACATTATTATTATTATTATAAGTATTATTGTTGTTGTACATATACTGTACATAACAATACTTCATTTCAAGGGGTTCTTGTGTACAGATAAACACACAAGAGCAAAGCAGTGTCTGAACCCTGGATTTGAGTAAAGGGGATAGAGTGAGTTAATTGCAAAACAAGTGAACAACAATACTTTCGAAGTCTGCACTTCCCAGAAAAATTTAAGTCATAATAATATCAAGCTTATATGCACCCTTGAGGCGAAACATACCATATTCCTAACACGTGGTTACAGAAATCTTTATGCATTTTTTTTTTTATTTAGAGACAAATTAGAAAAGAGATTTTATAGGAATACAAGTAGTGGGCTAATTACTCAGATGTGGTGGTAGATACAGTGGAATCTTCAGCATTTTTTGTCTTTTATTGTTCTATAGCATTTTAGTGTTTGAGCCAAGTACATAACCTACATGAGTTGAAGAGTTTAACTTGATATACGTTCAATCGCATGGGAATGTCTGCTCACAGCTTAATTTAAAGCCAGAATATGGAGATCTTCTGTGAGTTTTCATTATTATATACCCGGTGCTCACTTGGGCGTGAGGTATCACACAGAGGATACAATGCTAGTCATAAATACAGGATAGCATTTAAAACTATTAAGGTATTACAGGCCCCCTACTTATCTAGCCTTTTAGACAGCAATATTTACTACATACTTTACTGGATGAATGCCTACAGTCTCTATGTGTACCCAGAAATACACTAACCATATTGTATATTGCAGACTTTGAATTCCACTTTTCTTAAAGAAAGTCATAATAGTTTATTGTGAAGCATTAAGAAACATTATTAAACCTTGTGACAAAGACGGAATGATTCTTGGTGATAAATCTCCCTCCCGACCTGTGAGGGCGCTGTGTAAAGGGAACAGAATGCTCTGGACTGGATGGCCAGACAATTCATTCCCTGGGTTAGGTGGAAGTCGGCCATCTAGAACGGTACACTACGGTACACTAAATCATCGACCCGGAAGGGAAACGATGTGGCAGCCGTGGATTGGAGGAGCGGTTGCAATCGTTAATCAAGGGGGCATGATTGACGGTATAGAAGGGGACATAGCGAGGTGATCTGTTCCTTTGTATGGTTAAATGCTGAACCGGAAGGAGAATGTGAAATATATCGTGAGTGTTTTGTTTGTCTAAACTCTACTTGTTTGTTCTTATTAGACGGCTAACACGATTCGGAGCTGTCGCTACAGGCCAGCACAAACCTGGACAACACTGCACCTTGATCACGATAAATTGTATTTGCACCACGAGCACTACAGCACTCACTTTGGACTTGTGACCGTGTTTTGTGTATCAATGTGTGTTTAGAAATACTGTGTATATTATTTCGGGACTGAACCCGTGGATTTAGCGGAGCAATACGCATCGCTGTGTATTGCCTGTTCTCTTTATTTTTTGCTGTTGTCATCAGACTTTGGATTATAAATATACCATCATTTCACCAGTACTTTGTTGTTTGTCCTTGTCTTGAGCACTGCATCACCCCTACACCTGCGCACTGCAAACCACTTTGCCACAAACCTCTACAAACACTACCTTTCTTTACCTATTGAACTTGTTTGTATCACCCTGTAAATGAAATGTACTTATAAATCAGTATTTCTCAGCCAATCACAATCGCAGACGCATAACACTGTCATCTCGTACAAGGAAGTCAACAAACAAATAATCTTCGCCAAGCCCTTAACATTTTTGAGCAAGTCTGTTCTTTTAACAAAATGTGAATATGTTAAGGACTGATTACTTTAGTGCCTCTTCAAAACACACAAAAAATTCGACTTGGACTGCATACACCTGCAAAGCTGTGTGAAATATTAGCAGATACAACTGTAACTCACTGAGAATTCCCCAAAGATGTTGCTTAGGGAGAAGAACAATGAACAAATAATAATACATGTTTATTGTATTTGATGTACAGTAACTTGAACACTACACACTGTGCTTGTTTTTCTTGTGATTTAGTGTGGAAAAAGCCTTGTCTGATTGTGTGTTTACACTTGACAACAACAGCGTTTAGCCGCACCTGGCTCCGGTACACACAGTTAGACTGGGTTAAAGTTGTAGCAAACACCTACAGATTAAAGTCAGCAGACGCAACTTTAACCCATTGACACCATACACATATGGGCCCTATTCACAAAGCTTTAACTCATGATTTAAATGTTGTGAGTATTTGGCTATTTCAAATTCATCATGAATGCATCCCGGAAACTTTCTACCAAACAGAAAGCACCTGTGTCAGATTTTGCTTTGAAAAAAAAGTATGTTTACTAACCCCTGTTCGGCTTGACTGAATCACTCCCAAGATTAATACATCACTGACAAGTGTTGAAAAATATTCAACAATGGAACTGAATGGAGGGGGATGTGCAGGGATGTGTATTGCTCCCACAGTAATTACTGTCAGCATATCCTACCTGAGCTCTGACGAAAAGTTAGGCCCCAGTCCAGCTGCTGTATTTTATAATACCCACTTTTCCACCATTCCACAAGCCTAACCCTAGCCTCTCTCATGATGCATTGTCACACATCAGCCTAACCGTTTACAACGAAAAGCTATTTAGCCTGTGTCTGCAACCCCTCAGCCCACTAAACCTTGACAGCACGAGGTTATATAAAAAGAACAATGTGCAATCGGTGCTGCATTAGAGACAGAAAAAAAGTACTTAAACCCTGCAACATTCATCAAGGCTGAATACATAAATGCCACATTTTGAATAAGCTAGACAACAGACAATGACAAAGGGAAGGCACAGTGGTTTGAGAATCTCTATCATTTTCATTTGGTGCTGTCAGAAACCTGTTTTTTAGCCCTTACTCTATCAGACATTATAGAATTAATGAAGTAACCTCACATAGTTATTGACTGGCTTGTCAGAGTCTCTGCCTGATCCCTTAATAGAAACCATTGGTCTTCAGTTAAAAATGGGGCAAGCAGGGAGGTGCTGTGGGCATGTGCTGAATTTCAAGTGCACTCTAGAGGTTATCAGAAGCTGCATGATGCAAATTATTTGATTTCTCAAAACCCTCAGGTTTTTACGAAACCAAGCCTATAAAAGTGACGGATGCCATACTTTGGCAAATGCATGCCTAATATTGCTTCCAAGTATGTTCTGCATGAGTCCATTGCTCCTGAAGTTAAGGGGCGTATTTCAATAAATACTGCTAGACGTGGTTTTATTTGTAACACTGCTGCACAATTATTCATTGAAAAACTGTTCAGTAAAATAGTCTTTCATTATTATTATGCACCAGCACCTGTAACTGTTTATATTATACAA
This sequence comes from Acipenser oxyrinchus oxyrinchus, assembly GCA_030684275.1. Taxonomy (NCBI): domain Eukaryota; kingdom Metazoa; phylum Chordata; class Actinopteri; order Acipenseriformes; family Acipenseridae; genus Acipenser; species Acipenser oxyrinchus. Next base: position 29,760,877 of record CM060252.1, read on the forward strand.
ATCTGCATAAAATAATTATGAATCCTCAAATATATTGTTGTATTTGTGTAGCAAGCAATGTCTTGTACCTACCATTGTTTTCTTTTCCAGGCCACACTTTTCATTGGGGTTAAGGTCCAGAGGCACTCCTCTGATGGATCCACACATATAATTTAACCCCATCTTGCCCCTTACTGAGAACCTTAGACATGTTCTGCAACTTCATCCCAAAATCTAACTGAGTGAATCAGAGCTGAGGAAAGCTTCAGCATAGAAGTATCTGTTGTCAATTGGCAACACACACAATCTGACAGTAAAGGCTTTTTCCACAGTAAATCACCACAAAACAGTCACAGCATGTAGTGTTCAGTTGTACAATAAATACAATAAAAATTGATTTATTTGTTTCATTTAATTATCCCTATGGAACATCTTCACAAATGTCTTGTCCATGTTTACAAGGGTTGTAAACGTAACTCAAAATACCTTTTGCATTAATAGAGAATGTATCTAGTCCAATTCTTTTGCAACTCTGAACACTGGGGACCACCGCTGATACTCAATTGAAAGTTATATGATTTATCTTTAATGTCAATCCACAAAAATTGCTCCAGCTCAGTCCCACCCTCAAGCCATTATCAGACATAGCTTTAGCCTGAGGTCCAAGAAGATCAAAATGAAAGGTTGTATAGTTTAGATTCAACTGTAATTGAATTTCACATTTTCTAAGTATGTTCAATTCTTCTTAAACAATGTAGTTGTGAGGGTGCTCAAAATATCATGAGACTGGTTAGCAAACCAGTGTCCCTACAATAAAAGTTGTCCAAGGCACATTCATAAGCTGTGCCAAGCATCTTGCCACTTGCCTGTGGATAAGGCCTTTTTAATATTAGCTACTGTAGTCCAAAACTGAGCATTTCCTACAGGCACTCTCACCAGGTAGGGGTTGAGTATACTGTATCTCTACAAGCCAATTGTCTGTACAAAAACATCCTTCGGTTATTTGAATGAACAATATGACAAATGATATAGTTCATATGTGAACTGAATTGCCTGTGCTCATTTACAGTTACAGCAATTCTTCAGTGCCACATAGTTCAGATTGATAATATGAGAAATGAAATCTACTTTGGAAAGCAATAGCAATTTTACAAAGGGTATTTTGAAGCCTATTCATTGCTAAAACACTGTGCATTTGTATAGTATAATGGTCATGAATGGGTTCAAAATCCTATGGAAGTGACACAGTGATACAGTATTATTAAGGCAGACTGGTCATGAAGTATGGGGTACCTTTTTTAACTGTAGATTACTAACATAATAATACATGTGTTATATTTATTTATTTATTTATTTCAGTTAATAAGAACATAAAAACAAACTCTACAAACTAGAGGAGGCAATTCGGTCCATCTTGCTCATTTGGTTGTTAGTAGCTTTTTGATCCAAGAATCTCATCAAACAGCTTCTTGAAGGGTCCCAGGGTGTTAGCTTCAACAACATAATATAAAAATGTATTTTAAAAAATGGGTCACTCTTTATTTTAACTGACAACAATTACCAGTAATGGCAGACTAATTCATGAGGCAATTTAACTGTAATTTCCCTAATAATAACTGTGAATAATAATTGGGTTAAGATTAGGATTGAGGCTTGGGTTGGGGCACTGAAATCAAATAAGATGACATTATTGGTAATATCTTATAACAATGGTAACTATTGGTAAATGTTGACCAGTTTATATTAAGAAATTACAAAAATAAGTATAAATAACTTCCCTCAAAAAGACCTGAGACACCCTTTTTGGATACCACAAGGATATGACATTTAGCTGGAGAGTTCTCTGTTTTGAGTCAAGTTCTGGAAACTTGTGACCTTACCCAGGAATACACCTCAGCTGACTGTATATGCTCAATCCACGCCTCATTTTGAGGGAAGTAGCCCATGTGCTGATAGGAACAAGATTAGGCCAAATATCCTGCATGCTGACCACGTGACCTGGCAAAAAACTAACTCAGCAATTCCTGTTCAGTACCGTACCTCTTTTTGAGAAAAGTTGCTCTAATTTATAGCACCATGAGTTCAACCCATATTTTTATCCTTTATTTATTTAATTTGTGTTGCTTGTGAATTTAGCACTGAAACAGTACCTGTTAACACTATCTCTTGCAAGTGCCTTATTCCTGATCTCTCTCACGTGGTGACTGCCACTGAGGGCTAAGTTGAGAAACCAAAATGATTTCACTTGTAATCATGAACTGAACTGAATTTAAAACCAGGATCCAGAGGTAAAGGGCATGACATGGTAGTGATTCAGCCGACCACATCAACCTCTCATTATTTATTTCAATGCAATTAATTTGTCAAAGTTGTAAAGCTATGGCCAAAAGGTTTGCATCACCTATAATTGTAGGATTTTCTTTTAAAAAACTGCCTGAACGTAATTTAAATAATTTATTTAACGTCCTGTAATCAAAGAAACTACAAAATCATATTGCAAAAGTCTCCTGGAAGCCATAATAGTAGTTCAGTATTTCAAGTTAGATTTAAAAATGTCAAATTCTTGTAGGTTTTTCATTAAGTATTTGGAAACCTACAAAGTGGTATGCAATTCAATATGTTAACGCAACATTATTCAGCAGGTTTAATTCGACTTTATGAAGCAAAATTTGTTAATTCTATGGGGGGAGGCAAAAGCCGTGGTCATAGCTGTAGTTTCCATGCAGGTTTAAACATATTTGATACATATTTAGAGCTTGTTTAAAATGTCAATACTACAGGTATTTCTGTCACAAAACACCATTCCCTGAGTCTAATATAGTTTGCTGGTGTCATGTACAACCTCCTGCTGTTGTGCTTTGTGCCCCTGCAGCTTAAGATGCCTTAGGAGAATGTACACCATCCAGGCTGTCAAACAATCTAATAAAGTATATAATTTATTTGCATTTTGTTGCCTTGCTTTTGTTTAGATGTAAATAATAAAAATGTACTTTTGACAAACAATCTGATATTTTTTTCACTATCTGCTTGACTTTCAACACACAGAAGCTTGAACCTCGGCAATCATTAATTAAACTGATATAGTTTTTCGTATTGCTGTTTTTCACAATACTGTTCATGTTGTATTTTTAAATCGGGTAAGTGTATTATAAGTCAGTAAATATTATGGCACAGCTCTCAAACGTCATTCTCCAGTGAGTATATCTAAATGCAATGTGTATTTTTCTGGCAGTGCAAATTAGGGTGTCGAAAAAGATCTATGTTGGTAACTGACTTGAAGGAACAAAAAAGCAACTTGCGTATTATTCACAATATTCAGATATTTCTCAACAAATATTTAAATGCATATTGAATAGAATCTATTTTCTTCAGGACACCAGTATCACATTTTTCCATAAAATGAACTTGCTTTACATTAAATTCTAAATGTAGTAATAATACATGACAAGGTATGCACTTTGAGCTCTTTATAGCCCACAAGGGCATATTTTGTCAAAAGGTAGAAGTTTTTTTTTTTTTAAAGAACAATACTGTTCTTAGTGTTAAGGCTGAAGAAATGCTTAAATTATAGGTTCCTCCGAATGTCATAAAAGTATGACTGCTGATCAGTAAAGTACTGTGTTTTCTTTGTTCATTTTTTTTTTATTATTGTATTATTTATTTTAGTATTTATTATTGTACCCTTCATTTGCAAGTTATGGAAACAAAACATGCATTACTATTATTATTATTATTATTATTATTATTATTATTATTATTATTATTATTATTATTATTATTATTATTATTGAAACTGAATACAACTAGCTTAAAAGAAATCTAAAGTCACTATATCCACATTTAGAATTTGTGCTACCTCTATACCTGCTTTTATTAACTATTCTATTACAATACACAACACAACATTAACTAAGTATACTTTTTTGTACTGTTTAGAGAGTCTGATTAAAAGGGAGAAAACATGTTTTGGTTAAATGGGAGTAATCCTTTTAGCAAACTATAATTTAGAGATACATTGTCTTGATGGCCTGGCAACAAACAAGCGATCACCAGTTCACAGTCGGTTTTGCTGAATCCCATACATTACATCTGTTCTATTTCTGCAGGGTCTCTAGACACCATATCTAATTTTCAAAAATGAATATAGCTTAATTTACCCACTTCATGCATCCTACTTTTCACCCCATTAAAAAATAAAAAACACAACAGCCTCTGGCACTAAAGGTTGCCTCTAAAAAAGAAATTGAGCCTTTTTTCCATATACGGGGTGGAATGGCACAGGTCAAAGAGGGAAAAAAATAAAATCAGTCAGGCCTGGTAAATTTCATATTAACCTTTTTTTTTGTGTGGCCTGTTCTTTCTACTGAGCAGTTTCTCTTCAGCAAGCCATGCCCACTGAAATGTTCAGGATCAGCAAAAAAGCTGCATTCATAGTAGAATTGTAACTTTAATAATAAAAAACATATTTATACAAAGGAAAATCCCAGTGGGTTTTAATGGGGGCAGTCTCTGTGAATCAGCACATAAAAATCTGTAGCCAACTCTTATATTAGTAACTGATTTGAATGAACCCACTTTAGATAATTCTGATTGGTTGGATGGCTCTAGGTACATAACCATTGGGAGCATGAGCTCTGTATTCTTCTGCAGGCAAGTCAGAATTGCTGTGTTATAACAAGAAATGGATGAACTAGTTCAGAAGGTTCAGGAAAAAAATAGAGCAAGCATTTCAAATAAAAAAAAAATATTATATAGACTTTAAAATGGCTGAAATTAGAATAGACTTCTAGACTCTCCGTAGATATGATATAATTCACTACAACTGAGTTGTTTATTTAGTTTGTTTAAAAAGCTTAAAAGGATGGCAGTCAGTCAGTCTCACAAAGTGATTACTTAGTGTACTGAAATTTTAGTTTAACCCCTTCTATCTAATTGCTAGCTTATGGTAAACAATTTAAAAGATAAATCCATCTAGATATTCTTTCGCATTTGTTTCACGCAGTACATATACACTGCTTTGCAAAAGTTTTAGACATATTGCATTTTTCTACTCTGATGCATTATGAGTATCAACAATTTACTCAAAGCCTCCACTAGTGTTTTCTACTATTATAACAACCTTGACTGGCATAAAGAAGGAAAAACATTTTGTGAAATAGCTCGCATCACTCGATTTTCAAGGTGTGGTATCCAAAGCATAATCAACAAGTACAGAGAAACATCATCTGTAATTGACAAACCCAGGACTGGAAGACCCAAAAAGCTGTCGAACAAGGATGAGCAATACTTGAAGATAATATCTTTAAGGAAGAGAAAGAAGACAAGCAATGAATTGACAACAGAACTGGCACTGTCCAAAAAACCTTTGACCATTGTTCCACAGTTCAATTTCTGTGTTCTTGTGCATATTTTATCCTTTTAGTCTTGTTCCCCTTTCACAGGTATTCTTACTGCAACACATCCTTTAAGTCCTAATTTCAAGTGACCTTCGTACTGTTGATTTGATGGACAACGACACCTGTGCCTTCTGCCAGTTCTGTTGTCAATTCAACAATTCAACAAGGTGGCCCATTGGGGTCAGCGGTCTCGGAGGTCTGGATCCCAGTGCCAGTGGTGGTGCTGTTGGTTGTGGGAGAGACAGAGGAGGTGATGCTTGGCTGCTCCGGTGGGTGGGAGTGGTGAGTGTTCCTCTCTGGGGGGAGACCAGGGAGTCTTCAAAGTCCTTGGCCAGCCTCACGGCGTCTTCCAGGGTGTCGGGGTTGTGGCGCCGTATCCAGGCTTGGGTTTCGGCGCTGACCACATGGCAAAACTGCTCCACTACAATCGCTTCCTCCATTTGCAGATTGGTTAGCCAGTGTACCATGTGGTCACACAACCTTTGCGCAACCACCCTGGGGTGTGTATCCGGGGACCTTTGGTATTCCCTGAACCGTACCTGGTGCGTCTCTGCGGTGATGTTAAGGCGACGGAGGATGGCCAGCTTCACCAGGTCGTACCTGTCGGCGTCCGTGTCACTCATTGCCTGGTACGCTGCCTGAGCCTTCACGATCAGGCAGGGTCCCAGCTGGCTCGCCCAGAATTCCCGCGGCCATGACGTGGTGGTGGCTAGCCGCTCAAATGCGACCAGGTACGCCTCCAGGTCATCCTCCGTCGTCTTCTTCAACGCCCGGGCTTTAGGGGCCGTCATTGCAGGTGCTGTTACGGATTGTAGCGTTATTGCCAGCCCTACCCTTTCAATGAGTGTGGTGTATAGCTCCTCTCTCCTTCTCGCCTCTGCCTCCCGTCTGCTGTCCAACGCCTCCAGCAGCTCTGCCAGTGTGTTGTGGTCCATAATCCCTCTGTCTGACACCACGTGTGGCAAAGTGGCTTGCAGTGTGCAGGTGCAGGAGTGATGCGGTGATTAATGAAAAGGCAGACAACAAGAATCCAGGTGCAATGGTGTTTATTTATAATCCCGGTCTGGCGACCGCAAATAATAAATCCCAGGCAATACCCAGCAATATTATTATTGCACTGCTAACAAAATGGGTTACAGTCCCAAATAATAAACACAGTCAATTTGCAGAACAAAAACACAATACAAAACACAGTCACCAGTCCTGGGTGCGTGTTTTAGTGCTTGTGGTGCAGGTACAATGTATTCGTGACTTTTTGGTCCAGTGCTGTTCTGGGTTAGTGCTGGCCCTTGGCGACAGCTCCGGAATGGGTTAGCCATCTACTAATAATAACAAGCAACAATTAGAGACAAACAAAACTAACACTCGCTATAAGTTTTTACACACAAATCACTGGTCCTTCCAGGTTGTTCTCTAACCAAAATGAAGGAACAGATTAAATCGCTTCTTCCTCTTTGTACCGTCACACATGACCCCTTGGTAAACGATTGCAGCCGCTCCTCCAATCCTTGGCTGCCACATAATTTCGATGAGTTAGTGCACTGAAGCTCCGCCCCCTTTCTAGATGACTGACTTCCTTTTAACCCTGGGAATGAAGTGTCAGGCCAAACAGTCCAGGGCACTGTGTTCCCGTTACTTAGAGCCCTCACAGGTCCGGAGGGAGATTTACCACCAAAGATCATTCTATTTCCGTCACACAACTGTATAGAACACAAAACTGTATCATCTGAAGTTGAAAACACATAACAGTCAGGTATCTATCAGCTAGTTGCAACTAGTCGCCTACTGGCACCAACTAGTCAATTAGTAAAATCTACTAGTTGTTGCAGCCATAAAATGCACACTTGATGAATACGATCCATTGGTAATTTGCATACAATAGCCACTAGAATGGCCATCAATAAAGCACCCAATACAGTGACCATATTCTCTGCCACCAGAGCCACGCCACACACTCTGGTATTTTTTTTAATGGTTTGATATAATAATAAACACATACAAATGTATTTTATATGACTTATTTTCATTCAGTTTGTTCTGTATGTATAGAATATTAAGCCAATACCAAAGTGAATCTGGGAGATAAGTATACTAGTTCAGGAGGGATCTTTAACATGAGTAAGTGCAATACCATTTCAGTATGAAATCAAATTGAATATACAATTAGCAAAATATTACATATTATCCTACCGGTAGCTTTAACTAATGCATAAAAAATAAATAAATAAATAAATAAAAATTGTGATTAGTAATATTTCTCATAGTCGGTTTTAGGGTGCTAATAGGCATGATGCAAACTAAGAATTAATTGGTAAATGCAGCATTACTGATGCTACTAATCTAAAAAATGCATGACCAAGAGGTCAATTTCACAGTTTATATTAGGCATTTTGGGGGCAGGTTTTGAATAGCTATCCAAACAATTGTGTAAGATATTGGAATAAGAAGTTATTAGAAAGCCAATAATATTTTATTTTAAGATAGTTGCTTCAAAATTGTATTTCATCCTATACACAGATGCCAAATGCCACTATCTATCTATTTATCTATCTAAATGTACAGGCATGTGATTGCATGCAATCTTTACAACATGTATAATTAAAACAAGCAGAAATAAATAGAACAAAGGCATGTTCATCTCTAACCATGAAATGAAAAGGTTAGTTGGGTGGCCATTATAGATCCATCTGTCTGCATTTAAGATCACTAGTCAGCGGCTCATGAACTTCAGTTTCTATTAGAGGCATAGCAGGGACGTTCTTTCTATACAGATCAATAGGATGAAGGACAACAGTGTCAGAAAAATTAAAAAATCCCTCCTTTCTCCAGCACAAGGGTGCCTCTGTGGACTAGTGAACTAGTGTCTCCAGCCTCAGCCTCCCAAAGGGACAAGTCTCCAATCTAGGAGCCAGCTTATATGTAAGAAATGGGGCTCAGGTTTGTCCTTTACAGACATTCAGATCTGGAGTCCAAGGTCCTTTGTATAGCAGCTTATTGATAGCCACAAAGCAGTTTAAAAAGAGATACAGGGTATATATGAGTATATATGTAATTTCAAACTCATTTCAAGCATGTACTCTGGGTGAGCTGTTTTGCCACTCTTCTCTATAGATCTGTTTCAGTTGTCGAGTGCTTGGATATGGACAAAGAACACTGAAGTATCTAAACCCCGTGTCAACATTCAATGCATGTTATTGTAGCATGTTATTGCAAGAGGGCAGATATTAGGTATGAACTAGCAACGACAATCTTAAAGCGGACATCTTAACCACAGCACAAAAGAGATATTTTGCAGGACTGTTATAGAGCTCTCATTTTCTCAACTGAGCACCAGCAGTCAGAATCTGTAATAGCAGTGCATCACATAAAACACTGTTTCACTGCTCTCTGGATATACATTTGTAAAGCACATTGTGTCAGCTTTGCCATCTTTTAGCCTTTGCATTTCTGCTACAGCACTGGTTAAAATTCATTATCTCTAACTATTTCTAATACTAAAGAGGCTGTGACAGCGATTAAATTAACACTGGGCTACTTTGAGTCTGAAATTACCCAAAGGGGTGTCTTTCAAGATTGGCCCCCAGTTACGTATTTTCTACCTGTACCGACTGTACCTCATATGTAAAAACATGATTCAAATAGAAAGACTGATTTGAAAGAAAATACGGTATATATCAACTGTGTCCTTTTCTTTGCCTTGTTGTCATTATGAGGCATGTCAGGAATATATGAGTGCCAACAGGACTTCAAGGATCTAATTTAAAGTTAAAATATATTTTAGCCATTAAATAATACAGTAGTGTAGTTTTACTTAGACTATTCTCAAGTATATGGCCAATGTCAGAAACAATAGTGAAAGAGAAAGAAATCATCAGGTCACATTTCTACACTTTTAGCAAAGCATATATGTATTCCCCCATTTTATGGCTTTGTGAGGACTGTGAGCTGGACCTTGCAAGCTAATTAAATGGCTTTTGTAAAAAAATAAAAAAAATAAAAAATATATCAAATGAATGTCTTCTTGCAAGACCAAGGGTCTGACGTATTGGTGAAGTGACACATGCAGTAGAGGAAAAGCAGGAAAAATAAACCTTATGTAGAGCTGAAAATTCTATCGAATTTCAAATTGCACACTTCCAGCTCTCCTTTGGAAATCTTTCAAAACTGAAAAGGCAGAAAGTTCACTCTTAATGAAGGCCTGGATATCTCGCTGTTCTCCTTCCAATTCAACTGACACTTTGAACTAGTGAACATTTCTTTAATCCTGCACCATTATCATCCTAATACCTCCCGATATTCATAAACGTCTGGCACGGCTTTCAGCTATCTTGTGTGAAGAAGAAACATCCAGCAAAAATGAGAAGATTACTACATCACCATATAAATCACTGACAGCCTGTGTGCTTTTACAGCTGATTTTTGTTGACAGTTGACTGTAGGCAGTTGCTTTTCAAAGGCTTATTTTAGGGGGGAATTAAACAAAATCCTATACAAAATGCAGTCCTGCAATTCAAATATGAAATTAGCATTTCATATTTAAAAGGTAGCACAGGACAATTTTCCACTGAAAGGTCTGTGCAGTTGTCACTAATAGGTGCTTCACATATGACACTAATGCAACTGATTCCTTTCAAAAGCAGTCACCAGTTTCTACAGTTACTTCCTGTAATAATTTACATACAGTTTTTTTTTTCTTTTTTTACTGTAGCACAAGAGGAAAAAAACTGTCAGCAGCTACCAAACTAGACAGGAATTAATTGTAATATGATGGATTTTAACAATAACAATACTTAAAGTTTATAATCCATTAAAATTGATTCAGTCGATGTCTTTCAGTCAGACTGAGACTGGGGTCACCAGAGATGCAGTTTAGTCAACAAAACAGTCCAGCTATAATCAGTCCTGACAAGTGCCATTATGTTTATGCTTATTACAAGTACAAAAATAAAAACACATAATTACACAGTTCTGCAATAATCTCATTTATTCAGTACCAACTGAATGATATTACCTTTGATCTTCCATTTCCAGCTCTCAATAATGGCAAAGATACAGTACTTTATTATTTATGATTGAGAACGACACTTTAAGAAGCACATTCCACCACTAGTGCATCATGAATAATAATTAAACATGTTAATATATTTTTTACGAACGGAGCTGTACTGCTTAAATGCTGAAGTGTATTATACTGGTTTTAAATGTGTTATCGATAAAATCCTACTGAGCAATATACATTTCTGTTTTAATTAACACAAGTCCTTCTCACTCATGAGAACAGTCTCACTCAATCTATAGATTCTACTATAGAATAAATAGTAGTTTAATTAAGAAATGACTGAAAACAATACTAGAATATTACTGCTACTAACAATAATGAATGTACACCTGACTGTACCTACTGTAAAAAGGCTGTTATTCCATCAAGTTTAGTTTTATCTATACACTGCCTATTCTATGTCTAACACACCACACAGGCATGTGGTTTATATTCAGACCCATTTGGTGCTTTACTAACAGAATGAAATTTGTTAACAGTGAGTGCCATGAACGTTAAATGGACATCCACTGACCTCACTAGGTAATAAGTGTCTTATTAAATCATTGTTGCTTGTTTTAGGCTTCTTGTTTATTTTGGTAGGAATTTTGATGGCAATGTTGTTTTGTTCTGTGCTGGTAACAGAAAAGCAGCATAATGTTTGCAGTGGTAGGGTGATAATAAGAGTTTTAAACTATGCAGTTTATTGATTCAGTATTTTATCATTATTATTAGTAGTCGTAGTCATTGTATTAATAATAATAATAATAATAATAATAATAATAATAATAATAATAATAATAATAATAATAATAATCCTTCCTGTTCATATATTGTTCACTGAATTGTTCTATGGAAGTATAAATTTATCAAGGTCTTTAAAAAGCATATTCACCCCCATACTTTGTGACATGAAAATAAATGCTACAAATGTTGGGGGAACACAGTGGATATGAATTGCTTTGTCCAAATCTCTGTCTATTATGCTATAGCAAGGCAAAGAGATACAATCCAAACTAACTTCAATATGACTGAAAACCAAGACCTCTAGCTGTCCAGTCTGGACACAGTGAAAAACCTAGGTAGGTGGCAACATATATATATATTTTTTTTTTAACTCGGTTGCCTTTCCACAATAAAACCATACACCATACGTACATGTACATATTAGAAAATGGTAACTACGTACCACAGTATCTGTATATACAAGTCTATCCACAGAGCTGTTGTTAATTTTACAACAGTATATGGCAAAAACTGAGAGAGAATAAGAGAAACATAAAAAAAAAAGTTTCAGCAAGTTTAGTCAATTAATTATTTTTCATCAAAAATCCTTTTGGCGCACACCGGTCATAAAGCTGCTTTAATAACAGGTAAGACTACAGTACATTTTTCTTCCCCTGCTGTATAATAAAATCTAAAGCTTCTGTTCACTTCCTATGTTTTAAAGAGAGGACAAACTTCCAATTTAGTTGCGTCTAAACTGATTTTTCATTGTAATCAATATCTAGCAAGACCTCAGCACTTAAAAAACCTTTCATTAAAGGTTTTGAATCCATACAACTTTCTTCAACTGACTGTTGAGGCACTTTTTTTTTACTGAGATTCTGTTATTGTTTTAGTAGTTGCTTTTAAGGGATATGAAGACTGTCCAGCTATACCTTTGCTTTTTTTTCCACATTGCACTTACTAAATCTAATGGGCAACTGTCCTAGTTGCTGAAATGCCTGTAAGTGGTTTTAGCGGAGGCCAGTGGAACCTCTGCAGGACCTGGGTCAGCTGTGGTTAATTTTCAGTCCACGTTTTGTGCTGCCCGTTTCCTCTGAAATACAGCCTGGAGTTTAAGGTTCCTCTGCACAGGATGTTAGCAGACCTCTGCAAACATTCAGCAGCTTGCTTTCCCACCACCAGCCTTTAAAAGATTATGGCAGAGGGCCCAGGGTCGGATTGTATAGGTGAGAAAGTGTCTGCAGCCATGGCCGTAACTAGCTATGAGGACACAGAGGTCGTGTCCTCGGTTGTTTTTTTGCATCATCAGTGCTGATGTTCATGTAAAGATTGTGGTAAAGTACAAAATACTCCTTAATTTTGTCTGTTAATTTGCCATGTAACATAGATTTGGAGGTTCAATAGTAAATACCAAGCAGTCATAGAAATACTGCCAACACTAGCTTGAAACCTAAGTTTGACCTCAGTTGAATGTCATCTCTGGTTACGACCCTGTCTGCAGCGCTACAGGCGACTCCCAGGACCCTTTTTCCTTATGGCCTCTGTGACATTTTCTGTGACTTTTCTCTGGACCTTTCTGCTTTCTTCTGGAACACTTCTTCAACCCCAACACCTATTTTATTAGGAAGAGTCACCATTGAGCATTCTGCAGTGACAATTAAATAGTCTGTGGGTGTGTGAGGTCATGCAGTTTCGTGTGCATGGTTTTCTCAAAACTGTCAATGAATTCCAACTTAACTAAAACTTAGTAAACACCAACATTGACTATGAAGTTTAACCATTTTAATATTATTAAATTTAAGAGACTATGCAGCTCTTTATACTTGACTTAAGGAAAGAGTCAGAGCAATGAATACAATCAGCATGTCAGATAAGGTTTTGGGTCTGGGAGTAACTTACCCTGTAATTTTAACACTGAGAGAGTAAAATGTATTTTCAGGGGGTAAAATGCAACATTAGTCATAAGTAATCTCGAAAAATACTGTACAATCTTTAATGGTAATGGGGTAGGCATTAAAAAAGAGCCTTCCATTTTAACTGCAACGTTACTTTTAACTACTGTACCATGCGTGTGTTTCTACAAGGTTCTTTATTGGCTCCGCGCATTTTTTACAAGGTATTATTATTATTTATTTCTTAGCAGACGCCTTATCCAGGGCGACTTACAGCTGACTTCACACTGACTCTGTAAATTAATTACGTTACTTATATTTTAACATTAAATTCTTAAAACAGTTTGTTTAATATTACAGGCACCTTTTTTTTAGCGGTTGCCTCTGATGATGGTTCCAGTTGGATTTGTAGCTGGACGGGGGTTTTTACGCTTCAACCTGTGTAGCTTCAAATTTGTCTTATTCATACTGTGATTGGCTGCAAAGACAACAGGGCTAGCCAGAGATTGGATTATGTTTGTTTGGTTGTTTTTTCTTGTGTACAGTTTCCTAGTAACTGAAGACATTGTATTCTGGGAGATGTAGTTGTTAGTGAAAGTTTTAGAGGGGGCGGGATTTAAATTGAATGTGTATTTCAGATTTTTTAATGCATAAAAACGGAAGGTACGCAGCTTATCTGGACCGCTCAATACAATACAACCATTCCTTTTGAGGCCGACAGTAGGCCTATTGTAAAAATGACATTGTTTACGGCTTACATTTTTATTTTTAAGTAATGTGTATGCTGATACAATGTGGTTACTCACTCTACAACAGTAGATGAAAATCTAAACTATTTGCATATGGTGTAAAAGTTATAAACAGTGCGTGAACCTTCATGTAAACATACATATATAGGCAATTATAAATAAATAAATAAATAAATAAATAAATAAATACATACATATTCTAGCTAGCATTTCAAAAATATAATCAGAAAACCATTATAATACTATTCTATTACACCGAAGAAACCACAGTGATACCACAGTTTTTTGAACAGATATGGTACTGCAATGCATTTCCAGTTTATATTGGTTGATTCATGCAACTGTGATATCATTGGTATATAAATATGTTACCACTGCAGTACCATTATACGACAGTCGCAGATCAGCTTCCACATTAAGGGCACAGCAACAAGCATATACATTTTCCACAGAAAAATATTCAAAGCGTTTGTCGTGGGACGTGCTGGTGGCGAAATCCTCAGAAATGTCGATGTCTGCTTGTTGTCAGGGATTACTATTACACCGTGAGCTATTTTGTGACATGAAAATCAGAGTAATTGTAGTAACATGTGAAATAATATTTATATCTTACCTTCCCCGGCAGCTGAGACAGTAATAACACATGACTAGCTCCAGGAAGTTTGAATCAAGCACTGGCAGATCTAGTCGCGAGAGAATACAGTAGTAACAGTTTGCTGCCAGAGAAGGTAAGACCATTTACTATTTTATATTAAACTACTATTGCATATAAATTCAGATTTTCACTTAAAAATAGATGGTGCTGCAATATTAATGCCCCGCAACAAGTAAGACAAGTAATTTCTGATGATTTCTCTACTAGTTCCCCTGACAAATGGTTTGAATATTATTCAGTGGGAAATGCACCTGCCTGTTGCTGTGCTCTAAATTGGGAAGATAATATGGCACCTGGGACTACTCCATTGGTTCACACTATTGTGGTTGCCCTTGTGCTATTTCACCCCTGTGTACAGAAGCTCTGCATTCCCATTACATCATTATTATTTAACAAACAGCAACATTATTCTTCTTTATATTAAGGACCCTCCCAACACACTGTTGTGATTATCAATAAGTTTAATGTATCAGCCTCAATTCTCAAATCACAGAAAATAAATGTAAAACAAGTTTGTTTATTGTTATGCTGCTTTAAATAGAAAACAATAAATACATACAACCAGAATATTAAGCAACACACATTGCATTAGAAATAAAATAGCATTTTTAGTTTTTCTGATTTTAAATAAAGATTGCCAGCAATATGATGTGTCTTGATAAAAAGCTAGAGATAAGCAGACTGGAAAAGCATGCCCTTATACCCTGACCTGTGTTTTAGGCTTAGGAGGAGTACTATAAGATGAATATCAACAACAGCAGCCTGAAGCAAAAAAAAAGAGAGGCCTAGATTTATAGGGCTCTTTAAAACCTGTCTTTGTTGTGTAAGATTTACCATATGATTTTAGAAGTTATTTAAATTATTTTTCATGATTTCTCTTTTCTACTTTAGAAGAAAGTATTCCCTAACACTTTTAGTGTCAGGTCCCCTGATTTCAAACCCTTACTGGGTTAAAATGTCAGGATCCAATTGTAATATCTCATACTTATAATAACTCATGTACCTCCCAACTCATTTAAAAAAAATTCTTTCCAGTGCATTCCACATGATTCAATCCCCTGTTTTTTTCCACCTTTATATATCAGGGTCATTATGAGCTGCAAAATGCACTTGGTATCATTATTTAAGCAAGAAGAAAACCTCTTTGTCTAACATTTCAATAGGAAACACTTAATCTACATTAAATTGGTGACGACCCACCAGGTGTCCTTTGCATGTAAAAGGTGTTTGCCAGACTATTCTAAACCACTGGCCGAACTCATGTGACCCCCTCATAACATAGTTTGGCACTCTAAAGCACATACTCCCTTCTAAATACGGCAAGGGTCACTAATAGCCTGCCATAAGCTTCCTTAAGGGTCATGTGCAAATTGCTAGCCCCACACAAAAGGAAATGGGAGCTTTTAATTATCATCCCATTTTCTCTCAAGGCCTAGAGTTATGCTCCATGTCAGTGTGTTAATGCTGTTGCAACCAAGGAAACACAGAATGCTGCTCTCAGTCTTGTTTATTATCGAGAGCCATTTGCAAGGCCCCCTCTTTTGTCCTACGATATGAATGCACTTTGATGGTTAATAATTATGCCAGTTCTTTTGACACGAGGATCCACAGGCTGCCCTAGTTAAGCCAATAATTATCCTGTCCTCCTTATTTATTGAGAGAGTACAAATTATCCCTCATATAGCACTGGCCATTCCATTCTCTGTTTTTCCCCTTGTATCTCCCAGCACTTTTGATAGGCTGAATGCAGCTGCACTAGAGCAAGATAAAGCTTCGCTATCAAGATGATGAACAGTTTGGATGAAGAGCCTTCGAGATGAGCACAAAAGCTGAAGGAGTGTGGCTGATACAGTGCCGGACAGCCGAAGAATGCGGCAGTCTGCAGATGAATAGCCCTCATTTGTGAATATACAGATTTGCTGTGATGAATAAAAACCAGGCGCAGGTCACAATAAATAAACTTTTAAAAAATAATAATTCAGGCTGCAGGCACAGAACAGCTGCAAAATTGAAGGTTGTGCTTAGTTTTCCCCGCTCTCAAAGGGGATAATTAAGCTAAGCCCATATTGTTTGATATATTAGTATAATGATGAGCTCCTGGATTCAGGTTCATTTCTTCTTTCTACTGCGTTGTGCTGTTTTAGAGCTGAAATCAGAAACATATTCCAGCGGTAAACTCCTAATACGTAGGGTGTATCTCATTTCAATAGGTTGATTCAGCAGTGCGTATGAACACATGTAGAGTTACCTAAGCACAATATAATAAAAGGGATAAAGCTAAATCATGAATATGCTATGTTCTGGGTTTTTTGGAACGCAGGAGATTGTATAATGGATCTTGCCATTTCTCTGTCTATCTGTCTAAAACTTGCCTAGAATGTAAAAAAAAAAAAAAGAAAAAAAGAAAAATCATAGCCCCCTGTTTTCCATAACAGTTTGTTGATGTATTTATTGCTGGGTTTCATGTAAGTAATATGTTTAAATCTGACAATGTTAATGATTTGATATCAGGGTTGACTTTATATAACTACAGTTTAAGGAGCATGTTGCTACAATAGTGGCTAGTAGAGGCTGATCTTAAAAAACGTACTGAACTACTAAACCTTTTATGCAGTGCTTCCTAGTTACTTACTGATTCAATACTTCAGACAGATACTGAAGGCCATGTTGAGTGTAAATTATACATCTACAATACTTTATAAGGTCCCTTCACTAATTTACTGTCTTCAATTAGTTTGTATGTAGGTAAGATAGCAAAATAAAAAGGGAACACTTAGTGGGGCCTTTTCATATTTTACTGAACTTTTCCAACATTTTCCTTACATTGCACAATAACAAGAAGATAGATTTCAGAGCATCTTTCATAAAGACATTATTTTTTGGATGCTGTGGCAGGCTGGTGTAAATAGTGGGGTAGGGTGTTTTATTTAAGTTTGGCAGGGGTAGGGTTAATTCCAAAGAAAATCAAAATACTAATATGACTATTCAGGATGGGCATTCACCTTCATTAAACACTTCAAAACCAAGTTCACAAACTCCCCCCCCCAAAACAAATGTTTTCTCCTGCTTTTATACCATGTGGCTGGGATTTGATTGATGATCAATTATTCAATCAAGACCCAGGCACATTCTACATGTGTATTCGGCAGGGATAGAATTAACCCCATCCCTGCCAAACTTAAATAAAACACACCACATCACTATTTACACTGGCAGGCCTTCCACCCTGCCACAGATGCCACTATAATACCAGTGCTTAAAATTGAAGAGGCCATAGTATAACTATTAGCACACCACAGCTGTGGATCCGATCTGTTTGGAGATTTACCGCCATGGACCACTCCAAGCATTGAACTAAAAACATACAAATGTACACCACCCCGTACAAGTACTGATTATTTAGATATGCTAAACATTGGAAATGTGAAAAAATGCCAAGTTATTAAAAGTGCCCAGCCATTTAAAGTGGAGATATCAAAAATACAATCCAAATTTCAAGAAACCATTGGGGCAACCTTGCCCAGCACAAAGCAAATAAGCACAACTGTAAAACTGATGGGGGCCAAGGTTGCCCAAATTGTTTCTTCTAACTTGTATCAAAAACACAAGCTAAGTTGGAAAAAAAACCATTGGGGCAACCTTAGCCAGGACCAAGCAAATAGACACAACTGTAAAAGTGGTAGGGGTCAAGGTTACCCCAGTTGTTTCTACTAACTTGGCTTGTGTTTTTGATGCAAGTTCGATCTGCTTTTATTGTGCCTGAAAAACACAAGCCAGGTTAGTAGTAACAATTGGGGTTTGTTTGTTTGTTTTTTAATAGGTTTCAAACTTACCACATGCAAATGGTAGTAAAAAAGCATTGAAATGTCCAAGTCTTTATTGCTAGTTTTACTTTGGTACAAAAGTATAAAAGCATAGCAATGGTAAAAAATAATGTACATTTCCGAAATGTGTCAACATTCTACTAATTTGTACTTGTATACAAACTTATATATGCATATGAATGCTAATTACATGAACATATTAATTGTATAAATTATTTTTTTTGCCTCCTAATCTTGTGATTTGATCAACTTAGTCTCATGTAGACCAATTAAAGCATTACATCTGTTCATAAAAGGCCATGTACATGTCTTTTGCATTTCTTGGCCATGGTTTGACTTCAATAAGTGTGTCATTTGTATGCACCCACTTTGTAGTGCCAGGAACTGAGAGGACACATGTAGTGTCCTGAAGCGACATCTCCTCCTTTGTGTAAAATAATGGAAGATAATTTGTAATTGTAGTTGTCCACCAGTACACTTCACATCTTGTCGCTTTGTAATATTCCTGTTTGGTTTGGACTGCAAGCATTCTTCCTGCTGACTGAAGGACGTTGTGTTTAAGTAGTGTAGATTTTTTGCACTGGTCACCATCAATGGTTTCCCACTTGTGCTCCATATTAATTAGTTTTTTTCCAAACACATGGAATGTGTACCATCAGGTACATGCAGAGAGTAAACATGCCACACCTCTTGATTTGATGTGCGGTACCAACATTGTGTACATAGTATGTCGTGTCTTGTGGTAACTGAAACCAGATCACATATTTCTGGGCAAGTTTGACACAATTTGGTGAGAAACTCAACAACATCTTGCTGCTGAACTCTACTGAAGGGTTCTCCTAAGAAGTGACACATGTATATCCTCAGTACTGATAGATGTAGTGGATGGCGACTGATCATAGTTGGTAACAGAAGTCCTGAGGGCTTGTTGTTCACACTGTTTTAATGACTCTTTCAGAAGTTGGCAGTGAAGAAGACATTGTAACATGGTGTTTGCACAGCAGGAGGTGAGATGAGTGTTGCTCAAGCCTCTGATTGAATGTGTGACTGCAACTCTTCCCTCAGAATGTGGTAGCTTTTGTTGTTCCTGAACATTGGTGATGGTTTGACATACAAAATACCTTCACTATGGATCCCTTGTGCGTGTTGGTCTCCTTCAAGCTTATCAACTCAGGGCAGTAAAGACTTCTCAACCTGCTTGTGGCAATGTGCCCTACCCCTGTGTGTATTTGTGTGTTTTATGTTGTATGCGGGTAATGAGCACAAGTGTTTAAAATGTATAATTGTATTTAGGCACGGGGATTGCACTTCACTTCACGTGCATTTAAAGTATGAAATAATATGTGAGCACGGGATTCCACAGAATTAGTTCATGTGCTGGGATTCAAGTGAATAATTAATTAGTAATTGAATCCCAGCACAACAGTATATATAGATGCACAAAGCACTCACTCGGGGTTGTGTGTTCGGTGAGTGGAGAACGGGTGTGGAGAGGAGAGAATTTAAAAAACTAAAACCAAGGAAAAAGTAAATATAAGTTTCTTTGACTCACCGTGTTTGTTTGTCTGTTCATCCACTTCTTGTTTAGTGTTAATCAATTTTGTTTGTCTATTTATTTTGGCCTCAAGTGCCGTGTCCTGTGTTTTGTTCAACCTTGTATTTTACAATAATCATACTGAACGCCGCAGCATCTCAGTTTCAACCCGAGTACTGCCTGTCTGTGTGTGATTCATTCTGGCCTGACGTCACCACTAAAGCCAGCTTGTCACACTGCTGTACTCTGCAACTGCAGGTGGAAGTGCTTTTATGCAGGTGGGGTCAAAGTTTATAAGGTGGACGCCACTTAAGGAAGTAACTCAACAAAACTTACTATCAAGGATAGCGGTCTGTATCTGGTTACAGGTGTCTACTGTAGGCATGAGCAGGGGCGGCGCCACGCTTGGGCCCGAGGGGCCTTGGCCCACCCATTTTGCTCATGGGCCCACCCAGTTATGAAGCGATTCACAATTAAAACATTTCATTCCAAACATCAGACTGTAATCCGCCATGCGAAGTCTAGCTCATCCTTGTGGTTCAAAAAATATATCCGTCCCACCCACCTCAGCACCGTTGTCATGGTTATGAAAAAAAAAAGATTGGTGATTGGATGGCTGAGATATGAGATCTTACATCTTCGATACTATAGTATCGAAATTACAGCGGGTCGGCAGCATACATACAGGAACTTTTCTTTCATTGCAAGGCATGCAAGCAACCAACTTGTGCAGCTGCTGTTTAGTTATTTTTTACATTTGCAATTAGCTATCTAAGTACCTACACAGGTCAACAGTGTGGAGTAGTGGTCAGGGCTCTGGACTCCTGACTGGAAAGTCGTGGGTTCAATCCCAGGTTGGGGCACTGCTGTTGTACACTCGAGCAAATAAAAACCCAACTGTATAAATCGGTAATTATATGTGAAAAATGTGATATCTTGTAACAATTGTAAGTCGCCCTGGATAAGGGCGTATGCTAAGAAATATAATACAGAATGTTTAGCCAACTTTGCAGTAAACCATAGCTATATTTATGTCTTACGCATTAGCAATGTCCCGACAAATTTTGTAAAAAGAAAATGAACCGACGAATCAACAAATGCGCCAGTAATGTAAGTACCTACATTTCATTTTATTTCGATTTTACAATTGTGTATGTAGGCCTACTTATAACCAGTTTATAGCTGGTTACACAATATTTTGTTTTGAAGTGTTTATTTTATTACAGTTTTTCATTTTTTGAAGTCATGCTATGCAGTAGGGTAATGTGAAAAAAAACCTTTTATGTTATTTTTGTAAATAATGACTTTGTTTTCACAATTTTGTTAGTTTCTGTTTGCACTTTGTCAAATGAAACGGTTTTTACAATTATTGTGCACAGTGTGTTTATTTCTGTAGGTTGTATGCATATGTGCTTTGTATTTGTAGTGTATTCGTGCAACTACTGTTATAAACTGCAAAACATGTTCGCCTTGCTTCACTTGGCACCATACATTTTCAGTCTTGGCTACGTTGCGCTGCTCAAACCCCGGGGAGATATTTGATGTATTCAGAGTTTTAATTGATTTAAATCATGTTTGTAATGTAAACTATTTCCCGTGACGTCAGACCTTTGGTACTTGCCCGTCCACCCGAAGTTGGGGCCCACCCAAATGTCCATTCCTAGCTACGCCCCTGGGCATGAGACAGGTTGAATTTCCATCTTCGTCATCTAAATCTTTCATGTGTTGGATAATTTATTTTTTGCAGCTGTAAATATCTCCTCCCTTGATTGGTATCAGTCATTTACCCAACAAAATGTGATCAGTTTTGTTGGTGGCTCCGAGTGGCATGGTTAAGCAGATTGGCATAAACCCGGTCCTGGTTCTGGCGCATATTAATTGTGAGTTCATCATATGTGAACAATTTCCACAGGTCCACAGATCCCACAGAGCCAGTCAATATGTGAAATTCCTCTTGAGTAAGTGGCACAAAATGTAGTTTCTCATGCACAGGTGGAAGCTGCAGCAAATCAACAAAACATAACAACAGTACAAAGAACTTTCATGCTATGTCAGGTAAAATGACATTCTTAGGCACAGCTGGAGAAGTGTCGTGATATAAACGATGTGAAATGCAGAAGCAATTAGCTGTTCTAACACGTTACTGATAATAAAACACACACACACATTACGGGAAAAGCAAAATGGTTCAACCTATATTGAGGCAATGTATTGCCGTTTGAATAGGGTAAATGTAAATAGTAGTTATTCTGTTGAAAGGGTTAAGATGTGAATCTGTGTAGCAGAGCAGTTATGTAGTTAGAGTAAAAGCATGACTAGTTAGGGTTCAAATCCTGCCTATATATATATATATATATATATATATATATATATATATATATATATATATATATATATATATGTTATGTGTGCACAAGTATGTATGTTCGATGAAAGTGTCATTCATATCACATAAAAAATGTGTTTGTTACACATAAATAAGATACTTTTTTTTTTTGTTTTAAGTTTGCAATATAAACCCTGTGCAGGAATCGAACCCAAGGCATGCTTCCAATGCAGACACCCTAGCTTTCACGTCAAAGTTTGTACTTCCATTTTACAACATTTGCAAGTAGTATAGCAGTAAAGTTACAGTTTTTAACAAGAGACAAACAAGATTTTGGAAATAATGATTATGTATTATCACGATTGTATCTGATTTCGCAAAATATCACAGTAAGCTTTATCAGTTCATTTAGTATATTGTACAGTGCTCGAGTCCTGGCGGAACGCACCGGAATGACGTTCCTGCACTTTTTTGGTAGCCGGAACAGAGTTCAGCCACTTTTTTTGGAACCCTTTTGAAAAAATATATAAATCTTTTCCAGCAAACTATGTTCGAATTTGAGCACACACATGTGAAAATGTATCAAAGAATATCACCGTTGCCTCGTTCTGACACTGAGACAGCAAACTCGCGCTTTCTGTGTGTCACGGACTCACGTCAACCTCTCTGTGTGCTCATTGGAAAAGACAATAACGGTGGGTGGGCAATAACAATCAATCTGTTCATGTTTATTTGATTATTTGTTCAATCTGCTCAACTCCACCAGACTTTCATTTACCACGACACCGCTGATAGTAATGTCTGATAAAAAGCGCAATGGGATACTGTCCTACTTTTCTGTCGTTAACAAGAAGCCTAAAAACAACTCTGACAGGTAAGTTACATTTCCATATTTCCACATAAGTGTACAATACAAGTATTTATTAACAATAAATACATAAAAACAGCAGGGGTGTAACTGCCACAGTATGTACACTTTAGCGCCATACGGTATGTGCATGTTTATTATATAAATTCATGAAGACCTTTTATTTTTAGTTAATAAATGTTTGAAACAGTTAAGAAAAGTTACATTTATTTTGGGTTTGTGACCACTGATTTATATACACAATATTTAGAAATTACAAACGCAAATGTAAAAAACATAAAATATTAATTTATTTAACTTTTACTCATTATATACTGTGGGAAGAGGGATATAATTTTTTGTTTCTATTCTAGTATGTGCTGACCGTGATTTATACTTACAGCCGCTTTCACATATGCTTCAAGTTCAAGTTTTTAGTTATCTGCTTGTGCCGGGTCTGGGGTTTCGTGCCTGCCTGTAATTGTTGGTAGCTGCATGCAGAGCTTTGCCTAGCCTTGTTATATAATCTTCAATTTTGAACAATACCTGTTTTTTTTTGTTTGTTTTGTTTTTTTCAATTCAGTAAAAACATTTAAAGTCAGTTAAAATAGTAAATGTGAATTTATTGATAAGAAACGTGTGGAACCCTAGTTAGACAAGCTGTTAAGAAAGATGTGATACTGTATTATCGCTTATTTAATTTCAAATGTCATAAACTATGTTTGTTGTTGTTTTGGGGGAAATATCTACACAAATGTAAGCGTAAAACTGTAGGACCAACAGCACTCTGGAATACAGCCTGCTGTTTTGAGAATAGTATTGAAACCTGTTTTCAGTACTGTATTCAGTTTATAGTTTTTTTTTTCTTTTTTTAACATTTAAAAAAAAAATGTAAAAGCAATGGACTGATATGTATGTGCATACAAATAAAAAACAATGCTTCACTTGTTTGAATCAGTTTTACAGTACATTTAATGTACTTGTATATAATGCTTATTTGAAACTACAGAGAATTCCTGTCAGGGGCCGGAATTCATGGCACTAAAATAATACCCCTACACTTTCACTGCGTATTCTCTCCGTTCATAGCTCACACGCTCGCTCAGTCGCACCCACATTTTCTCATTCAGCGCTGGACTGTCTCCAGTCCCCAGGCTCATGCACCCCCTTATTATATAACCTCCCGTCATTTCCAGCCGCTGTCCAGCTCATAAACCTGTCACATTCATGCTCTGCTACCCCCGAAATATGTAACATATGTAACATAAAAGACAGATGAGATAAACTGAACAAACAACAAGTCCTGCAACAAAGCAATTGTTTGGGTCTTTACAATATATTTTTTTAATTTGAAAGTAAAAATATATGAAAGCATGACAACTTTATGTACAAAAATCTTCACTAATATACAATTAAACAAGAACTGTTGAGTATTTACTTTTGTTTCATATAGTATTAAATTGCAGTGTTTATTTATCTCTGATAATGAAAAAGAAATAAATAAATATCAAGCTAAGAAATAAATGTCTATGTATTGATTTATTGATTTATTTATTTATTTATGTTTTACTTTTACCAAATATATAGGCTATCCTTCTACATAGCTACTTCTCAGAAATTAATGTTCCTTTTTGTCCAGTGGGGACCACAAATAGCATTACTCTCATCAACCAGTATACTGACAGGAACTGTACTTCCTTGCACCAATAGGGACCACAATGAGCGTTACACTGACAGGAAACCAACATTTTTCAGAGATCAAGATCAGAATCTCAGAATGATGATGATGAAGATGAATAATGACTCAAAAAATCTTGACTCAAAAAACTCAAAATATAACAAAGTCCACAGAATTCTCAGCTGGCTGACTTCATCTTTCAAAATAGTGCTTGTCTCAACTAATCGTGTAGCACTGACAGTATATAATAACACAACATGCTTGCAAACTGAAGGTTATAGTTTCAAATCCCACGCATGCCAGACTTTTTTTTATATTTATATAAAAATATATATTTTTTGCAGGCAAATGTTCCAGAAATAAATCATCAACAGAAATAAATCAAGGTCACAATAAGTGTGTTCCCTAGTATATTTCCATATTGACAAAACAAGTTAATTGTCATTAAACTCGGATGTCCTGTAATATACATATACATAGATCAAAGTGCCTGGTGTTTGCAAAAATCTGCAAAAAAATGGGAGAAAAAGGAGAAGGACATTCTTAACTTACTTTGGCGACGTATTTCTTTTACTGTATGACAGGTATTGATGTTTTTTCTACATTTCACCTAAGAGTGTTGGGAACTACACATTAAAAGTGAAATTGTGCTTTTGGCTGATTTACTTTTGCTGCGCCAATACCCTGAAAACACGTACAACTATCCTTGCTGTATAGAGAGTCTGGCAGTTTCCTTTCAATTCAAAGACAACCACCAACCAATACGTTTGGGATATGCCTGCCGTAGGTAGGTATTTGCTGAGCATTTTATGTCAGAGCTGCCGATAGGCCCCTCCTTGGAGTGATGTCCTCGGTCCTGCCTGCCAAGGGAATAAGTAGTCACTCTGCGGCGCTCACTTCCTCTTTTGCCTCTTACTACGGTAAGGTAAGCAATCTGTGTCACTAACTTGAGCTCCTCTGAGTCGACTGCAGTTCCCTTGCATTCGTGCTGAGACCTGACTTGCAGCTCTCGTAGAATCATAGGCTCCATTCGAGTGTCTTCTTTCATTCTCACGGCCTGCTTCGCTTGTGTAGCAAGCCGTCTTTTCTCAGCTGTCCGTCGTATGAGTGTGACTGCCTGTGCAGTATTGGTGTGTGCGTTTGTTGTCTTTCAACCTACACCTTCAGGGAGAACACCATTCCTCTGCCAGGGCTCGACTTGCTGCCCCGTCGTTGAGTGACTCTGCCAGCTGTCATTCGCAGCAGCTTGGGCAAAACAAAACCCGAAAAACAACAGTCAGTCAGCCATGTGTTCCTCCATTGGGACTGTGCTTATCCTGCTCCGCTGTCGAGTAGACCTTTCCGGCTGCCTCGGCCCACCCACCTCTTGTGTTGGGTCTTCAACCAACTGAGCTCTCGCCCGCTGCAGCTTCGGCCTGTGTGTCTCCCCTGGTGGCTGACTGCACGCAGTTGGGTAGGCACGGCTGCATTAGCTGCCCCCTGGTGTTTCGGTACCTCGGTGCACGCTCAACCCTTGGTACTTTGGTGCCTCGGTGCGCACGGTGCTCGGTGCACAAGTGCCCGCCGCGACTTCGGCTTGTGTGTCTCCCCTGGTGCATGCTGCGTGCTGACCAGGTGGCTGACTACACGCGGTGCTCGGTGCACTCCGTGCACACAGTGCTTCAGTGCCTTGGTGCGCATAGCACCTCGGTGCTTCTGTGCCTTGGCGCGCATAGGAACTGGGGTGCTCTTGTCCGCCACGGCTTCGGCCTGTGTGTCTCCCATGGTGCATGCTGCGCACTGAAAAGGTGGTTGACTACACGTGGTTAGGGTAGGCACCGCTGCATTAGCTGCCCCCTGGCGCTTCGGTGTCTCGGTGCACATAGTGCCTCAGTGCCCTTGGCACGGAGCTCGGTGCCCTTGGTGCCCCTGACCTCTGCATGGTGCTCCAATCCGCTGTAGGCTACTTGCTGCCCCGGTTGCATGACTGCATGCAGTCCAGGCTAGACACCCTTGTGCAGTTGCTGTGATTCAGCCTGTGTGAAATAGCTCTCTCTTGAGTTTTCTGGTGTTCCCCTGCAATTTATTGCTGGAAGCCAGCTTAACACTTCCCTTGAATCAGAAACCCAGCTGCACAACTGCTCTACGTTTAATCTTTTTCTTTTCAACAGCCTACATCACTTTGCGATTGTAGTCTGCTTTTCTAACCTTACAGCGCAGGCTTTTTTGTGATTTTTCCTTTGCTATTGCAGTGATAAAAAAAAGAAAAGAAAAAGAGACACGTGATCCTCCACCAGGCCCTGGCTCTGCCGCACCCCGCTGGTGAGTTCAATACACAGGTCTACACCCTCTGGTGTTTAAACAATGCCCATACAGACATCAAGCATGGCTAAATTCCACGCTTGCATGTCCTGCACAATGTCCCCTGCTAGCACGGCTGAGCTGTACGCGGCATTGGGAGCCCCTGGCCTGGCAGCAGGCTCAAGCCCTTGCTTTGGCCCCAGCTCAGCCGATAACGCTGGCCCCGGAGCTGACCCCGTCTGCACTGGTGGTCACTCCGGATGTTACAGAACTGGGGAAGCATTGCTGAGGAGGACCATGATGCGATTTCGATCACGGCCTCATGGGAAGGTGGCTTCTTCCTTCAGAAGCAGCCCCTACCTCCCCTGACCATTCCTTTGGACCAGTGGTAGAGGAATTGCTGCAGCGCTCTCACCGAGAATGCAAGGTGTCTCGGCAGGTGGCCTCAGTGCTCCCCTCCTGGCCTCGCTGTGTGGCCCACTGCTCCTTTCTGCAACTGGGAACAGATCAACCAGTCGTCCAGGTAGTTCATCACTCTGTTCCTTTGCAGCCGCAAGGGAGCTAGGATGGCACCCATGCACTTTGAAAATGTGCAGGGGGCTAAGGAGAGTGGAGGTGATGGCTAATAGAAAGGCTGGCTCTCCCTCCGCAGCTGTGGAGGTCCACTAGGCATTGACGGCCTAGCCCACGAGTGCCCCAAAGTGCTTTTGTACGCTTTCCTGCAGATACCACTGCTCCCTGCCTTCCTCGAGAAGGTCAGGAGAGAGAAGATGACAGTTCTCCTGGTGGCTCCCAGATGGCCCAGGAGATTCTGGTTTTCAAACCTCTGCCAGCTGCTGCAGGGATCTCCTCAGTCAGACAAAAGGCACCCTCTGGCACCCAGAACCGGGCAGACTCCAACTGTGGGTCTGGCCCCTGAACGGGACCGTCAGTCTGCCTTAGGGCTCTCAGACGCAGCCGTCAATACACTGCAGAATGCTGGGGCCTCCTCCACAAGACTGTTGTATGCCTATAAGTGGAAGTATTTTCAAAATTGGTGAATGACCAGAGGTCATGACCCCATTTATTGCCCTATAGCAACTATTTTGCAGTTTCTGCAAGATCTTTAGAGGCAGGTCGATTCCCCTCTAGTTTGAAAGTGTACCTAGCAGCCACATCTGCATGCCATATCCCCATTGACCCAGCGTCCCATATACTAGTGACCCGTTTTCTTACGTCGGCAGTTACGTCCTCCCAATGGAGTCTAGACGTGGTACTGGATGCTCTCACTAAGGCCCCATTTGAGCATATACATTCCATAGAGTTGAAATATCTCTCTATGAAGACAGCCTTTCTATTAGCCATCACCTCCGCTAAGTGGGTTAGTGAGCTACATGCTCTGTCAGTGCACAGTTCCTGTATGCGTATTTGGGACAATGGAAGCAAGGTATCGTTGTGCACGAACCCTGCTTTCCTCCCTAAGGTGATTACAGCTTTTCACTTGAATCAGTCAGTAGAACTAGAGGCTTTCCATTCCCCTCCTTTTGCGGAGGAGACGGACCAGAGATTGAATTCCCTCTGTCCTGTTAGGGCATTGAGAGGTTATGTGGATAGGATGAGAGCGCTGCATCAGTCTGACCAGCTCTTCGTCTGTCATGGTGAAAGGACCCGAGGCCAAGCCCTCTGTAAGCAGCGACTGTCCCATTGGATTGTGGACACGGTTTCGACGGTGTATACTAATGCCAGCATACCCCTACTTGGGAGGGTGGCCACACACTATCAGAGGTGTGGCTGCGTCATGGGCTCTCTTTCAAGGTGCCTTATTGACTGACATTTGTAATGCGGGTAGCTGGGTTATGGTGCATACATTCACCAGGTTCTACTGACTAGATGTGGTAGATCTCTCTAAGCCTTCATAAGGCACAAGGGTCCTTGAGGTTGTACGCGAACACCACCAACACTAGTTGGCGGTAGTGAGGCATCCCTCGTATGCTGTCCGCTCAGACTTCTGCACACAATTTAACAGGCTCCTCTAGTAAAATATATTAAAGGATGCCAGCATATCATGTTATTATGACAGCATAAATTTGCAAACTCCTCAATAATGCGATCCAAGTCATTATTTTATTACTATAACATGTAAAAAAAGCTCTACAAATGTCTGTGATGTTCTTTGAGTGCTGGATGAGGAAGCAGCTATCTTCCCGGAAAGGGAAAATTGCGATGTCGGACCAGGTCCGACATAGGACCGCAAAGGGTTGAACAAGGTCTTCAGCAAACAAATGTGTTCTAATTATTTGATTTGAAAAATACTATTATCATTAATTAATCAAATACAGATACCATTTTCATGCAGAATTGACATTTATTTGTATTCCCAACTTTCACAGAAGGTTGAACTACATTTATTACATAACGACTGTTCATAAAAGTGCCCACTGTTATGCGCTTTATGCCAGAACAGAGAATCTACTTTCCAAGTGCATTCTAAGCCCCCCAGAAACATAACTATTATTGGTGAATTCATTCAACATTGCTCTTATTAAAATATTGTTAAATGCAATGATTTCCAATGACAAACTGATTCCCAATATGCATTATTACCATCACCCAACCGAAGGGCATTTCTGTAAAAAGAATAGAAAAGACACAACACACGTCACTCCCATGTAATGAGTTTAAAATCCCATCATAGTTCACACCTTAAAATGTAGCCGAGATAACAGAAGCCCGCCAATTAACAGCCTTTGCTCGGAGGACTATGCATAGCTACCTGAAATATGTCACAATGTACAGTAGACAGTACCCAGTAAACTCATTAGACCAGAAAACTGCTGTTTCTGATAGATTAGTCACCTTGTCAATGGCATCTAAAATTGTAAACAAGCCAGGGAAGCATCAGAATAAGGTATGTTTGTTAAGACTTCAGCAGCCAGGACCTGGCAGAGCTGCAAATGCCATTTTAGTTTTTTTTGAAAAATCCACAAACATCTAAAGTAAAAGCTCATACAATATGTTTTTAACTCTTTAGGGTACGCCCAATGTTAAATAGCCCACTGGCGACCTGGCCCGTTAACTCTTTTTACTCAGGCACTGTGAGAGACAGCCCTGCCGGCATTGGAAAGAGGAGATTTAGAGCTATAAAACAAAGTCCTACTTGTATATTTCCGGTAGCCTTGAATGCGAGTGTTTTGCAATGATATATATATAAATATATATAATATATAATATATATTTCTTTTTCGTGTTTGTGGTCCAGATGCACAAGACCAGAGCTGTTTAGGGTTATGTTTCCATGGTCGCCACAGTGAACAGCCCCATCTTGTGACACGTGATCAGAGTGCCTGGGACGAATGATTGAATGTTTTTTTTTTTTTTATTATTATTATTTTATTTTATTTTTGTTTTCTTTTTGCACATTTTCAATTAATCAGTTTTTGTTGGTTGCTTTCAGTCCCTTTTGTATATATGGTCATAATTCCTTTATTTATTATTCAATTTGTTCAAAAAAAAATGTCCATGTTCCCTACATGTTGAAGTTTCATTGTACACTGTCAGATTTGAGCTGGCCATGCTAAAATAATTTTTACAAATAATAAATGTTTTGTTTTTTTAATCATCTCTCTTTTTCTGTGTTTTTTATTATCTGTATTGAACAGTGTGAGTTTCAGACTATTTCACTTTTTCTTATGAAAGCCTAGTATGTGCACATTCATTTCATATATGACATGTACTTGTAACCTTTATAGTTAAAGAGTTATAGCCACAGATCTAACAACAGTAAAAAAACAGGCAAAAATAGCTCGGACCCTAAACACCTCAGACTCACCCTCCTTTCTAGCACATAGGCACTTCGGCTCTCAGGCACCTGAGATGGCTACCCAGAACTTAGTCTTAGGTGACAGCAGTTAGCAATAACTTCAGAGATGCTACAACCCTTGTATGAGGAGGGGTTGTACTACAGATGTTAAAAAATAGGCTGAAGGAAGGAAGGGTTCTATTTTCAGTTCTGTTTTGTATCACTTCTGCATCCTGAAGCTGCTATACACTATTATACATCTTGATCACTGCACCGTGAAGTCCTGCCACATTGGTGAATTTATTCACCATCACCCTAATTTCAATTTAATGTCAATATTAATGACAATGCAATCTGATCGCCAACATGTATATCACCATCACGACTACATGTTAATTACGCTTTCCAGCAATAAATGAATGAAACCAAATTCACTAATATTGTTCATTTTAACAATTATATGAATACTGTAGAAATGCAAAACATCTATCAGTCTTAATAGGTGTTTAAAATAATGTGCAAGACCATTATTAAGATGAGTAATTCCATCCAGTTACTACAAGACAAATTCAATCTAAATGGCAATTTTTGGGTCATATACAGTGCCTATAGAAAGTCTACACCCCCTTTCAAAATGTTCACCTTTTGTTGCCTTATAGCCTGGAATTAAAATATATATTTTTTTCATTTATCTACACATCCTACTCAACACCTTCCTAGTGAAAAAAATATTCTAGAAATTTGTAGAAAATTAATTAAAAATAAAAACTGAAATAGCTTGGTTGGATAAGTGTCCACCCCCATTGTAATAGCAATCCTAAATTAGCTCAGGTTTAACCAATCGATTTCAAAATCACACACCAAGTTAAGTGGCCTCCACCTGTGTTAAATTGTAGTGATTCACATGATTTCAGGATAAATTCAGCAATTCCTGTAGGTTCTGTCTGCTGGGTAGTGCATATCAAGACAAAGACTCACCCATGAGCACCAAGGTGCTTTCAAAAGAACTACGGGACAAAGTTTTTGAAAGGCACAGATCAGGGGATGTGTATAAAAAAATATCAAAGGCCTCGAATATCCGTTCAAGATGATTATTAAGAAGTGGAAGGTGTATGGCACCACCAAGACCCTGCCTAGATCAGGCCAGCCCTCCAAACTGGATGACCGAGCAAGAAGGAGACTAATCAGAGAGGCTACCAAGAGGCCAATGGCAACTTTGTAAGAGCTACAGGCTTTTTATGGCCAAGACTGGTCAAAGTGTGCATGTGACAATAATATCCCAAGCACTCCACAAATCTGGCCTGTATGGTAGGGTGGCAAGAAGGAAGCCATTACTCAAGAAAGCCCACCTTGAATCCCGTTTTTAAGTATGCAAAAAAACACTCAGGAGATTCTGTAGCCATGTGGCAAAAAGTTTTTGGCCTAAATGCAAAGTGTTATGTTTGGCGCAAACCCAACACAGCGCATCACCCAAAGAACACCATCCCTGCTGTGAAGCATGGTGGTGGCAGCATCATGTTATGGGGATGTTTCTCATCGGCAGGGACTGGGGCACTTGTCAGGATAGAAGGGAAAATGAATGGAGCAAAGTACAGAGTTCTTGAGGAAAACCTGCTGCCCTCTGCAAGAAAACTGAAACTGGGATGGAAGTTCACCTTTCAACATAACAATACCCAAACCACACAGCCAAAGCTATACTGGAGTGGCTAAGGAACAAAAAAGGTAAATGTCCTTGAGTGGCTGTGGCAAAGTGCCCCCCTGTGTATTATATGTTACGTGTTGTGTGTAAATGTTGGTGTATAGTCATCGGTACACGGGATATAAACGGGTCTGTGTTTCACGTGTGATTTAAAATGTAGATTTGTATTTAGGCACGAGGATGGCACAAATCACTTCACGTGCTGGTTAAAATGTAATGTGTGGTCACGGGAGTACACTTAATTAATTCACGTGCAGTTGTACCGAGATTCCAATTGAATGATTGACTAGCAATCGAGTCTCGGTACAACTGCATAAAAGCTGCATGTTTTCACTCACTTTCGGGGTTGGGTGTTTGTGAGTGGAGAACGGGTGAGAGAGAGAGAGAAAGAAAGAAAGATTTGCGTTGCTTCACTCACCGTTTGTCTGTCTGTTTACTGTTTAGTCCGTTTTGTTTATATATTTATTTTGGCGAAAGTGCCGTGTCCTGTTTCTGTTTTGTGTACAAACCTTTTATTTTCTGTTTAATTATTAAATGCTGAGCGATCACGCCTCAGCGTCATCAAAACCCCAAGTCTTTGTTTATTTATTTCCTGGCTCTGGTCTGACGTCACCCACTCTGGCCGTCTTTGTGACACGTGGTGTCAGAACCGGGATCTACAGCGCCTCCAGGACTCAGGCCAGAGCAGGAACCGCAATTTGTTGTTTAAAAAAAAAAAAAAAAAACCAACAACAAAAAAAAAATAAAAATAAAAAAAAATAAAAAAATGGAAGACTGGAACTGGAGAGATGGCTGCCAGGATCTGGAGGTCCTCCTCGGTGGTCTAGAGGACCAAGGCTGGTGCCTTGCCTGTGGGGAGTTCGGGCACCCGGTGGTGCGCTGCCCCTACCAAGAGGGAGAGGAGGAACAGGCCCAGGAGAGGAAGGTGAGGAGGAGGCAGAGAAGGGGAAAGGGGAAGAGGAAGGCAGAGCCTCCACCGCCCAAGTCTCCACCAGCAGAGGAAGAATGCCTGCTGGTTTTGTCTCCAGAGCCCAGGAGGGAGGAAACAGAGCCTTTCCCGTCCTCTGAGGAGATGTTAGACTGGGTGTCGGACCCGGAGTGGAGTGGGGAGGACCTCCCACTGGTTGTTGACCTGCTGTGGGCCAGAGATGGGGAACGTTGGGAGCGCTGGGAACAACATTTCTACCCAGTGCCCTTCGTGAACCTGGCAGCCGTGGTGATTAACTACTTGGCTGCCGATATGGGACTGCCCCAGCAGGTTGCATTCCAAGTGGGAGGAGCCACGCCTACCTGCCTCCTCAATGGGCTGAAGGGAGACGACATGCAGCTCCCATCTCCACCAGCAGAGGAAGAATGCCTGCTGGTTTCGCCTCGGGAGCCGGAGGGAGAGGAGCCCGAGCGTCCACAGCCCAAGCGGGAGGAGCCCGAGCGTCCACAGCCCAAGCGGGAGGAGCCCGAGCGTCCACAGCCCAAGCGGGAGGAGCCCGAGCGTCCACAGCCCAAGCGGGAGGAGCCCGAACGTCCTACGCCTGAGTGGGAGGAGCCCGAACGTCCACAGCCCAAGAGGGGGGAGTCGGTGCGTCCACAGCCCAAAAGGGAGGAGTCGGTGCGTCCACGGCCCAAAAGGGAGGAGTCGGTGCGTCCACAGCCCAAAGAGAGGGAAGTCGGGGCTTCCACAGCCCTAGGACCCAAGCTGCCAGCAGAGGGAGAATGCCTGCTGGTTCCACCTCCACCAGCAGAGGAAGAATGCCTGCTGTCCCCATGTCCACCAGCAGCGGGAAAATGCCTGCTGTCCCCATCTCCACCAGCAGAGGAAGAATGCCTGCTGGTTTCCCCTTCAGAGGCAGAGCCGCACCAGTCCCCTGCAAGAAAGACAGAGCTGCACCAGTCCCCTGCAAGAGAGACAGAGCTGCACCAGTCCCCTGCAAGAGAGACAGAGCTGCACCAGTCCCCTACAAGAGAGGCAGAGCAGCACCAGTCCCCTGCAAAAGGGGAAGACTACACGCTGCTCCCACCTCCGGCGCCAGGAGACTACACGCTGCTCCCACCTCCATCGCCAGGAGACTACACGCTGCTCCCACCTTCGTCGCCAGGAGACTACTCACTGCTCCCACCTCCACCGCCAGGAGCAGAGCAGCAGGAGCTGTCTCTGTCTCCATCACCATCAGGGGGAGAGGAGCAGGAGCTGCCTCTCCCTTCACCAGAAGGACCAGGACTAGATGCTGGCGGTCCTCAGCAGCCCTTGCATAGGCTGCTGAGGGAAGCACGGGAAGAACCGCCCGCCGCAGAGGCCGAGAAGAGGGCCAACACCCGCACCCCAGCTTGTCCTGACTGCCTGCCTCGCTTCGCCAAGGATGCCTGCCTCGCCGCCCAAGGATGCCTGCCTCGCCGCCCAAGGATGCCTGCCTCGCCGCCCAAGGATGCCAGCCGCCCGCGACGCCTGGGTTGCCAGCCGCTCCGCATCGCCGGGGTTGCCAGCCGCCCGCTCGCCGGTTGCCAGCTCGCCCGCCTGGGTTGCCAGCCGCTCCGCGATCGCCTGGGGTTGCCAGCCGCCCGCATCGCCTGGGGCTGCCTGTCGCTCCGCACGCCTGGGGCTGCCTTTTGCTCCACACAGGGTGCAGGGTGCAAGGGAGAAGTGGAGCTCCCGCTGCCGCCTCTATGGCCAGGGGCTCCCCTCCCGAGTTCGCCTCCCGAGGGTCCGCTGCTGCTGCCGCCGCCTCCCGAGGGTCCGCTGCTGCTGCCGTCGCCTCCCGAGGGTCCGCTGCTGCTGCCGCCGCCTCCCGAGGGTCCGCTGCTGCTGCCGCCACCTGGGGTCGCCAGGGATCCTGCTTCGCCTGGGGTCGCCGAGGGTCCTGCTTCGCCTGGGTCGCCGGGGCCTCTGCTTTGCCTCGGTCGCTACACTGTGGCCGGAGCTCCATGAAGGGGAGCTGCCGGCCATGAAGAAAGGGGGAGGTCAGGAGACCAGCTCCCCAGCCGCATTTCGTGGCAGGAAACACGGTGGCCGGAGCCCCACGGAGGGGAGCTGGCGGCCACAAAGAAGGGGGAGGTCAGGAGACCAGCTCCCCGCAGCAGTTTCGCTGCCGGATTGGGTGGCGGAGCACCACGGAGGGGAGCTGCCGGCCATGAAGAAGGGGGAGGTCAGGAGACCAGCTTCCCCGCAGCAGTTTCGCTGCCAGAGATTGTGTGGTCGGAGCCCCACGGAGGGAACTGCCGCCATGAAGAAGGGGGAGGTCAGGAGACCAGCTCCCCAGCTGCACTTTCGCGGCAGGAGATAGTGTGGCTGAAGCCCGGAAGAGGGAGCTGCCAGCCACGAAGAATTGGGGTGCCAGTCATACCACCATGGCCACCCCCAGAAACAACTTGCTTCCCCCTCTTCCGGGACTTTGGGACTGAGGGGGGAGGTGGCCATTGAGGCCATGTGTGCTTTGCACAAGGGGGGGTATATGTGGCAAAGTGCCCCCCTGTGTATTATATGTTACGTGTTGTGTGTAAATGTTGGTGTATAGTCATCGGTACACGGGATATAAACGGGTCTGTGTTTCACGTGTGATTTAAAATGTAGATTTGTATTTAGGCACGAGGATGGCACAAATCACTTCACGTGCTGGTTAAAATGTAATGTGTGGTCACAGGAGTACACTTAATTAATTCACGTGCAGTTGTACCGAGATTCCAATTGAATGATTGACTAGCAATCGAGTCTCGGTACAACTGCATAAAAGCTGCATGTTTTCACTCACTCGGGGTTGGGTGTTCGTGAGTGGAGAACGGGTGAGAGAGAGAGGAGAAAGAAAGAAAGATTTGCGTTGCTTCACTCACCGTTTGTCTGTCTGTTTACTGTTTAGTCCGTTTTGTTTATATATTTATTTTGGCGAAAGTGCCGTGTCCTGTTTCTGTTTTGTGTACAAACCTTTCACGCGCTCAGCATCATCAAAACCCCAAGTCTTTGTTTATTTATTTCCTGGCTCTGGTCTGACGTCACCCACTCTGGCCGTCTTTGTGACAGTGGCCCAGTCAGAGCGAAAATCGAAAATCTGTGACATGACTTGAAGATTGCTGTCCATCAACGCTGCCCAAGGAACTTGACAGAGCTTGAACAGTTTTGTAAAGAAGAATGATCAAATATTGCCAAATCTAGGTGTGCAAAGTTGGTAACCGATCCCAACAGACTCACAGCTGTAATTGGTGCTTCCACCAAGTATTAACTCGGGGGGGTGGAGACTTATCCAATTATGATCTTTCAGTTTTGTATTTTTAATATATAATTTTTTTCTCAATAAAAACTTTTTTTCTCCTTAACAATAGTGGAGTATGGTGTGTAGATAAGTGGATAAAAATCCTCATTTAAATGCATGAAACTCTGAGGCACTGACACAACAAAATGTGAACAAAGTTCAAGGGGGTGTAGACTTTCTATAGGCACTGTATAGCTGAATTGAAGGTTAACTTTCCAGTATAAACACTGTAGAGCTCTCCAGGTGCCACCAAGAGCGGGGCATGCAGTTTAAGGACATTTAAGAGTAAATAACTTTTGTTCACCTTTTGCTTACATTTTATGATGTTTGAGTGATTCTTAGTGGTTATGAGGACTATAGGTTTAAGAGTAAGTAGCAGGGTTCTGAAAAATATAGCATTACACATCCCCACGTGTTGCTACAACTGTTTAAATAACGTACAGTGCCTTGCATAAGTATTCACCCCCCCTTGACTTTTCCACATTTTGTAGTGTTACAACCTGGAATTAAAATGGATTTAATTAGGATTTTTTGTCACTGATCTACAGAAAATAGTCCATAATGTCGAAGTGGGGAAAAAAAATCTACATATTTTTCAAAATTATTTACAAATAAAAAACTGAAAAGTCTTGATTGCATAAGTAATCACCCCCTTTGCTGTGACACCCCTAAATAAGCTCTGGTGCAACCAATTGCCTTCAGAAGTCACATAATTAGTTGAATGGAGTCCACCTGTGTACAATTAAAGTGTCACATGATCTCAGATTAAATACACCTGTTTCTGGAAGGCCCCAGAGTTTGTTAGAGCATATCTAAACAAAAAGCATCATGAAGACCAAGGAGCTATCAAAACAAGTCCGGGATAAAGTTCTGGAGAAGCACCAATCAGGGTTGGGTTATAAAAAAAGATCCCAAACTTTGAACATCCCCCAGAGCACCGTTAAATCCATTATTAAAAAATGGAAAGAATATTGCACAACCGCGACTCTGCCTAGAGAAGGCCGTCCACCAAAACTCAGTGACCAGGTAAGGAGGGCATTAGTCAGAGAAGCAACCAAGAGGCCAATGGTAACTCTAAAGGAGCTGGAGAGATCCACAGCTGAGATGGGAGAAACCGTCCATGGGACAACTATAACCCGGATGCTCCACAAAGCTGGGCTTTATGGAAGAGTGGCGAGAAGAGAGCCATTGCTGAAAAAAAACCATATCAAATCCTGTTTGGATTTTGCCAAAAGGCATGTGGGAGACACAGCAAACATGTGGAAAAAGGTTCTGTGGTCTGATGAGACCAAAGTTGAACTTTTTGGCCATAGCGCAAAACGCTATGTGTGGCGCAAAGCCAACACTGCTCATCACCCTGAGAACACCATCCCCACGCTGAAGCACGGTGGTGGCAGCAT
The DNA here is from genome assembly GCA_030684275.1 of Acipenser oxyrinchus oxyrinchus. Taxonomy (NCBI): domain Eukaryota; kingdom Metazoa; phylum Chordata; class Actinopteri; order Acipenseriformes; family Acipenseridae; genus Acipenser; species Acipenser oxyrinchus. The sequence goes on from CM060252.1 coordinate 29,798,916, forward strand.
CATGTTATGGGGATGCTTTTCATCGGCAGGGACTGGGAAACTGGTCAGGATTGAGGGCAAGATGGATGGAGCCAAATACAGGGAAATTCTAGAGGAAAACCTGTTTCAGTCTGCAAGAGACCTGGGACTGGGGCGGAGGTTCATCTTTCAGCAGGACAATGACCCTAAACACACAGCCAAACCTACACTGGAGTGGTTTAAAAACAAGAACCTGAATGTCTTAGAATGGCCCAGTCAAAGCCCAGACCTCAATCCCATTGAGAATCTGTGGCAAGACTTGAAAATTGCTGTTCACCAACGGTCCCCATCCAACTTGACAGAGCTTGAGCAATTTTGCCAAGAAGAATGGACAAAAATTGCAGGATCCAGATGTGCAAAGCTGGTAGAGACTTACCCAAAAAGACTCACAGCTGTAATTGCTGCCAAAGGTGCTTCTACCAAGTATTGACTCAGGGGGGTGAATATTTATGCAACCAACAAATGTCTTTTTTTGTTTAATTAACTTTTGTGTCACAATAAAAAATATTTTGCACCTTCAAAGTGTTAAGAATGTTGTGTAAATCAAATGGTATAAATCCCAATTAAATCCATTTTAATTCCAGGATGTAACACTACAAAATGTGGAAAAGTCTAAGGGGGGGGTGAATACTTATGCAAGGCAATGTATCTGTATTTTTTTGTTTTATTGTTAACATCCTGACAACTTTGTACATGTATAACTTTAAAGTCTGTTTCAAAGCTCTTTTCAAAATGGTCTCTATATTAGAATCCACCTGGCAGTATCTTGGCCTATAGAATTGTAGTTGGCAGCTCCATCTGAGTACTTAATTAATCACATACTTTTCAACTGCTAGTCCCAGGGCATTTCTTCTCAAAAAGTACTCAAAAGGATCCAGCAATAAGCGTTTAACAGACTTTAATACAGGGCCGATAGTAGTCATTAAGCAAATGCTTCCATATTCAACACTGGGCGAGTTACTGGTGTTCCTCAAGGAACAACCTCAAAAGCGATGACACAATGGGAAATGCTGGAGAACACAGGATAGTTGTGTTAAATGACAATGTCACTTACAGTAGGTCACCATTAGGCATCTCAGTATTTTTTATAAGACACAATCTCAGGACTCTTTTTGGGGATGAATCTCTTTACCATTGATGCAATGCTTTTTATATACTATTAATTTGAAATATGATTCGGTTTACATACTTCTTATAGTATTATATGTAGAGATAGAGAATGGTTTGCAAAACTGTTAAAATTACAAGTTAAAATGAATGCTCTCCTTTGTTAATGACACAACCTTTCTATAGACATCGTGTCAGTGCATATTGATTGGGCTGACAGTACAACTCCCCCTGGACTCAAATGCCAGTGGTCCCTTTGTGCTCACAACCTAGCACATTCCACTACCAAGAGTCAAATTTGCACTAAACATCTCCTGTGACTCTTGACATAATGTTTTACAGAGAAAACTGAACTATGCCTTGGAGCTCAGAGAATTACACAAGCACAAATTCAATGCAGGAAATGAATATGAAACAAGACTGAAATTATGCAGTTAAATTTCACTATATTTTTCAGCTGAAAAATGTGAGGTTCATTAACATAAAGCTAGTGCATCTGTATTCATTTTTTAATTTCAGTGACTCTCTTGAATTGTAATGGCAAAACAATAAAAAAAACTTTTTTTATCTCAATATTGGTAACTCTCAGGAAACCATGCCAAACAAGCTGAAATGTCAAAGCTTTTAAAGAAAAATAATGTTAAACGTGAAAGGGCATATGAATGGTGCTTAGATAAATATAAGACATGTAACAAACAAAATAATGACGATATTGGAACATAAAAGGATAAAACAGTCCAATAAGACTGCAAGCAAATTAAGCATCTTCTTTCCAAAGACAGCTGTCCATGAATCATGGCTAAGGGCATTCATCATTCACTATTGGCAACCAATGGGGAGGCCAGCCCAAAAAGGTAAGACCCAAAGAAAGGGCAGCTCCTTTTAAGTAAATATTACAGTTTTGAGTACCAAGGTAAAGTGAGGCAAACTATAACAAGACCTAGTGAAAGCATGATATACTATCCTGATAAAGCACACGTGCCTGTCTGGAAAAACACGGGAACAAATTCCCTGCAAATTCCGATGACCTTTTTATGCACATTTGAGATGGGAGACTGTACAGTATATTTATACAAATGGATGAACTGGAAAGTTATGAAAAAAAGGAAAAGTCTTGTACTGTGTTTTCATTTTTCCATACGAGAGCTCCCAATTCTATTTCTCCTGCCAACAGGAGGAATCACTTTTAACATTCTTTTTGTGACTGCTGAATTTTTCTACAGCTTGGACTTACCTGGAAGTTATTGCTGGACACACTGCAAGGGTCATGTGTGCACAACACTCCAGCTCCTCAAGTTGATATGTTACGATTCATGTTGAAATAGATCACATTTAAAAAGAAAAACTGACCATACATCATCCTCTAATGTATCACTGAAGTTAGATTTTGTCATAAATATACTGTATATCTTTTTTTTAAAAATATAGGTCTTAAAAGTTTGACTCTTTGCCCTACAGAAAAGTTTTTTTTGTTGTTTTTTTTTTTAAATGTCTGACTTGGGGATGATTGTTCAGTGACATATTTCAAAAAGCATTGATGCCAGTAAGTAACCTGCTGTATGCTACTGTGTCCCATTCAAAATCTATATTTTATCACTGTAGTCTTTTCTCTTAGATTATATCAGATAGTGTTATGTGGTTGTAAAAGCCTTAATAGGAAGATACTAATATAACACTGTGTAAAATTATCATTTTTACAGTTACTTTCTATTTAGCTTGGCAGAAATACTGTAATGGATCTACTCCTAGCGGATGATGAGGTAATAATACTCACATCACCATAAGACACATACTTACCTCTTGACCACAGAACTTGTTCTTTACTTAAATGGCAAGACATTTGTCTTTGAACTGTAAGGTAGTGGTTCACGTCCAGCCCTGCCTTTCCATTCAATTCAATGAGCTGACATGACAAACCATTACAGTGGTGGCCTATGGGAAAGAATCCTGACCACTGTGGTTGAAACAGGTAATTAAATATCTGTGTTATGTGCGTTAGCATGTATGACGGCTTGCGAGAAAAGTTATTCTCTCTTGTTCCTGGGGGGCAGTGACTGGTTGCGGTGACGAGCGATGTTGGAACTCCCTGAGCCTAAATGGAGGTGCACTTGTATTTTAGCTTGAGAACAAGCTTTGATTAAGTAGGGGAGAATGTAATGGATCTCGTAGAGACTGATGAGTTTATAATACATATAATATGTAATTGCCTCTCGACTACAGAGCTTGCTCTTTAGTTCAATAGTAAGACTGTCTTTGAACCGTATGGTTTGATGTTTCCAGCCCTTTCCTTTCCATTCAATTCAATGGGCTGACATGCCAAATCATTACTGTATATCAATTATATTTTAAGTGATTAATGCTGATTGTCCCTTGGACCTCATTTACAGCTATTTCCAAAAGTTTTGTATCACCCTATAGAATAAACACATTTTGCTTCATAAAGTTGAATGAAACCTGCTGAATAATGTTACGTTAACATATTGAATTACATACCGATTTGTAGTTTTCCATATACTTGTATAATATTAATGATAAACCAAATTAAACTTATACTTTATATCATTTATATTTTCATTAATGTGTGTTCAGTATGATCCTCTGTAGATTATTATTTGCACTGCTAACAAATCATTCCAGCAAAAAAAATGAAAACAAGTTTTGAAAAGACTCCTCAAGGCTGGTTGTACGGAAGTGAGGTGGGGAAGCACATTAATGCTGATCTTTGCACTAAAGCCCATAGATCTGTTGTGTACTGAATATTGTGTGTGGCAGGAGTCGGTGTTTCAAGGGGGGAGCCATGTGTGCTGCACACATGGGGGGAGGTGTGTGGCAGGGCAAAAACCCTGCTTGTGTAAATAGTGTGTGTGGGAATGTAAGGTTGGTAGGGATGGGGTTAATTCTGTCCCTGCCAATAATCACAGGTGCAGCCATTCTCCAATTAGGTAATTGAATGCTAACTGAAGAATGGCCACCTGTATAAACGGGGTGTCAAATCCTTTGTTTGGTGAAGGAAGTTAGGTGAGTGGTTTTGACCGGTGTGTATGTTAAGTGAACTTTATCATTAAGGAGAATGCCCAGCCTATGTTGTATTGTTTGGCATAAACCTTTTGTTCTTTTTGTTTAAAAAATGTGCAAAACAGTGCTTCACTGCAGCTTCTATCGTAGTCTATAATTCCTGCCGGTAACATCTTGGGCCACAGTTGGTGTCAGGGTGGGATAGTGCCCCTAGACTCAGAGCAGAACTACAGTTGGGGGAAAAAATGGACAAACTGGCAGAGGAGTGGGAGCAGGAGCTGAGGTGGCTAGAAGCTGATTGGGCTTTTATTTGCGGGGCCTCCCTGGAGTTTGGGCACCATACAAGGTTTGTGATGACGTACACGAGGGATGAGGTGGAGTCCCCGGATGAGTCGCTCTGCCTAAAGGCCCAAGCTGCCTGCTGTAAAGCCTGAGATGGGCCTCTCTGCCTCCCAGGCTCCCTGGGACAGAGGTTTGAACGTCCTCCTCGTCTGCCTCAAGGACCAAGGCTTGTGCCTCGCCTGGGGGGAGGTTAGGGATTTGGTGCTATGCTGCCCCCTCCAACATCAGCCCGAGTGCTCGAGGAGGAGGAACGACCTGCCAGAAAGAGAAGTTCCCCATGCCGCTGCAAACATCGTCACTGCTGGAGTGCCCAGAGTCACAGCTGCTAGCATCACCACAGCTGGAGTGCCCCACGCCGCTGCCAGCGTTGCCACTGTTGGAGTGCCCCATGCCGCTGCCAGCATTTGGGCCACCCTCTTTAGAGGAGTCCCAAAAGTGGGAAATTTACTCGTGAGTAGGGGGTAGAAAGGAGGTTGAACAGACACCCCCTCACAGAAACCCAGGGGTCAACAAGGGGGTTAAATGGGCACCCACTCACAGAATCCTAGGGGTCAGAAGAGGGGTTAAATGGGTGCCCCTTTGAGTAGACCCAGGACCATCTTGACATAAGGAGGAGGTGAGAGGGGCACCTCCATCACAACCCCGACCAACCCGCCCGCCAACCCACCTTCAAGAATCCGGAGGGAGGGGCTCCCAGTGGCGCATCCAGTAAAGGTGCTCTGCGTGGAGTGCAGGATGTGCCCTATAGTCTGGACGTCGCAAGTTCGAGTCCAGGCTATTCCTTTGCCGACCGAGGACGGGAGCTTCCAGGTGGCAGCGCTCAATTGGCCGGGCGCCGCCCGGGGGGAGGGAGGGCTAGGTCGGCCAGTGTGTCCTCGGCTCACCGTGCACCAGCGACCTCTGTAGACTGGCCGGGGGCCTGCGGGCTTGCCTGTAAGCTGCCCAAGGCTGCGTTTATCTCTGACGCTGTAGCTCTGGGTGGCTGCATGTTGAGTCCGCAGTGTGAAAAAAAGGGGTCGGCTGACGGCACACGCCTGGAGGACAGTGTGTGTTCGTCTTCGCCCTCCCGAGTCAGCGCAGGGGTGGTAGCGGTGAGATGAGCCAAAAAAAATAATTGGCCATTACAAATTGGGAGAAAAATAATTAAAAAACAAATAATTGGCAACGACTAAATTAAAAAAAAAAAAAAAAAACCGGAGGGAGATAAACGGACAAGATGAGAAGGAGTTGGTGTTTCAAGGGAGGAGGTTGATGGTGGTGGCCATGTCTGCTGCGCACATGGCAGAGGTGTGTGGCAGGGCAAAAACCTTGCTTGTGTAAATAGTGTGTGTGGGAATGTAAGATTGGCAGGGATGGGGTTAATTCTGTCCCTGCCAACAGTCACAGGTGTGGCCATTCTACAATTAGGTAATTGAGTGCTAATGGAGGTCGAGGAAGTTAGGTGTGTGTGTGTTTTGGTTTTTTTTGTTTGTTAAGTGAACGTTATAGTGAAGGCAAATGCCCAGCCTCTATTGTATTGTTTGGTGTAAACCTTTGTTTTGGCCCTTGTGCCTTGTGTCTTTTTGTTTAATAAATGTATGCAACAGTGCTTCACTACAGCTTCTGTTTCTAATACCCCTTCTCCACTGGCACATCCAACCCGTGAGAGCTCGGTACGGTACAGATACGGGTGGTTCTCCACTGGGTATTTGTCGAGCCGAGCAAGAACCAAACCATGAAACTGTGGCCTCACAAGACATCTGAATCTGGCTCCGAGCCAAGCCAGGCCAGGGGCGGGGTTAAGGATTTTCATCACATCGTTGCATCAGTCACTACACTCCAGAAAGAAAAACAACAAATATGGCGGGCAGCGAGTGTGACACAGTAGCAGGGCTCGGCTCTACAGTGGATAAACAACCTGGCCTCTTCTTAATCACACCGTGAGGGCTTGCTACAGCCCCGGCACAACTCGGTTGTACAGTGGAAAAGAGGCTTAAGTATCTAATTCCTGCCGGTAACATCTTGGGCCACAGTGCTATCCTGTAACACTGAAATGCTTTTCCACCTCACTTCCCCAGAATCATAAATACAGCATTAGCAAAATGTAGATGATCTGAAGTCATTTTAACTAGGGCTGCAACGAAGGGTACATTTTGACCTTTATAGGTTCGGAACACATTACCGAAGGAAGATTCGAAACGATGGTACTAATTTGCATAATTTACTGGTGACGTCACCATAGCTACTTGTTTATATTTGATTGACAATCCTATTATTTTACAGGTAATCCATATAAATGGAATAAAACATTCACATGTAGTTTAAAAATATGTTATATAGAATAGTAATCATGTTTTTATAATTTAAATACAAATAAAAATACATGTTGCTTATTTACACGTAATTGATGTTGCTTGCGATATATACAATAAGTTTGCATTGCAGCAGCACCAACTGCAGTGGACTTAGGCAAAACAATGCTTTATTTAACAGTCAGTCACATTTTACTACTACTAAAAATATTAATAATAATACTAATAACTAGAACTGCCAGGCAGTTTTATATCTTCCAAGCTTAGTACCAGCTGGAAATTTTGGCAAGCTGTAACAAGTGTCAGTTTTATGGAGCAGTTTCAATTCAAAATACTGCATTAGTTCATTATCTCACGATACTTTAAACACCATAGTAACCATAACCCTATCTACACACTGTAAGGGGTTATAAAAGCTAGTTTTACATTTAGCCTTAAGGAGAGGTCAAAGGTCACAATATATGGGATCCTAAATGTGTTATGTTAACCATAAACCTATGTGCACTGTAAAGAGTTATAAGCTAGTTTTACATTTGACCTTAGAGAGGTCAATGGTCACAGGCAGGGTGACTTTTGGATAGAGCATATATGGGTTTCTGTCTGCGTTCCATAGTAACCATTAACCTATATGCACTCTGTAAGGAGTTATAAGCTAGTTTTACATTTTAACTTAAGGAGAGGTCAAAGGTCGCAGGCAAAGTTATTTTTGGATAGAGCACATATGCTTTCCTATATGTGTTCCATAGTAACCATGACCCTATCTGCACTAAGTCAGTTTTGCATTTGACTTTAAGTAGAGGTCAAAGGTCATGGTCAAGTCAATTTTTGAACAGAGCACATATGACTTCCTATATGTGTTCCATAATAACCATTACCCTATATGCACTCTGTAAGGAGTTATAAGCTAGTTTTGAATTTGACCTTAAGGAGAGGTCAAAGGTCATGGCCAAGGCAATTTCTGAATAGAGCATATATGGGTTCCTATATGTGTTTCATAGTAACCATTACCCTATCTGCACTCTGTAAGGAGTTATAAGCTAGTTTTGCATTTGACCAAAGATTTTGAAAGGTTTTTAAAGAAAAGTGTCATGCCGCCATATTGGTTTACGCACAAACACCATTTGTGAAAAACTCAATTGTATTGACACAGGGATGATGCTTGTCATCTTTGGAGTTAAAGAACACCGTTTTGCCATATTTGAATTCCATTGTCCCCAGGATGATGCCTACCAAGTAAAGAGTTAGTTTGTTAAACGGTTTGCAAATAGAAGCAGTTTGATATTTGTGGCACGTTTTGGAGAATTTGATGGCAGCCATTTTGGTAGTAACTTCTGCTTTGCACACTTGAAGATTTTGAAAGGTTTTTTCCAAAACATGCGCCAGCCCGGCATCTTGATTGACGCAGGAGCGCAATGTTTGTTGCATCTGAACTGTAATCTACACGTGATGATACCTGCCAAGTTTCATGTTGATTGGTTACACCGTGTGTGAACAGAAGCAGTTTAAAGTTTTGGGTGGAAAAATGACAATAATAAAAAAAGTCTTTACAATAACAATAGGCTTCCCAAGCCAGCTTGGAAGCCTAATAATAATATGAACTTTTGAAAGGCCCCCAGAGATTGGTTGTGCCTCCATGATACTTCAACAGTCGCTCGCATAGTTTGCATTCAACTTTTTATTTTGGTCTTCTGGCATTTAACAAAAAAATCCCAAACAGCAAAGGGGTTTCGAGACATTTCTTTCAATACAGCTTACGCTGTACAACGCTTTGCTGTCGAGATGGCGAATGAAGAAATTAAAGTTTTGCCTCTGGCTTACATGAGCTGGAGGGGGGAGGGGCAGACAGTGCTCAGTTTTCAAAAATTATCAGTGTTAGCATATATTTTGTTTCAAACATATTCTACCATAGCACTTCTCTCAACACTGTTTTGTACAAAGGGTATTCAGTACATATTTTACTGAAGCACTACAACCACTATAGGTACCCCCCCCCCCCCCATATAGAGTTGCTTGTGGATTTTAATACAACAACTTTTGTTTACTTAATATGCATTATACAAATCAAAAGATCCAATTTTGCATGCGAATGACATTTAATGTGTGATTTATAGTACTCACACATTGTCAAAAGGTTTCTGTTAACAGAGGGGGGCAAAAAAACATACAGTGCGAGAATGCCAACCTGACATACCTTCGAAGATTTAAAACTACCTTTGAATTCCTGGCTAGCGAATGAACCTTCGAACTTTCGCACACAGCCCTAATTTAACTAAGGCTTATACTGACCTGCGTTGAGATAATTCACACTTAAAACAAACAAACAAACAAAAGAAACACACTGCACATACAGTACTGTCTCCACAGCCCTGTTAATGTAATATATAATTCTAGTAAGTTCATTAATAAATAAACTTACCACTTCATAGTGTCTTGTCTGCAACTCTTGTCTGGTATTATACAAGTACCGAGGAGTCAGATGATTACAGCAGGAAACAGAGTATCTAGCAGACATTACAGATAAAAATAGAAAGAATTACAAAGTCAAGGCTTATAAAATAATAAAAGTTCTTCGCAGTACAAAACTTTGTGGTGCCTTTAGCAAAATACCTTAAGCATGCCACATAAGGTGGGCATTGTCTTTATAAGATGGCACCTCATAAAACAGCATTAAATATCACCAACGGGGCTTCATATTTTATCCAGCAGGATTTAGGGAAGGCATGTTCTATATCTCACATTATTAGAATGACATCTGCTTTGCAAGTCATGTACCCAGGGGGATACCTTGATAACTCATTTCAGCACTCATTCTCAAAGCTTTTGTGCCTCTCTAATGCTTAATATGTTTAACTAATTTTGAACAGAAGTTTAAAGCCTGCCATGGCCCTCTGGCCAAAACTGTATCTGTCAAACAACAGAACGGGCCTTTTATCAATCTGTACTGGCATAAAATACGCAATTCATTAAACAGGATGTCATTTGTTCTCCAGCAAGAAGTCTGATTTTCCTTGCATCGCTCACTACAGTGACAAAAAAGATAATTTACTGAAATAAGATAACAATTTCTGAAGCCGTACAGGCTGTGTCAAAAAGCATATTGCAACATACTTTTCCCATTCCTTCACATTCATGTTTTCTCTTGTTAAAAAAAATGGAAGAGACTGGCAAAACACAAAAACACATACATTTTTGTTCACGGTTAGCCCTCCCTCTTTTTCTATTGTTCTTAACACAGACAGGGTCGCAGATTGCAGACTAGAACTGCTTACTGATAAGAGACTGCAGCACACGCTTGCATAAACAAAGGTGCCAAGATTAGAGCATTAACAGGAATGAGATTTCAGAGGATCATCATGGAGATTGTGACTGCTTCCATTTAAATACATTGCAAATCAGGTAGCTATTCTAGGTGTGAGATGTAAATAAACATTTTCAATTTGGGGAAAAAGCAGAAGACTGACAATTGTAATTAAAAACTAATCTTATTTAAAATATATATTTATATAATATTACATGATTTTCTGGTAAACATAACACTACTATTAATAATAATAATAATAATAATAATAATAATAATAATAATAATAATAATAATAATAATAATATTAGAATGTGGCAATAGTCTTACAGAAACTCTTATGTTTTGGGATACCACTGCACTTGTGGGACAGATCACTCATTAAAATGCATTACTGGAAAATTGATAACTTTTTGGCACTTTCAAGACAGCTTGCTAATTCAAATAATTTGCATATGGTTAAGAAACAATTATCTATTCAGGCCTGCCAACATATTTAGTAAGCAAGCTAGAGGTCCAGTGGGGGAAACCTAGCTACAAGTAACCCACCCACTGTCATTCTCCATTTATTCATCTGCTCCACAACATTTCTGAAAGGTACTGTAGTGTAAATAGGGGTTCACCTGTTTGTACATGACCTACTCAGGGGAACAATAGGGATTGTTGATACAGATATTATGTATGCCAGGGATTTTACTTTTTGGAATTGAAAAGCAGGATAAAAAAAACATTCTCTACCCGGTATGTAGGTGTAAAAGTAGCAAAGTTCACCAAATTACCGACATGGTTTAACTTTAAATGTAATCAGACTATGCCAGTTCAGGACAATAAACAAATAACTTTTTTTTTTTTTTTTTTTTTTTTTTTTTTTGTAATTCAGGAAAATCAGACCTAACACCATGGAAAAGAATACCCCCCAAAAAATATATATATACAGTAGTTAAAAAGTTTACACTTACAAGTATTACACTTACACCATTGCAAACAAAGGCACACAATCTAAATTACAGACAGTGATTTGGGCAAATATGCAAATACAGCCTATCATATTTACCCACAATTTGGTTTAATCATAAAACCAGCTCAGTAATTCAGAAAAGATGCAGTTTATCTCCAAACATATATCCAAATGTACTACACCACAAATTCCCTTTTCTCTTTACTTTCTGAGAATATCATAAAACATTTACTCACACTCAGAGAGCACTTTTGCTTCTTTCCTCATCCTTCACAAAGTTCCAGCACCCAAAGGTAACAAACACTTTTTAGCATGCTGATAGGAATTAGAATTTATGTTAGGTTCTGATGCAAATGAGGAAAAAGAACATTTAAGATTAAGGAGGATAAGGACATTTTTTATGGGAATATTCACTTCTGTTTTTATTATTATGTAATTATTGTTATTGACAAATAAATATAGATTAATGTATACATTTAGACTTTTTTATAATTTGTCAGACATTATTTACTCTTTTTTTAAGCTGGTATTCTCCTGGCAACCTTAGCAACAAGCAACTTGGTGTTTCATACGAGTCATATTATATGGCTCTCCCATAGTAACGAAGAATCAAGCAAAAAAGCTACTGTAGAAAACAGTACCTCATAAAAAAATATATATATATATATATATATATATATATATATATATATATATATATATATATATATATATATATATGTGTGTGTGTCTTAAAATTAAAGCAGGGAGATGTTATGATTTTTGTTCACTAAGCTGGTTCATACTTCTGTCGCAGATTAATGAATATGTCAGGCGCATACATGCAGTCACTCCGACCATGCAACAAATGATGTTTTTCAACATTATCTGACCCCATGCGATTTCAGGTTGCAGACGCATGAAAAAAGGCTGTACGACTTTCCAGAAAAGACGCACGTCGCAAGAGTGTGGTTGACGTAATTCTGACCTGTCCCACAGGGTCAGAGACCCTCTAGACCAGGAAGGATCAATTACATCCTTCATGGGTAACACCTTACTGTAAGTGGAATTTTGTGTCAATAAGGGTTGGAACTTGGATTAAGAATGGAAATATTCATGATTCAATGGATTCTTAATTGGAAGTTGTGTTTGATTGACAAGATTTATGTTTTCTTTTCTTTACGAATCAAGATAAAATGGGAATTGCATATTATCCAAATGTTTAATGTATTTTTTTAAAGAATTGTATGCATTGTTTAATTTGTTTTGTCTTATTGCACTCCCTCCTTGGTGACAGTTTTTTTGTAAAGGCAGAAATCAGAAACGGTTTAAGGGTCCATTCATTTGGATGTAATTATTATTATTTGTTTATTTAGCAGACGCCTTTATCCAAGGCGACTTACAGAGACTAGGGTGTGTGAACTTTGCATCAGCTGCAGAGTCACTTACAATTACATCTCACCCGAAAGACGGAGCACAAGGAGGTTAAGTGACTTGCTCAGGGTCACACAATGAGTCAGTGGCTGAGGTGGGATTTGAACCGGGGACCTCCTGGTTACAAGCCCATTTCTTTAACCACTGGACCACAAAGCCTCCTTAATTGTTAGTTTTTAAAAAAAATTATAATTAAATATGAATATTATTATTACAGTAATTAATTGAATATACGTGTACATACTGTATATTAGTTTATCCTGTATTGCTAAACAAAAATATTTAAAATAAAAGTTTATTATTAATACTGTATATATGATAATTACAAGATTTATTTTAATGTACAGTTTGCTACTACAAAATACACCAACAAAAGCAATAGTATCTAAATACAAAAGAAAACTGTAATTATATACTTCTTTACATTAAATAATGGTTATATAATAATTCCTGAATAATTAACAGGCACATAAGTGTTACCTGTAGATTTAGAAATACACTAATTTGGTTAAAGGATTGGCATAGTAAGTCCTTCTCAGTCTGCATGTAAACATCAATAGATACCAATTTTGTTTATTTGTATTCTATCAGTTAGTCACACACACGCAATATAGGCGCTATGAAATTTCAGTTTGCATATGCTTCTTTTTATAGACTGAAAGAATTCAATTGGAAAAGCATAATGTGTTTCAATACCCGCCTAGTCGACCATCAATAACAGGCCTCCTTCCCATCACTGAGACAGCAGCATTATTTCAGTGTGGCCAACAGAATGTGTTAGGATACCAGCAATCCGAGGACTGATGTCACAGGTTTAGTATTTGTAGTGTTATTGGCATTTTTCTTCATATTAATGGATAGGCAGTCAATTTTCTTCGAAAGCCCCCACTATGCCACCTTAACGCAGAGACAGCCAATAATAAATTGTTCCAGTGCACTCCACTAGGTTGCATAGCTGCGAGCAACAATAAAAGCAATGAGCTGGGTGTCACAAAGTAACTCTGGTTCACACTGTTATTATTTTTTATTTATTGAAAACACAGAATATTGTATGCATTTATTAATGAATACACAGGCGCTCTTTGAAGGGGACCTGAGTCAATGTATTTGATATTCACACAGTGTGCGCCTATATAGTATTTTCATCATTTTATGGCCTGCCGTAGCTTGTTAGGCTGTGGCCCTCCAGTACAAAAAAAAAAGCAGACTCATATAGCAACACCTTGACGTAGATGTACAGCTGCTCTCACTGTGGCTGTCTCACCTTTAGCCCCGTCTGTCTACTGCCGCCTTTCATTTTCCGCATTCATACATCAATAAGCTTTGCATGCTGACACCTAATTTTGCAGGCTACTTTGGTTATGGGGGCCATGTTTTGCATATCACTCCCCACCCCCTCCTGACATCCACGCTCTTTAAAGCGAGAGACATCTCTTTTCTTCTTTTGCCTACTTGGATTCGGCTTCACACTTGTCAGAAACAGATCCCCCAAATGCAACTTAATTGATTGATTTCTTTTGTCTCTTTCTCTGCCTCTCTTCTTTTTTTCCTCTAGTTGACAGCTTCTGTAGGACTATGTTTTTTTTTTCTTTCCCTGTGATTTAAGCATGCTTATTGTGTCACTTAAGGAAAATAGATTTCCTCAAAAGATAATTGTTTGAAGCTGATTAGCGAGTGTAACTTACTCCATATCCCCAAGGCTGTGGCTACTCATCTGAAATTGAAATGTGGAGGTTTTTGTATTATTATTAGAAAAGTTCCAAGAATCAAGTTGAAATTGCTTGCTTATGGATGTCAAGACAACAACCTTCTTTGACATTGTTACTTTGTTCCAATATGTCTCATAATTATACGCTTAGTCATTTTTCCATTCTTAGTTTAAATATTCTTACACATTACATTTTTATTTCACGTTCAATACGTTACAGTTATGTTATATAACACCTACACACCATCTTAGAAAAATGAAGCTTATGGATGCATAACCTACTGGTGTCATGTACTGTACATTGTTTCAAAGAGAATATTGTTATCCTTAAGAATTACAGTCTTCTGTGAGATAATTGTATATTAAAATTATTATGTTGAACAAACCAAAAATATGGTTATGATGGTTAAGCAGAGGGGTGGGGGTTGCAGAAACACAGAGAAAAAAAGACATATGGATATCTGCCAAATCTAATGTAGTAAATTGATGTTTTCCCAGGCCTGAGAAAAGGACCTGCCTTTTAAGTAGCAAGGCTGTCATCTTTTGCATTTGTGAGAGGAGAAGGAGTGTGAATGTCACTTTCAAGTGTAGCTCAGTGCTCTTCTAATGAGAGATGGGGTCTCCTTCGGAGGCAGCCAAGGGGCCAAGGAGGAGCTGCCACCCCCCTGTAGCCCGTATCCTCAGAGGAGCCGACAGCTCCAGATAAATCAGCCTGTGTACTTCCTCCCCTTCTCACACCACCTGCAGTGGGAGGAGAGCGCTAATTTTCCTCGGAGAGAGAGACATGCAGACAGGTCACACAGATCCTTCATCATAAAATTAGCACAAAAATGGAGACGAAGGGGCGTTTGCTTAAACAAAAACAAAACCTAAAAGAAAATAGTTGAGTGGAGGGTATGGATTTCCATTTAGAATGGTTTAATATACTACTTATCACTTCAATATTTAATAATATGTATTATCTCAATATTTGATTCTTCTGCAGAATGTTTATTATCTTGTTATAGTGTACTGGATTAAAGGCTTGGCTTATAGGGTATATGGGAGGAAAACAATCTAACAAATGTTAAAAGGAACATTTCACTGTTTCAGGTGAAGAATTTAAGGGGGCTGTTATAAATTAACCTTACACGTATCAGATCCATTGTAAACAGTAGACTTTATTAGAAGATACCAATGTCAGCTATTCACCAGAAATGTTCCATAGGAATTTTACGTATGGGTATAGCAAGATCCCAGATTTAAGACCATAATGTTTTTATTCATTCACCAGTTACAGTCTTCAAATCCTTGTAATTGTATTTTTTACATTTCTAAGTAAATTTAAAAAAAATTTTTTTTTTAAACATGGAGAGAGCAAGGTCTTCATACAGAGCAGCATGTGGCTGTTAAACATGTATTTAGAAGAAGGGAGAGAGAGAAAGCTTTAAGGATTTGAGGCAAGAACAGGTGTTAGCTTGAACTTGAACCAAACACCATAAGAGGCATTGCATAAGTCTTTAAAGCTCTCCAGTGCAACAACATGCAAATCAGTTGACATGACATTTCCAT
Organism: Acipenser oxyrinchus oxyrinchus; assembly: GCA_030684275.1. NCBI lineage: Eukaryota > Metazoa > Chordata > Actinopteri > Acipenseriformes > Acipenseridae > Acipenser > Acipenser oxyrinchus. The sequence continues at coordinate 29,814,617 of CM060252.1, forward strand.
AACTGACCACAAATTACATTTTTAATTGTGGTTACATATATATAAAAAAAGAAAGAATCAGTTCCTATTTTTATGGCCGAAGTGAGGGAGTATGCAACAAAGATTTACATGATATATTTTGGTCCACTAAAGTAATTTCAAACACATATGGCTAATACTGTAGTTTTAATTACTTGGGGACATTGGCTTGATAGTAACTACTGAAAAATTCTAAGGAAAAAACAGTGTTACAGGGTCATTATACTGGAAACAGTATGTAATTACTGTATTACTTAGTAACTACTTGTTTATTAATTATTTTGTGTTCACCATTCATATTTACATTTAAATCGTATCTTACTTAATCATCAATTTGTTAAATTGATTATAACTAAAATAATTACCTGCTAATTATAGTAATTACACTGTATTTACAAAAATAATGATCATTTCTACAGTATAAATTAGTGTCACCACTATTTATTATAATAGTATTTTGTAACCTTCATTCTTATCATGGGCTTCTCTCCAATCCAATTTATTATTATTATTATTATTATTATTATTATTATTATTATTATTATTATTATTATTATTATTAATATTCATGGTGAACAATACTTTTCCTATAAACTTTGGTGTTTTACAGTCCTGTGTAAAATACAATTGGAATTCATATTCTTCATAAAGTATATACTATATAGCGACCCCTGAGAGAGACAGATATATCACCGTCACAGAATTTCAGGTGGCCAGTGCCTGCTGATAACTGCTCAGAGGAATAAATGAGAAAGTACTTAAGATTTCCATTGGTCCCTTTCCCTTTGAGCTTCCACACCCCCTCCACTCTTCACCATCAAGTGATGCACTCAGAACTACATGTGCATACTGGACAAAACATCTCTCACAAGCATAGAAGACCCACAAAAAAGAGATAAGTGTATTCATAAAGAAGCTGATTCCTGCCAAGCCCAGACCGTTATGTAAAGACGGATCCATTATTACACAAAGAATTAAAAAAAAAAACACAAATTCAAGCACTTGAATAAGTTGTGTTATTACTGCAGTTATATATTCAGTTTCCACAAGCATTGGATACCAAATATATATATATATATATATATATATATATATATATATATATATATATATATATAAAGCTTGAGATCCGACCTGCAAGAACAAAAATTGCTTGCATTGTTGTTTTCATTATCTTGCTTCTGTCATTTCATAAGCTTTGTATCTTGAAATGAAAGAAAGAAAAAGGGGGAAAAAAACTGTGAAATTAATCTTTTGTGTATGGCCTGATAGAGAGGAGACATGCTCAGACAAAAGATAGACTGGGAGAAGGTACAGTGATTGATGACTAAAGTAAAGGTGTCAGAAGTGTATTATGTAAATTAGTGGAGGCACAGACCATTTCAGAGAGAATGAGAAAGAGGACTGCAGAGTCGATGTCACCACGACACTCGTCCCCAAGCGTCAATTCCTTGCCATCTTTCATCTAGTCAGACAAGCTCTGCTAGCAATCTATTTGCTTTTAACAATATGAGTAAAAAAATAGTAATATTTGAATTATTAGCAATAACGATTGACCAGTACAGTTGTTTTTTTCCTTCCCCGGTCCTGTGTTGGTACATTATTATGCAGTTCCCACAAGTGCAGAAACAATAATAGTGCTAGCAAATAAACAGAAAAAAACAGAACAGTAAAATAAAGAAACAGTATTCTGACTTAAATAGAATACAGGACAATGCTTGATTTGAAATCCGATTTTCTGCAGTATCAAATGAGAGTCTGTATGGTGTATCAATCTCTTTGCTTGTAAAACACAAGGACATTTAACAGCACAGTAACTTGTACTGTACCATAAGTAAGGTACAGGACATAACTCAGTATACTGAAGAATTTTTACCCAATGGCAAGAAGCCAGAATCTATTTTATACTATGCTACAATGTCCTGTACAGTTTCACTACAGAGTTCTCAGTACAGGTTCAATATGATACTCTTTATTAATGTTTTCTTCTATTTGTTTATTTATCTATGTAGCTACTTACCTGTATTTCATTTTAAATGTGTTATTTATTTTAACATGCATTTTCACAAAACAGTTCCTTACAAAAAACGTCAACAACCTTGCTCTGTGCCGTTACATGTAGTACACTGTGTGCTGATAACAGGGTTAAACTCTTATTTTCAGATAGTAAACACGCTGCCAACTGTTCCTTAGGACATGCACTGTATACCAGCGACCATTAGATAATTGTTTGAATAGATAACCTGGGTTACATGTTAAATTAATTCACTTAATTCCACTTTATTCCACAATTGTGTAATGTAGTTCCAATGTAACTACATGTGTAATTACAAAATGAAACATTCTTCAGGATATCTTGGTATCTCGACATATCTCTTTTATCATAGTAATTGAAGGCTGACTTATTTTCATCAACCTCTTTGACATTTCCATTCATGTCAAAACATTCAATCCAAATTCACATTTACTGCTTGCCATTCATGAAAAAAAGACATCTAGAGGGTGCCATTACTTATGAGCCCAATTGTACAGTACATGTTGTACAAGCATTCATACACATATACAAAAACTCATTCACTTAGAAGAATCACCCTCCCATAGTCAATAAAGCCTAATTTAAAAGCTAACCTAAGAACACTGTTCTATCCATCTTTGCTCCTTCCATTGTAAAATACTGATAACATCTAATTATGTATGTATGTATGTATGTATGTATGTATGTATGTATGTATGTATGTATGTATGTATGTATTTGTATATTTTTAAATCTAGACTTAACTTGGATATTTTACGATTTTACCAAATGTACAACAATGGCTCATGTGTCAATGTCGGGGCATCATGAGACATGAATATGCCTTGTACTGTATAACAGATTTGCAGAAAAATACTTGCTTGTGGCCAAGTTTAGAGTTTAGAACACAACAAAATGTATTAAAAAATATGCAGAATAAGGGCAATAGAGACATGTTGCATAGGTAAAACTTTCTATTCCCTCAACAGAAATATTCGCTAATCACCTAATAAGTGTGAGCTGCCTGATGCAGAAAATAGAACTATTAGGATATCAAACATCTATAATATAAAGACAGAGTTCAGATTATTCAATACCTCTTGAGGAGAAAGCTGTTTTAGGCAAACGTGCACTGAGAAGTCACCATTTAATAAAATGACAAAAACAATCTATCACATATGCATGAACAGAGAACAATATAAAGAGGTTAACAGAAATTGATGACATCCATGCTTTAATTTTACACCGAATCTGAGTCTTTGGTGATTGAAATAGACAAAGATGTATAGGGTTATCTTGTTGAAGAGGCTCTGCTAATTACTGGCACTTGTCGTTTCTCCATAGCTTTATCTAAGTCACGAAGGCTAACTAGCTATCTCTCCCCAGTGCACATTGTTTGTTCAGCAAACTCAGTGCTGAGAAAGCTATTTTTGTTGCTGTGCCTCATTATTAATGGTTCATAAATAAACAAGTCCTAATATTTTCCTCAGTTAGAGTTTATTATGGAGACACTTGGTCTACAAAGGATTATCCTTATCTTTAATAAATAAAATAGTCACCTATAATTGAAATCTATTAGGACCAGTTATAACGGGAGGGATTACTCAAGGATAGCTTATACACTGCCTGCTTGTCAATTGCTTTACAAACCTGTGACTTTACATACATCACATTTCTGTTTTACCAAATGGTAGTAAGAATGAGTTCTCAATGTTCATACACTGGTGTACTGTTGTGGGGAAGGCATTTTAAATTTGCTAGTAAGAGAAATGTTCATTGAATCAGTCAGCCCCTTTTGACTTATATATATATATATATATATATATATATATATATATATATATATATATATATATATATATATACTGTATATATAAAACTACCTAACAAACAAACATAATACAGATTTTTTATATAAAGTGATTGTAGCTAATAAAATATTTCTATCTTATCTGGAACTATGGTACAGTACAGTACATTAATTATGCTTTTATATGAAACACAGTCTTTGTGTTCTGCTATGGTTTTGTACAGTATCTTCAAATGCATTCAAGTTATTCAATCAAGATATAGAAAGGTTGTGTGATGAAATTTACCAGTAGTCTAAACTCAACCAGCTCAGCTAGAAGATATACTAGTGTTGAGAGAGTCCGGGTATAGAACCTCGACTCTCTTAACACTAGCTCTTACTTTCTCTCTCTCTTGTCTGCTTGTGCAATAGGGGTACAAACAGAATAAATGGAGTGGAATCAAGCAATTAATGACTAATGATTATTTTTGTTACTAACGTTTTCCCCATTGTGTAGTGAAATTACAAAAAAAAATCGTCTTCAAAATTAGGTAAACACAATTGATCAATATTTAAATAAACAACATTAGCGGTATAGAAAATTGCTTGTTTTCATTCCATATATAACAAGCTACAGTACTGTGGTGAATATTGATGTGTACTGACCAGAAGGTATTCAATCCATTCTGCAGCAATGCCATCAGTCAGTTTATTGCATTATTATTGAACCAAATGTCCCCTGAAAGCTCCCTATTACAATCAATACCTTGTATTTGCAGGCACAGAACTCATTACAAAATACAGGCAATTTATTTTAAGTTAGATGTTTCCGTTCCTGATGCCTAATTAAGGTACTGTGTATGCTGGATTTCAGTTAAATATCCTGTAATAATTTGGAGCTCTGTGTGCTTTAGTATTGCTGCCACTGTGGGGAATTATTAAAAAAAATTTCAGCAAAACCTTTTACTGCATATATCTCATAATTATTCAATAAACTGGGGGAATGTTACCATTTTTCAGAAAATTAGATTGTTTGTTCTGACATTTAAAAATGTTTAAATTACGCCCTATTTTCCAATACAGAAGAAAATAGAATGATATATTCTAGTATGCATTACCTTGCACACACTGTATCACAGCCTCTGTACTGTCCCTGAAAGATGGCTGGCATGACCTATTTAAGTTTAACGTATTTCCTTTAGAATGTATAGGAAACAAGTTTATACCTAACTGGGTATTTGTTTCACAGATTTACTTCAAACACAAAAGGAACTAAGTTTGTAACTTTTGTAACTGTACATTACAAAACTGTACAACTGTATTTTGGATCTCCTCTTCTTCTCCCTGAGTTAGTGTGAAGGAAGAACAGATGCATCCTCCTGGTATAATGTAGCTCCCTTTGTGTTTCTGAAAAAACAAATAATAATGAAAGACAAGACAAAATGCAACTTTTAAAAACCTTTCATAGACTTTTTTCCCCTAAAACGTTCTATATTTTTCTTTTGTTCTATTTCTTACATTGCCATGAGTGAGAACAAACAAAACAAAATGCAACCATAATTAAAACACTGCCAGAAATATTTCTTATAATAGTACCTCCAAATGAATGACTGAGGCCCAAATTTATAAAGGGGAAAAACCGACCGCAAAAAGCCATGTAATGTGCATGTTCAGTACGGTCGCACTCAGCGTCAAAATAACTACCTATTTTATAAAACTAATTAGGTAAAGCAGGCAATTCCACAATCAAACAATTTAAATACCCCGCACAGCAATTAGCGGTGGAGAATTACACACCTCTCACAATAAATAGCGGGTTTGGGTCAACCCTGCGTGTGTAGGCTACAATTTCCAAAAGAAAATGAATGGCACACAAAGACCTCAGCCTGGTACTAGCCATGGTGGTGAGGATGCTCAGAAGCAAAAACTGAAATTTACCAATATGGAAGTAGAGATTTTGGTACAAGCAGTACTTGTAACACATGAATAACGTATTTACTTACATCCATGGCAGTCAAAAGGGTGAAAAATCCTTCAATTGAACAGCAATATGTTCAACAACAATAACTGCATACAGCTTCATACGAACAGTCTTCAGTTTAACTACGACTTATATCTTCTTAAATTCTTATGCAGTTACAACTCTCCTATTTCTTATGTATGTCTGCATTTCTGATTTTAAAGCATATCTGTATGGTCTATAATATAGCTACATTATTCAGATGTGCCTACAACCAGCTGTACTGTATTTGCTCTAGCTACAAACTAACTGTGTCATCTGTCTTTCTGTCCTTTTTTACTGTTTTCTTTCTGCTAAGAAATAAATAATAACTCAAATTTAACAATACTGCCTGAACCAGTATTGTTAAATACCAGAATGCCATATTACAAAACATAAATTTTGTAGGCATTACTAAAATAACAGTGGAGGATGAGCCCTCATTGTATTACATGTATATGAGACTTTTTCTTTAGTGTGCCTTGGAATATCATTCCATCTTTTCTTAATCTCCTCCACCGTTCTTAAAATAATGCCTACACTCTAGAAGTAAAGGCTCTCGTTAGAACCTTGCTTTACCACTGTGGGGATACCTTTTTAGGTGATTCTAAGAACCTTTTTTTTACATGGATTCTATATTCTCTATTTGCAGACTTTCTTTTTTGTCATGTAAACTATGAACCCTCAGCGCCCATTTTACAGTCGTAAAAAAAGTGTTTTTTTAAGTTATTGGTGATATAAAAAAACATGTTTTACAGGCATATAAGACTAGGTGATCATATCAACTGTAAGCAGGAAATGTTTGTAACCTAATTTGCCTGCAATAGTGCCTGTGCTTTGCCATTAACTCCCTGAGGAAATGAAAGGCAGATCATGATAACAGGTCAAGGTGGGAAGGGTGATTGCAGAAGAGCAGATAGACCTGGTCATTATTAGCAAATGGGTGTTGGCAGCTGGTATGGATAACACACTCGACTACGGGCGAAAAGGTTTTTTTTTTTTAATTTGTGAGGGGATTTACCTAGACAGAAACTAAGAAGAGGTATGCTGGGGAGCTGTTGTGTGGGTTGGATTTATTATGGATAATCTGGGCACCTTGCCACTCTGACTGTTTATGTGGTAATTACAATAATGAAAAAAATAAATAATGAATAATAAAATATTATAAATGTATATACAGCTATGACGAAAAGTTTTGCATTACCCTAAACATTGAACTAAAGTCAAATGACTTAATTAAAGTCGAATAAACCTGCTGAATAATGTTACGTTAACACATTGAATTATATACCGCTTTTGTAGTTCTCCATATACTTAACGAAAAACTGACAAAAAATGTAAAAATGTGACATTTCTAACATGAAATACTGTACTAATATTATGGCTTCTGGTAGACTTTTGCAATATCATTTTTTTGTTTAGTTGATTAAATGATATTAAATAAAAAATCTAAATTATTATATGAATTATATTCTTATAGTCTCAATCCTAAAATTCTAGGTGATGCAGAGTTCTCTGAAAACCTGACAATATCTACTTGAATATTTGAATAAGTGTGGCAAAGTGGTTTGCAGTGCGCAGGTGTAGACGGATGCGGTGCACAAGTAATGACAAACAAGTGATTTCAATGTTCAAACAATGTTTTATTTGGGGAGGGTTTGTAATCCAGGTCGTTTGTGACCGTAAATAATATTCCCAGGCAATGTTTAAACTATGGGTTACAGTCCCGAAATTATATACACAGTATTAAACATGCACAAGATAGACACACAATCACAAGTCCACAGTGAGTGCTAACGTGCAAGAGGTGAAAATATAATTTATCCGCGTACAATGGGGAAGTGTTGTCTGGGTTTGTGCTGGCCTTGAGCGACAGCTCAGGATCGTGTTAGCCATCTAATAAATAACAAACAGTACAATTAGTTCTCTCTTAACCATAGCAAAAGGGACAGATCACCTAGCCACGTCCCCTTTTGTACTGTCAGTCACGCACCCTTGGTTAGCGAGTGCAACCGTTTCTCCTCCAATCCGCGGTTGCCACATTGCTTCCCTTCTGGGGCGATGACTTGGTGTACCGTAGCTCCTCCCCCTTCCTAGATGGCTGACTTCCACCTAACCCTTGGAATGAATTGTCCAACCATCCAGTCCGGGGCACTCTATTCCCTTTACACAGTGCCCTCACAGGTCGGGAGGGAGATTTATAACCAAGATTCATTCTTTCTCTTACAATAAGGCAAAAAATATCAGCCTCAGCTCTCAAACTTTTTGTAAACCTGTTGTCTGATAGTTGTTTGGTACAATCTCAACTTAATTGCTCATCTGAATGATGGCATTCTATAAAGCAAAGCATCTCCTAACACCATGCCAGGGCATCACTTGAGATATGATTCAGAGCGGAAAGTACTCCCTTCCTAAGTCCTCTGTGATCAAAACAACATTCAACATCACCTGAAGTTTAGTTGTGTGTGGTTGAGGGGGCAGGAGCTAGGGTTCTTCCCCCACCAAAATATGTGTCAATCTCCTTATTTAAATCCCAAGTCACGCTGTCTTGCTCTTTTGTTTCCTTCATCCTCCCTTCCTGCTCCACTATGCTGCTCCACCTCTTCAACGGTCTCCCTCTGGGGGCAAGTGAAGCTCACTTCTCAACCTTCGCCAGGAAGATTTTTCCGAGCCAGAGGGGACCCCCAGTCAAATCTATCATATCTCTATTTTGTTTTCCTGTTCTTTGCCCACTGTATATTTCCGGGAGTAATACTTGCTTCCCAGCTTTGAAAACCCTGTCATCTTTTGTAAGTCACAAAACACTTCTCTCCTATTTCCATTTCTGAGGATCTTCCTCCACGCAGCCCTTCCTCCTGTCCTATGAAACTCCTTAAATCTGTCAAGATCAGAATTCAAGGCTGCATAGAAGGCAGCAAGGGACATGGCCCTGCTTTGTCCAGATTGCTCTAGAGTTTTTACCCAATGGCCAGAATCTATTTTATACTTAGTTAGTTGCTACAGTGTACTGTACAGTTCCACTATAGAGTTCTCAAGTAAAGTCTACAAGCTTATTTTTTAAATAAACAGGCCAATTGCATTACAAATGTTGTGTGGCTGTGTGGTCCAGTGATTAAAGAAAAGGGCTTGTAACTAGCAGGTCCTTGGTTCAAATCCCAGCTCACTCATTGACTCATTGTGTGACCCTGAGTAAGTCACTTAATCTCCTTGTGCTCCATCTTTCAGGTGAGACATTGTTATAAGTGACTCTGCATCTGATGCATAGTTCACACACCCTAGTCTCTGTAAGTCGCCTTGGATAAAGGCGTCTGCTAAATAAACAAATACTAATAATAATAATGACCATTCAATATGTAACTATATAGTAATTATTAGAGTGTAATAGTTGCCTGTTTGTTGTACTGAAATTATATTATAAATGAACACAGTTCAAAAGTATTGAAAGAAACTGGATTATAATGTAATAAATATAATTAGTGTTACTGATAATACTTTAGTTTAAGGATCTGGTATATACAAGTAATAAACAAATATACAAGTTATTAATGTTTATTAAAGGTTGCTATAAACAATATCATAATAACCGGTTATAGCAAACATGTAACTAAAGCATTATTAGAAATTTATTCGTAGCGTTGTTACATTTGTATTGTTATCCCTTATCATCAATTGCCAACACATTATTTAACTATATATAGATAAAGATATTTTGTTTTACACCTGATAATATTGTATGAACATTAAAACCAGTCTGGGTTTGTTTCTTTGTATCATTCTATACGGGCACATCCTGCTTGTAAATACAAATAATTAAGATATAATTCAGTTATTATCCTTGACCTTAACAAGGAGAAGATTTAGCAAGGTCTTTAGAAAATGTGCAGCACTGCTTGGAAGACAATTTATATCCATAGCAAAGATATCATTTTATAGCGCTAATCTTCATTGAAGCCCTCAAGAAATTCTGTTTCAATAAATGGCCTGGATTTATCAGGGCTTCGATTTTCAATATTTCCAGAACTTATTTAAGCTATTAAATAAAAGACATTTAAGCCGGATACATTCTGTATGATGGCAGTGAATTACTTAAATGCTTTTCAACAAAATATTAAATATTTAAATGTATTATTTAATTGTATTTGAACCTTAATAACATTTTTTGTTTTCTTTCAAGATCAATAACAACATTATAACCACATAAAACTGATTCTGCCCATGTCTGTCTCCTCCAGACATCCTCCTGAGCAAAATTATATGTGGAACATTTAGATGCTTGGAACTGTTGGTAAGCATATGTCAATGTAATGTAAAGCACTTACGTTTAAAACTTGTTACACTCAGCACTCGGATATCTGTTACCCAGATACATGTCAGTCACATTTTGCCGCCCTTGTATTAAGAATAAAATCAATCCCCATTATATATATGTTACAAATTAATGCACTTACCCGTCACATGCAATTTCCGACTCCGTCACCAGTTTTCTGATACAATGTTTGTCTCTTCAATGTTACAATTTATTTAAATATCCATCACAGCCCACATTTTGTTTTCTCTCACTTGCCAAATCAGTCTGTTTTTATTGTGCAGTTACACAGCGCTTCCTCCAGTTTCACCTCACGAAAATGCTACCAAAACAAAGCGAACGAGACAAGCTACAGTAATGTAACAGTTAATCATTAAACAGTTTTAGATACTGTGAAGTATTTTTTTTTTTATCTGTGATCTACAGTTGTTTTTGTGCATTTTCATTTGTAAATGAACTGTGACATTAGGGCCTTATCGAGCAATATATTCTGAAAATTTTGAATACTGACTTTAATTCTGTGGAAACTGTGTTTTCTTTTTATTTATCTTTGCTAAATTGCATTACCTTTTATGTTGTACGCAGTTCTGTGCATGGGTAACATTTTGATTTAATTTTGCTGTTGGGTTGTTAATGGGAATTTTACATAATGCTACAATACATACCAGATTTAAAAGTATGTACTGTATTACAGCCCACGTGTCATCTCTTTTGGCAAGTGATATTTTCAGACTCATATCGTTCTGAATTAAAATACTTCTGTTGAAAATATAGTACTGTACCAACAAAAAACAATACAGTATATCTAAAAGGAAGCCTACTTATTTTAAAACACAGTCCTTTCATCTATTTATTTTTGATATTGTATCTTTTTTGTGTTCCCTGAAAAACGGACAAGGGTTGGAACGGGCCAAAATGAAATAATCAGATATGCGTCACACGCGTTTAACCGTCACTGAAGGCAAAATGTTATAGGGTTGGGTATGTGAGTGCAGACTGTAAGAGAAAATTACTGTTGTCATAGAAGTACATACAATATCCGCTACAAAGTATAAAAATAAACAATTTAAATGATAATGCACAAGAATGTAGCAAGCCAATGGATTACAACACAAACTATCATGTCGGGACTCGTGACAATGGTAATTAATACTTAATAACATGTTCTTTAGAATTCGAGATGCCCACCCAGATCACTGGACAATGAGAGAGGAGGCACCATAAAAGGTAAAAATCGAATGCTTTTTATTTTACTCTTACAATACTGAACAACATAGCAGAAATCTATTTAAAAGCCACAAGGGGGCCAGGGCACTAGGTAACTAATATTTGATACTTTAAAAAGCTGCTATTATTCCTAAAACTACCGTAATTGTTTGCGTATAAGTCGAGAAACTTAAACCCAAAAGAGCAATCCTGAAGTTGGGGGTCGACTAATACACGAGCAAACATATGAACTGATCTATAATTTATATAATATAATTTAGTAAAAGCCTATATTTACTGATTGCGATGACCGGCAGCAGCATGAACGCTATAGAGGGGCATAATAATAATGTTACCTTTTCTATTAAGTGACCCTGCAGCCGAATCTCGCCCTCATAATGGGGGCTCGACTTACATGAGGTCGACTTTTACTCGAGCAAATGGTATAAATACAAATCTTAATTTTACACTATTTATTCTTAAAACCTTTAATTATAATTCTTTATTCTTATTACATTTCTTATTATTATTTGTTTATTTAGCAGACACCTTTATCCAAGGCGACATACAGAAACTAGGGTGTGTGAACTATGCATCAGCTGCAGAGTCACTTACAATTACGTCTCACCCGAAAGACGGAGCACAAGGAGGTTAAGTGACTTGCTCAGGGTCACACAATGAGTCAGTGGCTGAGATGGGATTTGAACCGGGGACCTCCTGGTTACAAGCTTGTTTCTTTAACCACTGGACCACACAGCCTCCTATCCTAGTATTTATTTTTTTAACATACAAATTATAATAATTCTACCTGCTAAATAAATACTTATCCCTGTCTAACTACATGAACCACAAACAATATGCATAATCAGACAGAACATAATGCATAAGACCTGAACCCGAGCCTCTGTAGCATCGTTAGTCTTAAATTAATCCCATATCAAGTAAGGAGGTTAATCAGGAAAATGACCACAGTCTGAGCCTTGTATCCCGTGCTGCAATTTGTAATCATATTTTATATGTACACTGGCAGGCCCAATGGCCCTGGAAATAAAGCCACTAATCCTGTTCAGTCCTCCTCCACCCTTAGTTGGGGGTGCAAGGGCCCTGTGCAAAAGAAAGTAGAAAACAATCAGAATTGCCACAAAACTTGCTCCCAAAGATCGTAATCCTTCTTGTGATATCTTTGCTGTTTCCTCAGATATCTTCTATGTTCTAATTACTTCCACCGCACTCAAGATATATTCAGTAGATTTTATAAGCAATGTTTTCATTTACCGCAGCAGTGATACTTTTCTGATTCTATGAAACAACAACAATCCGAGTCCTTCTTTTACTAAAGTTTGCCAAAAGTTTAGTATTCATTGTCTAACAGTGACAAAAAAAATTGTACTTCCCTTGTTTCTCAAGCGATTCTTTATCCACTTCTGAACGGTTCCCGTGTTCAGTGTCCATGATGTTTACTCCTACAATCCCCTTACTGAAGTCCGAAAAGCATGGCCGGCTTCCTGCACGCGCTTCTTCTTGTTCCTGCCCAACTTGACTCCTCTCTGTATTTTTGGTTCCGGTTTTATAGCAGTCTGTCAATTGATGCAGAATGGCATGCACATGTGGTAACTAAAGTCTGGATCCTGAGAAAGGTATGTGACTGATTGTGCTCAATTATTAATTTGTGGAACAAACAAAAAGATAAACAATATGCACACATATTCAAACAGCACATTAATCAAAATAAATCGCACGGCAAAATTCAAACGATATCTTAAATAATAATGACAATTTACGCAAAGGAACACATACCTGCACACGATAATTATAAATGATATACCACCCCACAATTTAAATTAGTCACTTGACAGTAATATTAATGTTAATAAATGGGTCACCCCTGGAGGGAAACCATAGCTGCATTAATAAAGAGTTGAAGAGCAGCAACATTTCCATCACTGTATGCAGTATATCCACCAGAAACAGACCTCTTTCTGTCTCTCAAAAAGTCAGTGTAAATATGCCACTGAAAACGAGCATCATTTGATGTTCCATATACTAATCAAAATGAGCACAATAACAAGCTATAAGCACAACTACCCTTTTTAAAATACCTGATCTTATTTAATTTGATCAAAAACATCATTCAGATGGGGCACAGTTATATGCAAAATGTAGTGACAGCACATACGTATTCATTGTGTCTTGATCATAATACAGTCCATTGACACATCAGGCAAATGAAAACGGATAGCGGTGTAAACACCTAATTAATAACTATACATCTAACATGTTATCACGTTTTGTACTTTGATGAAATCTAATTCAATCAAAAAAGTTGAATCTTAGCTAATAAAGCAATCAGTTTGAAAGGTAAATGAATAGAAAAAGAAGCCATATGATCTATGTCTTCAGATTTTTTATGAGCAGATCATTAGCTGTAGATTGGATCATTTTAAGCTTTTTTGTTTACTTTTTAATGAATTATGCGGGTATGTTTCAAATATTTAAATATTTCAGAATAAATATATTTTTTATTGGAACAATATTACCCACAATTTTGTATTAATGTCATGAAGAATTCAAGCAATGTTTGCAAATAATATTCTTAAATTGAATCATTGTTGCATGAATATATGCAAAATATTCATTTCTAGTACTGTGAGGGTTGAGTGCTTTTAAATTGGAGAAATCACTCATGACTTCACCTTTTCATGCAAGATAAAGTTGTGTGCGGTAACATTACAATGCCATGAAAGAAAAGAATGGAAAACAACACTGCATTTCTGTTACTTTAATCACTCTGCTGTTTGTGTGCTTGTCGTCTGCCCAAGATCTCTTTTCTGTTTGCTGTTATTCTAATCCTCATACTGGCTGTATCGCGTCACTGTGATTTTGCTCAAATTAAAAACCTCCCATAGAAGAGGTAGGGTTTAATAACTGGTGATGGAACCCCCCAGAACCAAAACTGTCCCAAAATGTGTTAGAGGATATTTTCACTCACTTGCTTTTAGGTTTAAGAAATAACATATTAATTGTATACTATGCTGTTCTGGAGGGATATTTGACCATTCTTCAATGACTAGCGCTATTAATTCCCTTGTTGAAGTGGAGGGGCTGGAAATATACTGTTCTCCAGAATGGCCCACAGTAAAGTTGTGATAGTTATTTATGCAGTCTTGTGCCAACTGTCTGAGCAGCTGTTCTTGCCCATCCTAACTGAAACTGACTAGTAACAGGGAGATGCAACTTTTATAGATTGCAAAATACATGTGAATAAGTCATGTGAGGGATAGTCATTTACACAAAAGCATGTGCTACATATTGTATTTTTTTTTTGTCCAACCTTTATATACAGCCAGCTTGCAAACATGTAGAATACGTTTGCTGTCCTTTTAATACAATGCTTCATTTATCATGGAAAACCCCTCTATGAACAATGGAATTTGCACTTCAAGAGACACTTCTTTATTGGAAAGGAGGTTCCAAGTTTATATATGGCTGAAGAAAACTAATATCCAAAGCAAATATTTTTTATTCATGTACCTAGATTAACAATGTACAGTTTTTGCATAATAGGTAGTAGAATCAAATTCCTAAGATATGAATTTAAATATAATATCCAAAATATTTTTTGTTAATATAATAAAAATGTAAAGTTGAAATTATCAGCTTATTTTTATGTAAAGGTATTCAGAAGAGTACTGTACTACAGCATCACATGGTGACAATGCTGTGTTCAGACTGGGTGTTGCTAAGTTACAGGGAAATGGAATGGACCATTGCCAATGATGAATTAACTGATGAGTGTGGATGACAGTAATCTTTGTCACTGGATGCAGTAGCTGTCTAAGCCCTGTCATTTTATGCATCTTATGTAAAACAGATGTACCCAGATGCTAAAAAAAAAATAAATCAGTTGTACTGTGAAACTGTCACAGGGATTTTCCTTTTAATTCTGCTTTTAAAAAAAATAGGTGGATACTAAATAATGCAAGTGTAGAAATGTATTTTAATGTTACCAAAAGCACTTACTTTTCAGAACGTATTATAGAAATGAGGGAAGTTCATGCAATAATAACTGGGCAGCAGTGTGGAGTAGTGGTTAGTGTTCTGGACTCTTGACCCGAGGGTTGTGGGTTCAAGCCCAGGTGGGGACACTGCTGGTGTACCCTTGAGCAAGGTACTTCACCTAGATTGCTCCAGTAAAAACCCAACTGTATAAATGGGTAATTGTATGTAAAAATAATGTGATATCTTGTAACAATTGTAAGTCGCCCTGGATAAGGGCGTCTGCTAAGAAATAATTAATAATAATTAATAATATAACATGCTCCAAAACAATTTGTAAGAAATGCTAAATAAGTCACTTAACACTTGGTTATCAAATTCGACAGTAACCATTCCAGTATAGGTTTTTGTTCAAAAATATGTACATGTCTAACTTTAAATTATATTAATTTGGAGACAAAATTATCAATGTACTGTAACTTCCTAAAGCTGTATTGTTTATCTATCCAGTTAATTTGTACACAGCTTTCAGTCCCCTTTGAATCAGTTTGCTCTGTTAGTTAATTAACCAAATAGACATGCCCCTGCCAATACTTGGGGGTTATAATATACAATTCCAAGTTCTGTGATAGCTCAGTAATCAAAAAAAGAAAGTTAAAAAAAGGGGGTATCATTTTCCCCAGGGGGTATATTTTACTACAGATATAGAGAGCTTATTGTTTAACACAGCATAATATCCTTCTTAAAAATTTTAAACTTGTTTCTTAAAACCCATATATAAACATCTCTAATGATATCTGTGATCTTTCATGAGCACTCATTCATGAGTACATAGTAGAGTGGCCAGTAAAACAATCTGGAACTTTTTACAATGACCCGAAAGCTAAAGTAGACATTTTACAAATAGATGGAGTCAAAGGATTGTTTGCAGTGTGCGCTAGTTACCAATATCCATATATCCCTAAATGTACATGTATTCAATAAACACATACATGTGTTGCTTCCTTCTGTATCAGTGCCGATATTGAATTCTCTAAGTGTTCAAAATGTGTGTTTTTTTTAATTTCTGTGAATTACCTTGTTTCACATAATGGAAGTGTTTAGCTGTTTGCCATAACAAATGTTTTCCAACATCCCAAGAGCTTGGAAACATGAGATGTTTTCATATTCCTACCACAGAATAAAAGGGCTGTGAATAATTGTTATCGATTAGAGCCTGTTAAAAGGGACACACTCCTTGCTTATGCATTTGCAACCAGTTTTGTGGAGCTAGCCTTCGGTTAAAACTCGATGTCTGGCACTAGAGCCTTATCCAGCCAGTCATTATTAAGCCTTGCCCAAACCAAATTATTGTGATGGCTACGTGCAAGTAGTTGTGCAACTACTGCAGCAGACGCGGATTCAAGCAATCAATTTACCCGTACTTATTTCTATGAGGATTTTATGGTAACCCATTTCTTTGATAAATGATTTTTACCATTCACAGATTTGTCAGCTGTTTTCTTTATATAAGAAGACATATCTGGAATGTTTGGTCAATTGAAATTTTGCATGTGTACATTGATAAAGATAATATAAATATAGATTTACAACATTGGCTATCAGTTCTTTATTATTTTTCTACCATTCATCCAGTAAATATAAAATGTACTGTATTAAATACTTACACACATATTCTACACATACACTGCTTTTAATACAAGTGTGTGTAAAACTGAAAAAGCAATTGGAGATAACATTGTAGCATTAGAAAAAAAAAAGCAATGGAAAAAATCATCCCAGCATGTACATCAGATAGATATTCCTGTTTTCTATTATCTTCTGTTTGTATGAAGCGGCTAACAGTTAATCTTTTTATATTAAAAAGAAAGAAAAAAAATCAACATGATTCCTCAGAGCCCCTGAGCCCGCAGCACCGGATTCTTGATTTACATTCATTGTAAAGATTTATGAGTTACTTTCCAAGAATAAGTTGAAGCTGCAAGATTTTTGGTGGAATTATTCAAAACAGTGATTATTTTTGGAAGTGATTATGCATGCACACCTGATCAGGGTGTCACCTGTGCCATCTCGTCCAGCATGATAAAACACGGCAATTCTCTACATTTCACCTTGCTTGCACAAAGGAAATTCTCACAAGCATAGATAAGGCTCTACTTGTGTCAGTTATTAAAAACTGTTAGAAAAAAAATTGCACTGGAAAACTTTGCAGTTAGCTGTATGGTGAGGTGAACTGGGCCAAGGAACGAAATACAGACCTGTAGACTGTTTGCTTTGCTTTGAAACACAGTTGTACATTTGTGATTCCCACATGGTATGTTGTTTGCTTACATTCCTGTTTCTCAACTTCTACCATCATGTGCTGGTCTGTTTAAAATTGTGTCAGTCCAGGTCAAATACCAGGGTTAATTAATTCACTTTGAATTCCTTTCTGATCCCAGTCCTCTGGAAATCTCTTTCTTCTCAGTCATAGATTACAGTTTTTTCACCCTTTTTAAATTTTTGTGCAATCTTAATTTGTTTTCTCAATTTGTAGCATTTGCTGTTACACCATGTGCAATCTCTCCCAATATGTTTAACCATACAAAGTTAATTTGTATTTTAATGTGAACATGAATTGTTTTTAAACACTTTACAAGAGGCAAAAGGAACAGGTTGGCAGCATAGGTGCATTTTTACCTAAATTTATAACAAAGACAAACTTTTGTATCTATTCAGGACTGTGAAGCTTTACCCAGGTAATGGAAAACATTACCTAGGCTTCAGGTAAAAGGAGAGTGCAGCTTACTTACCTAATGGGAAAATTGCTCTACCATAGGAAATGTTTAGAAAGTTAATAGTTATTAATCATAATCATACCAAATCATACCATTCTATTGATAGCCACCATGTGTTTATGTAAATAACAACTTTTGTCTTTATGTTTGGTGTGTGTGTGTGATTATTGTTTTTTCTTGTATAATTATATAAATATGAGGTACATTGCAGTGAAAGGATCTTTAAAATCCTCTTTAGCACGGGAAGCAAAGGGAGAATATTAGAAAGTTCTGTCAGGCTCAGTGAGTTAATGGTTATGATTAATCTAAATATGAAAAATATGAGACCATTAAACTTGCCTATCCTTGTACTGTACATAGATGTGCCCCATAGGTACCGATGGTTTGTGCTAGGGAGATTGAATACAGTTTAAGGTACACATAACATGTTTGCTAGATAACGATTTGTTTGGGAGGTCACACACTACGTACCTGGAAAACAGTGGGGTCATTGTGAATTAAGGCAGTCAGATGTGAATGCTGTAGTCATAGCTTTGGTAAATATATACAACTCTTGAGTAAAACTTTTTTCATCTGTTATATCAGCAAAAACTCTCTATTTTAAAGTGCTCTGGTTTGGTGTTACCGTATCTGTTAAATTCTGCCTAACAAACCACAGTCGCTTCAGCATGTGTCAACCTCAGTGTAACTGCATCCTCTTTTGGTAGCTAAAAAAAGAAATGGTCTACAAAAAACCATTGAAAGGATATGGGAACAGACGCGATATATCTGTATTATAAGCCTGATTGTGTAATAACATATTATTTAAATGTATTAAAAATGTCTCACTCAGCATGATGAGGTAGGTTGCCCTGCAATGTCACTTTTCTTGTTAGTTTTCTCTAACATGGCTCCATTGGGACATTCTAATTATTACATTACCCTTTGTTTCCCAAACTTCAACCAGGGAATTGAAATAGTTAAAAAAAATAGCATTTTTGTTTTTTTAGAATAAGGCCTTATTCCTGCTTATACTTCAACCATGGTTACTTATAGTGGGGAGCTAGCTGTTGCCCACCAGACCCTGCAAGTTGTATAGTATGCTAAAATAGACCATTATGTGCAATGTTTATTGATTTCTGTCATAGTGTTAACAAAAAAAACAGTGTATAAAACAGAACACTGTACATAGACAATATTTTTTGGCAAAATTAAAATGTATTAAAAAAAAAAATCAGAAGGCAAACAAATTGTGAATGAAGTAACAAGCTCATATAAAGTTGCCTTATAAATACAAATTTGTTGGCTGACAGCAGCATAACTGAGAGCATGGTCAACACAGTTAAACTGGTATTTCTGTCCACAAGAATGAAGGATAATTAACATAGAATTGTTTGCTGAACATCTTAAACATTGTACTCATATTGATCAGATACCACTGAATCTACACATGATTTAGTAAGAGCTAAAACAGGCTGTGGCACTATCTTTCAGTCTTATGCACCTGTGGTGGGGACTCAGGGGGAAAGCCCACACTTACTAAAACTGCAGACTCAATTACAGTATATTTTTTACAATTTCAGTAAACAGTGTTACTTTAAAGATTAACTCCCTTGTACTTATTTCCAAATAAAATTAGCAAGTACCATAATTTTAGCAATATAACACTAGCAATATAACTATACACAGGATATGTCCGAGGTGCACAGTATCCTATAGTAGTTTATGTACAACATAACTTCACAACCTAAGTGAATAGTAACCTGTTTTTATTGCAGCTAAGACCAAATATTTTATATTTGGATTGTCTGACATTATAACACAGCTACAGTTCATGCTTAATTGATACATGTATAATAGAGTATATATTAACACAGTTTACATTTTCTTTACTTTAGTTTTCTGCTTTTGGGATGCATGTTTTATTTCTAAAAACATGATAAGTGGAAGTAGTAAGTAACAAAAGCCTCCACTTTAAAACAAGTCAATGTGTACTGTAGTAGAAGTAAAACAATAAAAATCATAATAAAAAACAGAACCAGAAAAGAAAGCAAAGAAAATAACAATACAAATTAAAAAGACATTTCAAATGACGTCACTCACAGCCTGACAGCCTCATCGATACAGGCCGACACCATGGCAAAAG
Organism: Acipenser oxyrinchus oxyrinchus; assembly: GCA_030684275.1. Taxonomy (NCBI): domain Eukaryota; kingdom Metazoa; phylum Chordata; class Actinopteri; order Acipenseriformes; family Acipenseridae; genus Acipenser; species Acipenser oxyrinchus. Next base: position 29,834,847 of record CM060252.1, read on the forward strand.
GGCTCTATTAATTCTCCCAGCTAAACAGAATGTGTCCAGCCATCGCTGACTCCTAGGTGGGTCAGAGGCAGAAATCTTTTTGCAGCTGTCATGCCAGTCCTTAAACACTCTTGCCACTAACTGTTCTATATGTGATAAGACACTCAATTTGATTAATAATCAATAGGCACAGTAGAGTAATCATTTCAAGAAAAAAGGTGCCTCCCTCAACACTGGCTTAGGAGGGTCTTCCAACAAATAATTACAAGTTCAAGGTAAAGGTAAAGTGTTTGTGGCAGGGCTATTGGCCTGCACAGGTGGGAATTAGTGTTGGTATAATTTGTACGTGGAAATGGGTTTATTGTTGTCTTTTTGGAGTTGATTTGTTTGATTAAATTATTGTTTACAGACGGGCGCTCGTTTGAGACTTTTCTGCCTGCTGGGTTTGGTTGAGAGGAGGGGCAGTGGATGATTGGCTGTGCCAGTCCTCAATCAGCAGGTGGGCAGGTATCGAGCGAGTGTCTGTCAGTTTAAAACCATCCGGTGGAGATCGCTCGGGGCGACTGCAACGCCATGCTCCAGAGGGGAGCTGCGTATATTCGAGGAGAGAGTCCGCTCTGCAGGAACGACAGCTATGCAACCCTGAAACTGCAAGCAGTGCCGTATGAAGCAGCAGGAGTCGTTATATGAATACTGGCTCGTAAGTAGGTTAGTTTAGCGGATAGTGATCCCAGGAAGTAATGTACAGTGAGGGTTACGTAGTGTAGCCGGTTCCTGGAGCGGGACGCCTCGTTTTATAAGTAGTTTTTGTACTGTGTTTTATTTTGCCTTTTGAACAGCTTGCTGTATGTGTCCTCTGTGCGTTACCATCGCTGGTAACATCACATGACCCCGTTATTTTATTTTGTTTTGTGTTAATAAATCCTGCGCGCATGTGCTGGTGTTTCAACTCCACCTCCCATGTCTCTCTGAATTACCTAAGCAGCGGTTACCCACACACGTGACACGTGCACCCTATCACAGTGTTAGAGAAAATAATGAGAAGAATCGTTTTCTATAAGCGATAGTGCCCTCTCGATAAAGGCTCTACCGTGAGGTAGTTGACCTTGACTTTTGTTAGCGCCCTCGCCTTAGGTTTGGGAGACATAACTCCAGATGCGTTCAACTACCACACAGTAGAGCCTTCATCGACGGACACTATTGCTTCATCAATACCCATTCACTCCCTAGCCTTTCTGAGACTTCCTACATACTTTATGTTCCCATTGTCAATTGTGCCAATTGTATGTTTGTTTTCTAATGTAGACTAAGCTCCTCTCCTTTGTGACTTTAATTGGCTGCAATAGTTGACCCCATACAGTAACATAAACTGGATTCAAACCCAGAAGGTGAAAGTCTGGAACATTTAACAACTGTGCCACCAAGCCTCTCATATTGTAAATCCTCTGGTATGATAGCACAGGTGACTGTATTCTCCAGTAGTTGTCAGTTTGACTGTAGGCCAGGTGCAGTGTGGGCTTGTCCCCACACCTCACTGATCCAGGGCCATATTAATCATTGAGGGTTGTCAGTTAAACTAAATCAACAAATCCACCACTGGCTAGGATCTTTAAACATTTACTCAGGAAAAAATCATATCAGCCTGTAACAAAGCCGTCTCACTAGCAGTTGCATTTCAGAAACAGGAACATGCCAGCTTGGATATAATTTTGCTATAATTGGTGGCAGTTTAAGGTATAAACTGTATATAGAGAGCTGTGAGAGTTTAATAGAGTGGCAGTAAGGAGGGCAGAATGTGATAAAGTGTTAGACCTTGTGTGCAGTGGTTAAATTGAATGCCTGCCTTGAAAGTAACTGTCAGGCAACTTTAAATGGTTGAAGTTTTGAGCCGCAACTTATAAATAATAAATAATGAGAGAAAACTTTGTAGATGCAGTGAGCGGCCCCAGCACAATGGAAAATACACTGTCCTTCAAGTTAACAAAAGATCCTTCCTTCACCATCTCATGACAATGGCCCTGCAAATGAACATCCTCTGAATAAAAGCCTAACCACATTTTCACTTTCATTAACCACAGCAGGGTATTGCACAATTTGCCTGGCTTCTGCTTAGACCACTGTGCACCATTTTACTAGCAGCCGTTTGATGCCTTTTATGGCAGGTGATATATGGAGTGGGAGTTTCAGGAGTCATAAACAGAAGCCACAGTGTATCACAATGTGGTTTAGGGATATAATGACGGGGCTATAAAAAAGAGACGACAATACTGCGTTAGGGATGATGTATTAAATCAATAGACCGTACAAAGAACACAAAGTCAAAAACGGAATGTTGGTTTTTTTTGCAGTTAACAGCTATTCTTTTAAAAACGAAAAAACTAAAATAACTTTGTTGATTGAAAACATATGCACATTTTCCACATATGAAACCAGAATGATCAGCCACGTTATTTATTGTTTTGGGAAGAGCTGGAGGGACCTGTGCCTTCCCACTTGTAATAATGTCAATGTGTCTAAACTCCCCCACATACCCAAGACCAGACTACCACCCACCCTCCCCCAAACTAACGCAGTAGCCACCTCTTATCTACTTCAGGCCTTAGTGAGTACAAACAGGACTAAATAGCATTTGAGTTTATGCTTACAAGTAAATTGACCCAAAATAAATCTTGTTAGCTTCTGTTGAAGTTGGACATTTGAGTTGTGAGTAAATGACAGACGTTCCCCCCACTTCTGAAATCCTTCCATGCATAAAAGCATATTTATATTTATTCTATTTGTAATTCCCTTATTTTTAAAATCCAGTTGAAAAGAGCTTTTGGCACAAGCAAAGGGGTGTCCTCCTAGACCTAACTAACTAACAATACATAATGAATTGCCTTGAGCAGTGGTGGCATTTGTCCCGCGGTGGCCCTATTTTTACCAGTAATACTACCCTACAATACAGTGACTTTCAAACAGGGCAACAGTGACACTTTTAAATGTACTACCTTTTACTACAGCAATTGCAAAAAAAGCACACTGACAGAGACAGTTAGAAATTAACCTTTTGTGCCTTTGCAGTGACAAAGTCTGCAATTATAGCTGAATAATCCAGCTTTCGGCAAATCTGGTGCACGGTCAGTATCTGCCCTAACATTCCTGCGACACTGTAGAAAGAAAATTGTTTTTTTAAAAATGTAATGTTCAGGCAAGAAAAGATTGTCTGCCCTGACGCTACTGTAACAGGCACAGTCAAAATCAAACGCAAGGCAATACTGAGGTTAGGATACCAGTCCAGTAAATTTCCCTTGTAGATGTAGTTGAGCATCGTAAGAAGTGAGGACGATACTTTGGCTGAAAACGCATTTATTTGTATTTGTTTCCAGGTTCATATAAACACGTAGCCCTACGCATGTGACACCCCTATACATTTATTCCCCTCAAGGTTGCAGCATGGCGGTACGTGCAAGCAAACTTTGTTTGTAGTGTGTCGAAATTAGTTCATTTTTAAATGTCTTACCATTTAGCTTAAATCGTGGGTTACATGATTACTGACATAAACTTGTGGACGGCTTGTGTAATGGCTAATAAGTCATTCATTCTGGTGCAGACTTGAGGTGAATATATGTTTTTTATATAGTAACTGAACCACGACAACAGGGCCCCATGCTCCCTGTTTATATACAGTACTGTGCAAAAGTTTTAGGCAGATGTGAAAAAATGCTGTAAAGTAAGAATGCTTTCAAAAATAGACATGTTAATAGATTATATTTATCAATTAACTAAATGCAAAGTGAGTGAACAGAAGAAAAATCTAAATCAAATCCATATTTGGTGTGACAACCCTTTGCCTTCAAAACAGCATTAATTCTTCTAGGTACACTTGCACAAAGTCAGGGATTTTGTAGGCATATAGTCAGGTGTATGATTAAACAATTATACCAAACAGGTGCTAATGATCATCAATTCAATATGTAGGTTGAAACACAATCATTAACTGAAACAGAAACAGCTGTGTAGGAGGAATAAAACTGGGTGAGGAACAGCCAGACTCAGCTAACAAGGTGAGGTTGCTGAAGACAGTTTATTGTCAAAATCATACACCATGGCAAGACTGAGCACAGCAACAAGACACAAGGTAGTTATACTGCATCAGCAAGGTCTCTCCCAGGCAGAAATTTCAAGGCAGACAGGGGTTTCCAGATGTGCTGTCCAAGCTCTTTTGAAGAAGCACAAAGAAACGGGCAACGTTGAGGACCGTGACGCAGTGGTCGGCCAAGGAAACTTACTGCAGCAGATGAAAGACACATCATGCTTACTTCCCATCGCAATCAGAAGATGTCCAGCAGTGCCATCAGCTCAGAACTGGCAGAAAACAGTGGGACCCTGGTACACCCATCTACTGTCCGGAGAAGTCTGGTCAGAAGTGGCCTTCATGGAAGACATGCGCCAAAAAGCCATACCTCCGACGTAGAAACAAGGCCAAGCGACTCAACTATGCACGAAAACACAGGAACTGGGGTGCAGAAAAATGGCAGCAGGTGCTCTGGACTGATGAGTCAAAATTTGAAATATTTGGCTGTAGCAGAAGGCAGTTTGTTTGCCGAAGGGCTGGAGAGCGTACACGAATGAGTGTCTGCAGGCAACAGTGAAGCATGATGGAGGTTCCTTGCAAGTTTGGGGCTGCATTTCTGCAAATGGAGTTGGGGATTTGGTCAGAATTAATGGTCTCCTCAATGCCGAGAAGTACAGGCAGATACTTATTCATCATGCAATACCATCAGGGAGGCATCTGATTGGCCCCAAATTTATTCTGCAGCATGACAACGACCCCAAACATACAGTGAAAGTCATTAAGAACTATCTTCAGCGTAGAGAAGAACAAGGAGTCCTGGAAGTGATGGTATGGCCCCACAGAGCCCTGATCTCAACATCATCGAGTCTGTCTGGGATTACATGAAGAGAGAGAAGCAACTGAGGCTGCCTAAATCCACAGAAGAACTGTGGTTAGTTCTCCAAGATGTTTGGGCCAACCTACCTGCCGAGTTCCTTCAAAAACTGTGTGCAAGTGTACCTAGAAGAATTGATGCTTGATGCTGTTTTGAAGGCAAAGGGTGGTCACACCAAATATGGATTTGATTTAGATTTTTCTTCTGTTCACTCACTTTGCATTTAGTTAATTGATAAATATAATCTATTAACATGTCTATTTTTGAAAGCATTCTTACTTTACAGCATTTTTTCACACCTGCCTAAAACTTTTGCACAGTACTGTATATATATATATATATATATATATATATATATATATATATATATATATATATATATATATATATATATATATATATAGTAACACAGCAGGGAGGGGGTTAAAATCCTCCCAGCAGAAAACATGTATGGCTGCAAGTTTTGTTAATTGTTTTATTGTGTTGTTTAATTGTTTTATTAGTTAATTATGACCTGCACCTGGCTGTTATTGTAAATTAGAGCCAGGTGCAGGATATTAAAGAGAAGCAGTCAGTCTGCTGGAGGCTGCTGTGTGAAGAGCCCGCTTGCGAGTGTGTGCAGGCATACAAAGAAGTAAGGTATAGTGAAACCTGTTAGAGTGGTGTGTTACAACTGTGTTTATTTTGTTTTGGGTTTTGTTACAGGGAAACAGTTAGGCTGTCCTGTTTAGTTTATGTTCCTGGTTTATGTTTAGTAAGTGCTCAAATAGAGCTAGGTGTTTATTTTGTGTTTTATTTGTTTGTTTATTAAAAATAGTGCATCAGCGCATTAAAAATCAATTTTCTGTGTCCTGGGTCTGTTCTTAAAGGGGCAACAAACCGTGGAGTGGTGAGGTTATTTTACAATATATATAATGGCTGGGATGCAGTGCCTTTAGTCAACATAAACAATTAAAACAGGGAGGCAAAAGCAAGGAAGTCATATGTGTTGTTAACATGGAAGTGCAAATTAGTTCCACCACTGAATTTGATAAGACTTCATGGCTTATCAATGATATTTGTGTCACGTAAAGGTGCCTTGTGATAGAGTACTTGCATTTTAATATACAATACGTAACTCGTACCCCATACATAAAGAAGTTTACTTTTAATGAAGAAGATAACAGTTTCGTTGTCATGCAATACATTATCACATTTGCTGATCTGAAGAGATGAGATGTTGAGCTGTGTTGGTGCAAAACCAACCAAGACCAGCCACACACACCTGGGGTTCTTTAAGGTAGCCCCCATCCTTAATGTTGAATTTTTCCACCTTTCTTGAAAATGAGATGTATGTCTCAAGGGTTCTATCCTAGTTAAATAAGTACATTTGAAATTTGATAACCCACTTTAGAATACTGTTTTCTGTGGGGACTTTGGATTAAGTAAGAACTAGGGGTGTGCAGAAACTCATACTCATATTCAGATAATGAAAAGTTTACGGCCTTCGTACACATAAGCTTCCAATTGGCTTTTAAAACACTGAATGTGGAAGTTAACTGTCATTGATTCAAACTCAGTTGTAAACACGAGCGAAAGATTGCTTTTCTTGTTTTGAAATAAAAACATTATTGAATGGATTTCTTGAATACCTGCTGGTAAATACTTCTTTAAGGCAATTCCGAGTACGAGTTTTCTGCACAGCCCTAGAAGAACAAGAGTGCAAGACAGCTTGGGTATAAAGAGCTGGAGGTCCTGCTAATTCACTCTTATTCACTGTTATATGTTAGAACTTAAACAGCCAAATGCTATATTGGTCATTCCCTTAAGCAGCAGATATTCTACTGTGCGACCTCTAAAGGGGATGCATGCATGTCTGCACTATTTTTTAAGTTTTCTTGAACTTGAAATTCTGATACAAAACTGTGGTGTTACATTTCCAGATATTGATGACTCATTTATCCAGGTATAGTTTTGGACTGTCTGTTTGGCGTTCTTCTATATTAGGTTGTCCCTGACACACAGCAACCTCATCATTCCACATAATAACAGCCCTCATATACAGGCCTGAGTCAAAGTCGCAAGTCAATAAATCCATTCCTACCTCCCTTTCACACAAAGTGTTGAATAGCACTCAGAGTACAGAGTCACAAAGTCCTGCAGTCTATCACATCAAGGTTGTCTGGTGTCTAAAGTAAAAACTCTTTTTGAAACCAAACTGAAAGCACTTTCAGAGACAAAAACAATGCTGTCATCAAGTTAATAGGCTTGACAGACAGTCTATCCAGGACTATTGGTAAGTTGTGATACCTACACCTACATGGAGTGTATATTCTAGATTAAATAATCAAACAGGATTAAGTTATTATTCTTAAATTAAGATATATTTGATTTGTGAGAGGCTAAGAAGAAAAGAACATAAGAACATAATAAAAGTGTGAGAACAAGAAAAGGCCATTCAGCTCATCAAAGCTAGTCCCTTGTTAAAAGATTTTACCTCTGCCTGGTTGATAAAATGGCTTTACCATGTACTGAATGAAACTTCTTATGCAAACTTTTAGACAATCATTTTAACTCTAATTTAAAGTCAGTGTCTAAGCCTAATTTTAGGATGTTTATTTTACTATATTTTATCTCTTCCAGTTTTGTTCGCAATCAAAATCATGCCATAAATTATTAGAACATGTTGCTATAAAATTAGTCAAGTTTCTTAAAGTCTGTTGCATATGTTCTGTGCCAAGCTCAATGTGTCCAAAATCGTTAAGTTATACTATCTTTTAAAACACACAAGAGCTCAGAAATGCCAAGTATGGTAATAAATGCACATATCCTAATAGGTGTCGATTACCATGTTTGATTAATAGATATTCACCTATAACATTTAAAATCAATGTTATCGATAGACAATCTAACAGAGCTAATTATTTTACATGAAGACACACACAAGTCATGCATTTTTAATGGGGTTATCTCAACATAAGGTGAGTGATTAAACTACTTCTTCAAGTCCCTACCATTTAATTTCTGAGTCAAGAACTTAGTATTCCAGGAGTGTCATGAATCTGTTTTTCTATATCGCCAAACCGGCCACAAGTCAAATTTGCATTAGCAAATGGGAAAATACTGTACAGTTATTTGTTAATCTGATCTTTGTTTATACAACATACTTGTAATCCAGTTTTAATTAAATATTCACTATATCCATGGCCAATAGTTTGACACTCAGTTTACTTATGCAGTCAGAAAACACTATAATTATGTCTCCTACTATACAACCACATTTGAACGCTGTGTAAGCCCCATCCACCCAGTTCAGTTCACTCTGAAAATATATGTAATGAATTATGAGGAAATTTGACAGAAAGTTTTGTTCCATCTTGCTGTTGCTTTTTATCTATGGCAGCCTCATGCACACAGACAGACTTGCATGACGGCGACCCACACTGAATCTATTGTCATTGAAAATAACTCAATTTCCACACATTTCATATTTGTATAATATTCCTTAAAATTGTATATGCCATCATGTCCGATAACACACAGAGATACCATATAAGCAATTACTTTTGCAGTGCATGCTTATATTGTGCAGGAATGTGGTAGGCTATATAGTCACTTATTATACAGCCAGCATGGAGCTTCCATTTGTTTTATCATTTTATATAGCTACGAGAGCGAGAGAGAGAGTATTCAAATGAGTGACCACATACTGCGTTATTATTTTACATTTAAATTAAACATCCTATACTGCATGGCATACTGAAATCCATATCGTCTTAAATATAACTTTGTTTATTGATGATTAACTTCTTAGAAATGCATTCATAAAAATGTTAGATTGTGGGGAGCAATTTGTTAAGTGGTTAATAAACAGGTGAAAAAAGGCATACAGGCACAGTAATTTACTCACCTAACATGCAACTGTTTCACAATAAAGTTCTTAACAATCCAACACAACTCAGGATTGCAGTATTTTACTGAAAGTGAAAGAGCAATTCAATACAATCACTATCAAATCTCCCTCAGCTACAACTAATTATTGCTTGCCTATATCCATTGTGTGAGTCCTGTAAAATGTATAGCTGCTTTGACTATTGTGATTTAACAGCACTCTGGTATTTCACATACAGTTTTGGGAGTATAAAGAATGTCATAGGAAAAATGATGTTTAATCTCCTCCTAGTATTTCAAGGCAAACATTGTTCCCTGTAAGCTAGTGAAAAACTAAAACATACAGGAGGGTTTTGGCAAAATAAATGTTATTAAACATTAATACAGTGTGAAATTATAAAAATACTAAAGGCATACTGCAAAAACACTTCTGGTGCCAACAGGAATTACAATTACAGTTATGTGAAGGATAATTACTTCAAAAAGGTAATATAATAGACATTAATCATTCACTATAAACAGACATTTTTAAGTGTTTTTCATACATAGCTAAAATTAGACATCAAAACGAAAGGGTATGCATTAATATACATTTCATATAAGCAATTATGAAACACATCACTGATAATTTATGAGGAATTTCGAGACAAGAATTCAGAGCTCATAAGAAGATGCAGCGCATCTGCATATTAATGAAGCCCTATGAATCAGCTTGATTGGTGTAACAATTAAAACACAAGCAATGGGATACTGGCCGTTTTATTGACTTGTACCATATGGGTGGGAAAAAAGTCTTAAAATTGTGAACAGAAAGCTCATTGAGCCACGCTGTCTACAAATAACCAATTTCCTCATTGGTGACCTTTGACTCTTCTCTTAAAAGGGCATCAAAAGTAGCTAAACGGTTTCAAATTAGCTTTGTCATGTGTTCTGAATCACCAGTTGCTTGATTATAAAACAGTTATTAACTGCTGAATTCCAATGAAGAACAAATTCTAAACTCCAAATGTAGTCCTATGAACAATACTATTTCAACCCAAACTCAAAAGAATTACCACCCATTTAATGCTGTCATATTTGGTTTGTTTCTCTCAGTGCCATTACTTGTTCTTAAAAATAACTTAAAGGTTAATTACAGACCGGAGATGTTTCAGGTCCAGTAGTGGTTAGGGCTCTGGACTCTTGACCGGAGGGTCGTGGGTTCAATCCCTAGTGGGGGACACTGCTGCTGTACCCTTGAGCAAGGTACTTTACCTAGATTGCTCCATTAAAAACCCAACTGTATAAATGGGTAATTGTATGTAAAAATAATGTGTAAAAAATAATGTGATATCTTGTAACAATTGTAAGTCGCCCTGGATAAGGGCGTCTGCTAAGAAATAAATAATAATAATAATAATGATAATCTGTGTCTGCTTATTTGTCTTTCATGGAGGAAATATTTAAACCGTTGTGAAAAGCTACCCTGTCTGAGTTGTTCTTAAGGTCCTGGCTGCAGATGTTCAGAAGGGCTTCTTCCGGTCATGGTCAGCTCAAGAGGTCATTTCAAATCCATGTAATGGGGGGGGGTGCTTTTCCTGTCAAGCTCTAATGAAACTTTCCTGCTGCTTTAATTATCTGTGCTTGTACTCTGCATGCCTGACTGACTGCGGCTATGCTGTCCACTCACTCTTGAATGAACCAGACCTTTTATTGACCAGTTGAATTACTTACCTGTTATATATTTTTGATCTATAGTACCGGTAGTTTTAGAAAAAAAAACCTAAAATAACAACCTTTGAGAGCTTTTGTGATCTTGAATTCCAAAGGTATAGGACAGGTCGGACTGAAAAAAAGTCTGTTGCCTCCTTGTTTGGTTGGTTTTAGACCAATAATTGTGTTTCTCTAATACAAAGCACGTAAAAAATGAAATACTCTTTATGTACTGAAGAATTGATTGGACTGAGACAGCCGACATTGCATGCAAACCAAGTTGCACAGAATCATAAAGTTTAAGATATAGATGTGTGAAAGTATAAAAGGTCAAACCATGACTGAAAACTCTGGTCAAATCTACAACTTGACTGTGAATGACCAATAAATGTGTATTCTGATGAAACTGGAAGAGGATTATTTATAACATAATTTATTTAAAGAGCCTTCACTCACAGTAATTAAGCATAGGTCAAATCTTCATTTGTTTGTGCACATGTCTGTATCAAGTTAATTTATGATAGTTGGGGGGAAATGAATTGATTTCAATTGCCACACACTTTAAGGACACCACCTGTGACAGAGACAGAATGATTCTTGGTGATACATCTCCAGAGTGCCCTGGACTGGATGACCAGACAATTCATTCCCAGGGTTAGGCGGAAGTCGGCCATCTAGAAAGGGGGCGGGGCTACGGTACACTAAATCATCGACCCGGAAGGGAAACGATGTGGCAGCTGCGGATTGGAGGAGCGGTTGCAATTGTTAACCAAGGGGTCATGATTGATGGTATAAAAGGGGACGTAGCAAAGTGATCTGTCCCTTTGCTATGGTTAACGCTAACCAGAACGAGTCCCGTGTTGTGAAATCGTGAGTGTTTTGTTTGTTTTTGTCATGTCTAATTGTACTTGTTTGTTATTTAGGCGGCTATCACGATCCAGAGCTGTTGGTACAGGCCAGCACAAAACCCGGACAACACTGCACTTTGTTTCATGATAAATTGTATTTGCACCACGAGCACTATAGCACTCCCTTTGGACTGGTGACCGTGTTTGTATATTGTGGATGTATTAAAGACTGTGTTTATTGTTTCGAGACTGAACCCCTGGGTTAAACTGAGCAGTACACAACCTTGTGTACTACCATTCAATATTATTTAACATTTGTCATTAGACTTTGGATTAAAAATAAAATACCCTTGCATCTGGATTATCATTGTCTGTCTGTTATTGATCACTGCATCACTCCTGCACTTGAACACTCTGCTAACCACTTTGCCACACACTATATAAATTCATTTAAAAAATAAATAAATGTGAACGCTTGATGTTACTGCATGCTTTTATTTTAAAACTAGGGCAACTAATCAAGTGACAGACACAAGATTGTTTTGAAAGACAAACAAAATAAAAGCAATATTTGACCATTTGAATGTTTTAGGAAATGTGTGCAAAATATGTAAAAGAAGTGCTTGCAAGCTAATAGTTGTAATAAACCATTTCCCTCAGTTATATGGTAAATATAATAATGGCACTGGCAGCTGCTGTTTTTCAGGGCAGAGAAGGAACAGATAACCTGAGGGTCAAATATACTGGCCTCAAATTACATTTCTCAACTTGACAGAAGCAGAAGTTTGGAATTATTGTTTCAGTTTTGATTTACGCTGGGTGATAAATTAGCCAGAAGCCATGTGTTGCCAACACATGTTAAAGTAACTCCTGTGTCATGTTTTTATGCCATAGGTACATTTCTGACAACTACTGGAAAGTAGGCAGAAGACAATCCATACAGTAGGCTTTTAATCTCAAAGCTTTCTTTACTCCAGTCGCTAATGTATGTTTGTATGTATTTATTTATTCATTTATTTTCAAAAGGGAAAATCCATATTAAAAAAAAAAAGATTTGCAAGTGAAAAAGAGAAGTTAAGCTCAACTACAGAGTTGTTTTGTTCTAGTGTTATACATGTAACAGCTATTTTCTCTCCTTTAAAAAAACATTTTATTTTCAGAATATAATAGGCTCCAGAACACTTCTGGTGAAATGGCAAGCATCTCTCTTTCTATCTATAAACGATCAGGAATTTTTATTCCACTCTGCTGGCTGCTGCACACTGACTTACTGCACATTTGTATTGCTGCACATATAGCATCCACTGAAGAACATTGATTTATACAGCGCATGTCTAGTATATATAACACAGTGAACTGAAATTAAATGACAAGAAAACGAATTCAAACTGATTCTATTATTTGACTGATTGATATAAGTAAAGAAATTCCCCAAATTCAGCTGTTTAATTTAGGTTTAAACAGACTATTTTCAAGGGCTGATGTAAGGATACATGCAAAGTGATTTGTGGCTGCAAAACCCATATATAGGCCAAAATCGGCGTTTTGCATGCTCAGACCGTGTTTAGCAGCCGTAAAGTGGGACTTTAGCAACTACTAAAAATGCAGCGTATGTAAAGAATGGTTTTCACCTGGCTTTCTGTACCCGCTATCAAATTAGCACTTTGCCATGATATTGAAATGTATCAAATGAGGAAAAGAGCAAGGAATTGGGCGAGCAATTAAGAGCAGTATAAAACAACACACCTTCAGAGACCTGTCATTGGCCTCAGGATGACTGCTGTGGTACACTTCCTGATGCAGCGACGCTTGGCTCTTGTTGAGGACAGATAGGAAAACCTTCGGAGGGAAAGGGCATGACAAAGAGAAAACCCTGCATATTCAAACCTAGGGTCACTTTGTTTGGGATGCCGGAATATGCAGTGGTAAGGCATTATCGCCTATTCAGTTCAGTCCAGACTGCTGAGGAACACCAGCATCACGTCCTGGTCCTTCCACTGTTGAAGGGAGAGGCAGCTCCTGCTCCTTTCCCCCTGCTGGCTTTCAGGACGGCAATGGTTCCACCCCCTCTGGCTCTCGGGACGACAATGGTTCCACCCCCTCTGGCTCTCGGGACAGCAATGGTTCCACCCAGTCGTCTCCCTCTGGTGGCGGAGGCGGGAACAGAGGCCCGTCTCCCTCTGGTGGCAGAGGCGGGAACAGCAGGTAGGCTCCCTCTAGCGGTGTAGGCGGGAGCGGCAGGTAGTCTCCCTCTAGCGGTGGAGACGGGAGCCACAGGTAATCTCCCTCTATCTCTGGAGACAGGTGCGGCTCTCCCTCAGTCACTGGAGACTGGTGCGGCTCTCCCTCGGTCGCTGGAGACTGGTGCGGCTTCTCCTTCTGGCAGCAAAGGCAGAAGCAGCGGGCAGTCTCTCTCGGGCAGCAAGGACGGGAACAGCAGAACATCCTTCCCAGATAACGGTTGCGGGAAAAGCAAGACGTCTTTCCCTGTCGGTAGAGAAAGGGACAGCAAGCAGTCTTCCCCTGTTGGTGGAGACAGGGACAGAAGGCAGACTTTTCCTGGTGACAGATGCGGGAGTGGGAACAACAGACAGTCTTCCCTCAGTGCCGGAGACAGTGGGGTAGCTGGAGATGGTGGCTAGCTCGGTTTGGACAGTGGGATTTTGGGTGGTCGGCCACCCCACAGTCCAGACATCACAAATTCAGCTCCTTCTCTGGTTCCTCCCTCTTGGGTGCTGGATGCTCGGGCTTCCCCCTCTTGGTCACTGGACACTTGGGCTTCTCTCTTGTGGGCCCTGGAGTAAGCAGAGCACCACTTGATGGAACTGGAACTGATGGAGCCCCTCCCATGTCTGCGGCCAGGTAATCGAGCACCATGGCTGCAATGTCCTGGAAGGAATATCGGTTGTGCTGCATCTCCCAAGCTTCCCACCGCTTCCCATCTTGAGCCCACAGGATGTTAATCACCACTGGGAGGTCCCTCTTCACGTCCCCCTCGAGGTCCACCAGCCAGTCCCAGATCTGCCTCGAGGACATCTGCAGTGTTTCTTCTTGCGCTCGGGGCTGTGGCTCCCCAGGTCCCGAGGTCGTGCCTGAGGGCGGCAGCTCTTCCGACTTGTCCAGGGGTGCCTGGTCCTGGCTCGCTCAGGTAGACAACTCCTCTCCCTGATTTTGGGAGGGGCAGATGGCCATAAGGCAAAACTGTGCTGTTGCGCTTGTATTTTTTTAATTAAATAATACAAAACAAAAAGGCACAAGGGCCAAAATAAACCAACAAAAAAATAAACACAAACACATTAAAAAAATGAGTACCTTTCAAAAAATACACCAGTAGCATTCACTTGTCTTTTCTTCTCCAAACAGTCTCCTGTACTCTCCAACTCTCCACGACCCAGACAAAGGATTTCTCCTGGCTTTTATATTCTGTGGCTGGAGCCTAATTAATCAATCATTAACAACTACCTAATTAAGGCTCCAGCCACATTCTCACATGTATTTCTGGCAGGGAGGAATTTAACCCCCTCCCTACCGATCCAAAACAAACAATAGCAAAAATTATAGAAACAAATAGAAATAAATCATAACAATAACAACAAAATAATAAATACAATAATAAAGGGGCAGGCACCCAGTCACACAAATATATCCTCCTTTTTTTTGGAAACCATACACATTTTTAAATTGTATTTATTTATTTATTTACTTCTCATGCTTAAATCTGTTGTTCATTATGGCTGAAAATACGCTTTAATCTACCATCTGCACTGTTATTCTTTGTTCCTGAGCCAAAGTCTGGTGACTGTAATAAAATATACTGTGTGACCATTTACTTAAAAAAAGTGTCAGTAATAAGGCCACTTAGTCCATGTCATACTCTGAAGAGTGGGAAATTGTACTTTGTCACGCAATAAACGAAAGGGAAATATATATCAGTTTCCCCAACACAAACAACGTCAGAAATACTAGACCTTCAGTTTCCCCATGCATACACCATACAAAGAGCACATTTATGGTAATTTAAGAGCTACAGAACATTGTACATAGCGTTCTGTTACTTCCTTGTTACTTCAATATTTGGTAGTTTCATTTTAAAATAAAAACAACTTTTTGATAGCTAATGGTTCTTGCAATATTAGCAGTACAGTATATGCTGAAAATGTCTACATGGTGGTAAACAGGGTTAGCAACTTGTCCTGGGTTTCAGAACTACCCTTGTAGGTATATTACTGAAATGTCCAGGTGTCTGGAATTTGAGCAACCAGGCCTTGTTAAACGTGTTCTGAACAGATCACGCTTATCACAGCATCAATATGTCTCACCTGAGTCTCTAGGTTTGCTGTTAGAAGCTGTAGGGGAGGAGCAATTTATTTAAAAGGTGTCAGATTGCTTAAACTCATGGCTCCTGATCTATAAGTTAGTATGCCATGTTAGTGTGTCTCTTACTGTATAACAGATGTCATCTTGTGCAATCTGGGCGAGAGGTCTGTGAAGCAAAGGGCCCTACAGACAATGTATTAACTTTAAAAACAATCACAAACACAAGACTGTACTCAGGAACTACATTTAAATATGAAAAGTGTTCACCTTAGAAATGTGCTATGCATGCATGACATCTCTACACTGGATGTACTACAATCTTGACTAATCTGATTGGTTGATTTCTTATGTATGATTTAAAAAATGTAATAATATATCGAATTGTGGGAAGTTCTGAAACCCTGGATTGGTTTCTAATCCTGATGGTAGACACCTGCACATTCTAGCACATACATTTTCCTAAAACTTGTATGCAAGAAATTATAGAGGAAAATGTGCCTTTCTACCTGATCATGAGCAGTACCTTACTATTTGTTTATTTAGCAGACGCCTTTATCCAAGGCGACTTACAGAGACTAGGGTGTGTGAACTATGCATCAGCTGCAGAGTCACTTACAATTACGTCTCACCCGAAAGACGGAGCACAAGGAGGTTAAGTGACTTGCTCAGGGTCACACAATGAGTCAGTGGCTGAGGTGGGATTTGAACCGGGGACCTCCTGGTTACAAGCCCTTTTCTTTAACCACTGGACCACACAGGAGGCAGTTTGGTCCAGTGGTTAAAGTCCAGGGCTTGTAATCAGAAGGTCACTTGTGCTCCATCCTGCGGATGAGATGTTAAATCAGTGTCCTATTGTAAGCATGTCTGCATATAATGCACAGTTCACAGCCTACCTCTGTAAAGCGCTTTGTGATGGTGGTCCACTATGAAAGGCACTATATGAAGATATTATTATTATTATTATTATTATTATTATTATTATTATTATTATTATTATATATACATGGTGACTGTTACGATAACTAGCCTTCAAGTCGCTAGATGGCGCACTAGTATATG
The DNA here is from genome assembly GCA_030684275.1 of Acipenser oxyrinchus oxyrinchus. NCBI lineage: Eukaryota > Metazoa > Chordata > Actinopteri > Acipenseriformes > Acipenseridae > Acipenser > Acipenser oxyrinchus. The sequence continues at coordinate 29,851,543 of CM060252.1, forward strand.
TGTTAAGTACATGTCTGTTATAATCTTTACGCAGCACTAGAGTTCAGGTCTGTGTCAGTTGTAAGCAAGCCAGAATGCGTGACGCACGGCATTGTAATGAGCTACAATAAAGCTGAGTTATCTCAACCAACACACTGTCTTCATTGTTCCCGAGACACAACAAAACATGGTGTCAGTAGAATGAACCTATAAGGTATGTGCAAAAAAAAAAAATAACAAACCTATAAAGAAATACTACTAAATGAGTGACCGCGGCGTGTGTATAAAAAAAATAAATAAGTAAAAAAAAAAGATGGTGCTAGGTCAAATTCCTGTACCAGAAGCTATGAATATGAAAGGCGACACATACAATAACTGGACATTTGCAACATTACTGACTGTAATGGAAAAAGAATGCTATATACTTCAGCGGCACGTGGATATATCGGAGACAGACCGACACATTTCTAAAGCAATACTCGATGCATTGCAGAAGCATTTTGAGCCAACTCGAAACGTGATATATGAAAGATTTATTTTTAATACCTGTGAACAAACTCAATCTGAAACAACAGATCAGTACATTGCTAAACTGCGCAAAATGGCCGACTCGTGTGACTATGGGACACTGAAAGAAGACTTGATTAGAGACAGACTTGTCATAGGCACAAAGGACACTGCAGCTGAAGCGTGAATGCTATGTGAGCCAAAGTTAACGCTAAATAAAGCTGTAGACATGTGCAAAGCAAGCGAGCTAGCGTCTGTACAACTAAAAAAACTGAACTCCACAGAACCTGAAGCTGTTCACTATGCAATGCACAAAAAACGTGCAGAACACAAAGGTTATTTGCAAAACTACAGCAGCAAGAAACAGACATGCTCTCCAGCAAGCAACGAAGCTAAAAGCACAAAGCTAAGCAACTGCCTCAACGCACGCTAAAGCAAAATGCCCCGCCTATGGAGTCACTTGCAATCACTGTGGCAAAAGAAACCATTTCGCAAAGGTCTGCAAGCAAAGAAAGCAACTCCACCTTGTTGAGGAAAATGATGACTCAGATGAAGGCTCAGAAACAGACACGCTCTACATTTCTGACATCAATTCGATAAAATACGGCTTGAACAAGTGGTACGTCAATCTAAAGCTATCACCAGACTGTAAGGAGCACTACAATTACGCTACCAAATATACTGAATGTCAGCTAGACAGTGGATCGACAGTCAACGTCATGAGTTACAGAGACTTTGTACAAATCATGTAAGATGGAACAGCAAAGTTACGACCAAGCAAAGCCAAACTAAAACTTTATGACGACACATTGATAAAGCCTAAAGGAGAGTGCAAGCTGATAGCGGAACACAACAACAAAAAATGCAGACTGAAGTTCCAGATAATGCAAACAATACAAAAACCACTCTTATCAGCTACAACGTGTGAACGACTAAACCTGCTTAAAGTCAACAATGAAAATACTGTACATCATGTTGAAGACAAAACAATAAAGCAAGAAAAAAGCCTGACAACAGCAGCGATTCTAGAAGAATATGGAGATGTTTTTGAAGGACTTGGCTGCCTGCCAGGAGAACTACATCTGGAAATCAACAAAACGATCACACCAGTGCAACACCTTCCACGGAGAATACCAATACCACTGAAGAAAAGCGTAATGGAGATCATAGACAAAGTGGAAAAGAACAAAATAATTGCCAGGGTCACAAAGCCAACGAAGTGGATAAGCAACATTGTAGTTGTAGAAAAACCAGGCAAACTACGCATTTGCATCGATCCGAGTGCTTTAAACAAAGCCCTGATGAGAGCACACTATCAGATGCCCATGATAGAAGAAATTCTACCTGACTTGGTGAAAGCAAAGATATTCTCAGTACTTGATGCTAAAGATGGATACTGGCAAGTACGTCTCGATGAAGAAAGCAGCTACTTAACAACATTCTGGACGCCCAAAGGAAGATATAGATGGTTAAGGATGCCCTTTGGAATAAAACCAGCGGCTGAAGAATACCAGCGAAGACAACACGATGTATTACAAGGGCTTCCCGGAATAAACGTAATAGCAGACGACATTCTAGTATACGGCTGTGGAGACACTACAGAAGAAGCTACGGCCAACCATGATCAAAATCTAATCAGCCTCCTAAAGAGAGCCAGAGAAGTCAACTTGAAGTTGAACAAAGCCAAAATGAAGCTAAGACTTACAAGCGTGCCATACATGGGACATTTATTGACTGCAAAGGGACTGTCTCCCGACCCAAACAAAGTCAGAGCAGTACAAGAAATGACAAAACCAACAGACACAAAAGCTGTACAAAGATTACTTGGATTTGTAAACTAACGAAGTTCCTACCTTGCCTATCCGATGTCTGTGAACCATTAAGACGACTGACTGACAAAGACGTCATGTGGACTTGGCTACCACAACACGAAGCAGCCCTAGAGCAAATCAAGCACTTGGTCAGCAATCACCCCATACTGAAATACTACGATGTGCATGAAGAAGTCACCCTACAATGCGATGCAAGCGAAACTGGACTTGGAGCAGCACTACTTCAAAACGGACAACCAGTAGCTTTCGCTTCAAGGACACTTACGCCAACTGAACAAAGATACGCACAGATTGAAAAAGAATGTCTGGCCATTGTCTTTGCATGCGAAAAATTCGACCAGTACATACATGGCAGAGAGCACATCAACATACAAAGTGATCACAAACCGATAGAAACAATCTTCAAGAAACCTCTACTTTCAGCACCAAAGTGCCTACAGAGAATGATGCTAAGATTACAGCACTATCAGCTGCATGTGAAGTACAAGAAAGGTAAAGAAATGCACATCGCCGATTTCCTTTCCAGAGCTCCACTACCGCTCGAGAAGACAATGCATGCACACACACAAGAATGTGTCTACTCAATTGAAACAAAACTGCAGAAGGAGATTGAAAACATTGATCATGCCACCAACCTTAACTTTTCAACACAAAGCTTGAACAAAGTTAAGACGTATACGCAACAAGACGCATCACTGCAAACGCTACAGTCGGTTATCACAATAGGATGGCCTGAAACAAAACAAGAAACACCTACAATTATCAAAGAATACTGGACTTACAGAGACGAACTTACAACGCAAGACGGAATTATCTACAAAGGCAACAGAGTTGTAATACCCAAAGCAATACGCTCAAACATACTAACACTCATCCATGAAAGCCACTGTGGAATTGAAGCAAGCCTGAGAAAAGCCTGTGATGTTGTTTTTTGGCCAAACATGACTCATGAAGTAAAATACTTAATCAGCTAGTGCAGCATATGCAACGAGCATCAGAGAAAACAGCAAAAAGAAACACTCATACCACATCAAATACCAGAGCAACCGTGTAGCAAAGTGGGAATGGATTTCTTCACTGTGAACAAATCAGACTATCTGATTATAGTTGATTACTATTCGGACTATTGGGAGATTGATGAACTTCAAGACACGACTACAACTACAACCATATAATGCTGCAAAAGGCACTTTAGCAGACACGGGATACCTGACACGGTCATTACGGACAACGGCCCTCTGTTCGTTGGACAAGAATTTGAACAGTTCGCAAATGAGTGGGAATTCCGACACATTACATCATCCCCCTACCACAGCCAGAGCAACGGCAAAGCTGAATCAGCAGTGAAGATAGCCAAAACACTTCTGAAAAAAGCCAAACAAGATGGTAAAGATCCATGGAAAGCAATACTGAACTGGAGAAACACACCGACAGAAGGAATGAAAAGCAGTCCTATACAACGATTAATGTCAAGACGCACACGCACATTACTGCCTACAGCGCAACAATTACTCAAACCAAAGGTAGTCGAAGATGTAACTGAAAGAAAAGAAATACGTCAACAGAAAACAAAACATTACTACAACCGACAAGCAAAAGTTCTGAAAAAATACCAGAGCAAGAAAGCATCAAACTGAAATGCACTCGAACCAGATCCAACATTAAACCACCTCTGAAGTATTCAAAGGATTTTGAGACTTAAGCTAAGGACTCTGAGTTAATAACGTATGTACACAGTAAACAAGCTTTAAAAAAAAGAAAGTCAAGTAACATTAAGAATTGTTGGAGTGGGGAAATAGCTCATTGTTTATGTAAAAGGAGATGTTACGATAACTAGCCTTCAAGTCGCTAGATGGCGCACTAGTATATGTGTTAAGTACATGTCTGTTATAATCTTTACGCAGCACTAGAGTTCAGGTCTGTGTCAGTTGTAAGCAAGCCAGAATGCGAGACACACGGCATTGTAATGAGCTACAATAAAGCTGAGTTATCTCAACCAACACACTGTCTTCATTGTTCCCGAGACACAACAAAACAGTGACGATCAGAAGTTGTGTTGTGAGTCCTTCAGCAGTTCACTTTAGTGATGATTAAACTGAATAAAGTGGCTTTTGTGAAATGAAAGGTGAGGTACTACTTGCTTGTGTAGTTTTGGCTCAACTGGCTGAGCGTCGAAGTAGGTCGGAATCTCCACTCTGCACACACTCTACAATATTTTCTTAATTTAAAAAGACTGCCTATGCTGGGTCTGGAATTCCTTCCTTCCAACTGGCATCAAGAGTTTATTGGCCAAGCTACTCCAATTTGGCCCATGCCACTAAGTACAGCAATATTTAGTCAATTGCGGAATGCGTGCAGGTGCAGGTCTCCCACTTTAAAAGGGCCCCACAAACTGTCATCGCAATAGTACATAGTCAAGATGTACAAAGGTTTGTTTATAAGATAGCATTACATACTCTGTTGTTACAATGACTTCATTAATTGTGGGTACCATGTGAGCAAAAAGAATAACCATGTGTTCTCTTGTTCTGATAATTAGAAATCTGTAACTGTCTATTGTTAGAATAATTAGCTTTCAGTACTAGAACATCTTAGTTTCTAGTTAATTCTAACAAGATCATTTCCAACTGTTCCCTTTCCTTTTTAGGAGACTTTCACTTTGCTCCACATTACAGGCTTTCTTTGTGGCTAGTGCTGTCAATGCCTGCTTCTGCTTAGATGCTTCACACTTGATTGTTGGCAAAGATTGGGGGTTTTAGAGGGCTGTCAAAGTCTGTTTGGCACCCCCATGATACCCATACATCATTTTGAATTGGGGAAGTGTAATTTTGGGGGATGATGAGTAAAATGACTTGTATTTGGGTTTGAGTATTATGGGTGTTTTCATATGTGGTAATGTACTAATAACACCCAGTTGGGAAGAACCTCCACATTTCTATGGCACTCTTGGGGGTGCAAGCAACTCTACGGTCGGCTTTTAGTATAACCCCCAAGGCTTCTTAAATACTTTAAGCCCACTTATGTGTCCTGCTCACAGGGTATTGAACCCCCTCAGCTCCTCCAGCAAATTAAAAAGAAAATCATTGTGATGCCACTGAAACTGACCAGCCTTGTGTAAGTGAGATTCATAAACTCACTGCTATTGTTAACTAACTATGAGCCTGGCAATCAGAGACAGTAGTCACGCCTTTATGTTGTAGAGGATTCACACAGCACATTAACACATTGACCCAAATGAGCCTATGGCATGAGTGATCAAGCTACAGAACTGCAATGAAATACAACAGACTTAAGAAATAAAAACTCTGGGGCCTTAGATTTGTGACAGCTGACGCATTAAATAATCGCATATACAAAATGGCCTTATTCAACAGCTATTCAAATTTAGAATAAAAAAACATTTCATGTTAGTGTTACTCTAAGATTTAAGGGGTTTGTTTGTTTAATCCAAATTGGTCTCCCTTAAAAAGAAAATAGGATAGCTAGCTTTAAAAACAGACTTCAGGGATCAGCTGATTTTCTGTGTCTGTTTAATGTTTTATGTCCACACATTTTAGCACTGTTACAAGCTGAACCTTCGTCTTGGATACACATGACTCTGTGTTGAAACAGATTTAATCTAGCAGAAAGGGGGAGAGAAAAATCAATGCTTTTACATTAATAGCAGTTAATAGCAAGCGCTAACTTTTCTCAGACACCACTATGTTTGCACTGTTGAAAAGTAAAAAAGTAGGTGTTTGCATATGATTTCAATTGTCTTGCTTCCAGGGAATATTTGTACAAGTCTAAGTCCTTTAGATTTGTGATGTCTGTTAAATTATATCAGTCCCCTGATAGCCATAGGGTAGCCATATCCTTGGGCTAGGCCCAAATTCCAATCAAGCTATGCTGGGGCAAAACACCTTTCCTCTTCAGTGATTTTAAAGGTAGGGTTAATACATTATTTTGACAGTATTTGAGTCCATTCATAGACAATTCTGCTGCAAAATAAAAATGTAAAGAAATGTATTTTAAATTTGTAGACGTTTGAGAACGGGAAGTGGAAATGTCCTACTGTGTCAACAGCAACTGCTCTTCTGAGGCTGTAGTTGGGGTTACTAAAATGCTCTGACTCCTCCATATTTCCACAGCTGTGCTTCTGAATCGGGTCTAGTGGTCTAATGTGCATCCCTTGGTGACAAAATAACTGTCTACACTGGCATCCTTTTTACAGCCTGTGCACAATATGAGATATTTGTTTTGATTTTTCTGGTATACCTCGCAACATTATTATTTTATGTAGCTGTCACAAGTGACTATAAATTAGTTGGGGTTGTGCACATTATATTAATTTTGCTTTTGTATTTATTATATAGTTATTTTGTTTTTAGCACTTGTTATTTTGTTCTATTGTTTATTATCCAAATGAAAGCACTTATTTGTTTATGTTATTTATTTGCTAAGTGTGTGTTATTATTTCTACAACAGCATGGGTTAATAGAGGGAGATAATAGTCCCATTCCTAATTCCCAATTTAGCCACAGGTGTTTTCCAATCGCACCAATTAACTATCATTGATAGTCCCTTATAAAAATGTAACTAAAAGTACAGGAAGGGGTGTGTGGATGCAAGGGGAACTGATCGAAGGTCACAGGAAGTTGGATACCTTGAAAAACAGACCTGGACTGCAGTAATGGGGATCATAGGACATTGATACAAAATATGGAAGGAAGACAGAAGGAAGGACATTGTTGAGTTGGCATTTTGATTAAGGAAAGGAAAGAGGTCTGTTTTGTGTTTGGCATCTGGCCTAGAAGCGAAGATACTTGGCAGAAAGATTTATATCCACCAGCCACCTGATTGGTTTTAATGATAAGAAGTTTTACTGCTTCTCTTCAAGGCACCTCCATCCATGACCAATGCCCCAGAGGAGCGAACAGGCACCATCCGAGGGACGGATGACCATCTCCTTGTACTCACCCGAGGCGTGAGGTCCTACCCTACTTAAGCTAAGTACCAGTGGCCAGGTCATAAGACCAAATAGGAGTAGGCAGGGCTGAGAAAGGTGTAACTAGTGGATAACTAGGGACACTGAGGGAGTGTGGCCGTTAAGTGCTGTTCGCTCTTCCGTTATAGGATTCTGTGTTGCAGCACTGGAAAGGGGGATCGAGCCTTAAGACAGCCCAATAAGAGTCTTACACCGGGATGGACAAGCGGCTTTGGAGGCTTTTGGGTCGGTCACCTCCAGCTTTATTGTTTACTACTGTCGGGAGAGTGTATGGCAACTTGGATTAAGTACTGGATCCTCCCCTCTTAGAGAAGGCCTGCCATCTGAGATTCCGATGCCTTTTGAGGCCAAGGTGACTATACTTGAACTATAGTCTCATCAAATGATGCTAAAATATTGTTCTGGACTGTGGCGTGCAAAATTTTGTTAATTTGAAAGACTGTATTTATATTCTCCTGAAATCACAATCGGTCTTCCAAAGACATTTTTTACTAAATTTCTAGTGGTTTTTATATGGTGCACATTTTAGATTTCTTTTTCAGGGAAGGGGTCTGTATTGGGAAGAAAAAAAAATATTACAATTGTAGTATTTCCCTGTAATAAAAATAAACCGAATTTTACTTGTTTGTGTGGTTCCTGTACACTCATTTGGGAGGGTCTGGGTGGTCAGTTTGAAATCCAAACAACCTGCAGGCAGAGGGTTAGAAAAACAATTCACACTTAAACTTACCTGGAATTAATAGCTTAGACCCTGATATAGCTTCCCTAATATATGGGAGCTTTGTATTCTATACGGGTCTCTGCAGCCATTTTAACTTGGTTACCTGTAGTATTTGGATGGGGACCTCCAAGAGGAAATAATGTTGTGGACACCTTCACCCATGAGCAAGCATTTAACCAATTCCCTCAAAGTATTTGTGGATACTGTGCTTTAGAAGGGCTGTGCTTTAAATGTTTGAACTCTTGGTAGACCCTTGTTGGATTCATTCAAAAAATACATAATTTCATTGTTCTATGGGGCCATTAAATGAAGAGCTTAAATGTTATTGTTATTATTATTATTATTGTTATTGTTATTATTATTATTTTTATTATTTTGACTATTTTATTAATGCAGGGTTATGTTCAGGGGGTGTCCGATGGTTTTATTGAACGGCACAATCAAAAAGGGAAACTCATAAAGTGGCAGTTTTTATTTTGATTTGAAAATTGTTCCATTTGCCCAAGCTTATTTTATTGAAATAAGTTATCCAGGCTCTCTAAAATGGGTTAGTTCAAATATATTTTATGCAGTATGTAGAGATTTGGAGGGTATTATTTTCTTCCTCTGCACAACGTTTTGAGAAAGAGAGACATCTCTGTGAAAGCAGTTCAGTTTTGTCTGATGATGGGAAGCACTTCTGTGCAGAGCACATGAAAAACAAGGTTCTGAACATACAGGTAATCTTTGCCTATCTATCAGAACTTTCTATGGCTTTTCAGAAATGCATAACCTTTTGTGGTTTACTTTAAATATCTCTGCAGGGATTTTAGTCTGTCTGCAGTGGCCTGGTTTATCACTTGAACTAATTCCCCTCTGAACCCATTAGTACCCATTTTAAAAGCCGAAATGCGGAACCTTAATACATTCATAACATATTTTTGCATTGACTGATGGCATACTTCATTGTGCATAACATGTTCTTCTAAATGTGATACAAGTGAACCAATTACACATTTTAAATTAAACCAGTTACAGAAATATAAATAAAAAGTACAGGTAGTGACAATTTGCTTTGCTGACAATGTCACATCAGCTCCATTCCAGACACTAATATCTATATACTTTAATGCTGTTCCTTGTCGTTGTATATCTTGCCCCCATTCAGTCACTGTCAAGTTAGGGCATGAGTATACCTAAGTCTTTGTTTATCAAAACTGGCCTATTACTGGCTGTCACTGAAATTGACATAGCATTGGGGAGATAATATCCTTTAACAAATAATGTATATTATTTCAGGCAACCTTTCATTACACTGTGCAAATAACATCACATTGTGTTAGACAGATATCAGGGTCAGCAAATGCCAGGATCTGTCAGAACCATGGAAAATATTTAAATATTTGGCAAGGAGGCAGAAAGGTTGTCAGGTCAATGGTAGTCTACTTTCACGAAAAGAAAAATACCTAGGGACTTGGTCTACATGTATCAGAATTCATGGATGAAAAAAAGGATTTAAGACTGGCATCAAAACAATAGGATCAATGATTCCACAAAGGTGACCAGGAAGGCACAAGATCCTTTTTGAGACGAGCAGGTGAGTGATATTTCACTCACAGAGCCGCTTTCCCATGTCAGGTTTCATAACCTGTCAAAACCGTAGAGTGAAGAGGAAAAGGACATCAGGAATATGTGCCAAGAAGATCATGAAACAGAGGTCTTAATTCAGAGCAGCATTGATAGTGTTGTAGGCCAGCGTTACAGATGACAGGGTCTATTGTGTTGTGCACTGGAATGGATGGTTATTCCAAAAGAACCCCAGCACACAGAGCCAAAGCAAAACAGACAACTATGAGAAAGAATGCCCTTGCTTATATATAGTGCAATTGTTGGGTGACAACCAAACATACCAGAGTGTATACACCTCTCAGAATACAGAACCTTTGTGCCCACTAAACTCACATAGCATTGAGCTATAAATAAATCATGTCAAACATTTGATTGGTAACTCTCGCTTAAAATAACATCATGGAGAATATTATTGTGATAAGTTTCCCATCACCGTTATATTTATATCTACATATCTCTCCAAAAAGCAAAAATACCTTAATTAATCTGTGGTCAGAAGGGTCTGGTGGTTGATAGGGTAAGACAACAGCTACAGAGGATCAATTAGAATACACAATAACCCAAACACCCACTGCAGAGAGCAAGCTGTATGGAAATGGTCTGCTTAAGGGTTCTTCACCAAGTACCGAGAAACATCCCCTTAGTAATAAAGTGTCCTCGCTAAAAAACCTATACATATGATATCTGTTTTAAAGCATGTATTCTCAACAGCTTTAAAAATATCTGTTAACATGTCACTTTCCTGATGCTGATAATTTATCTACACAAATTTTTCAAACTGCAGCTGTACTGGAGGTCTTCAAATGTAATATTGCAGGGTTGATACATTAGAGTGTTCATGCCAAATGGCTGTCGAACTGAAAAATATTTTGATGAAAAACAGAACTTGGCAAAATAATCTGCTGTCCTTATATTGTTTTTATATAATATATTAACAAGCAGGTCTCAAACGGTAAAACTCAAAATATTCCAAGGCGTCTAAGGAATGCCAGGGGGATGTTAACTCTTTAAATGCTTGGTGGCTTTAGTGGTCTCAAACAAGCCCCAAGTGGACATTAGCCCACATCACAAAAAACACCACACAAAGTAGCAAATGTTGGAGGCTGCTTTGTTCAGAACTGAATAGCATGGTGAGGAATAAGTTGAGCTCATAGAGTTATGAAGGTAAGCTTGCAGGCAAATTGCAGACCCATTTTGAAATGTGTCATTGTGTCTCTCTTTCAGGCACACTTAATTCACAAGCATCACATTTTAGAATAAGTAAACAAAAATAAATGATGCAATGCAGAAATGTTCAGCAGTCTTACAGCTATTTCCCCAAGATGGTCGACTTCCAGTTCTGTCCTACTATCGAGCTGGACCATACGTGTGAAGATGTACCACCAACCTTACCAACAACCCTTCCTGATTGAGAGGTAGATTGTTCTCCCTCCCGAAAAAAAAAAAATCATCATTTTGGTGGCCTTTGCCCGCACAATGCTTCACTCGGAGTTATCTGGACGTTCGTGTCCCTCATCATATTTAACCACTTAAGAGGGCCGTGGTCCGTAACGAGGAGGAATGAACGTCCCAATAAATAATATCGAAAAGTGTATGCAGCCCATTTAATGACCAGACACTCTTTCTCAATGACAGAGTAGTTTCTGTCTCTGGGAGCCATTTTCTTGCTCAGATATAAAATGGGATGTTCTACTCCGTCTATTCTTGGGACAGGACAGTCCCCAGACCAACGTCAGAGGCGTCAGTCTGAAGGATGAACTCCTTGCTGAAATCTTGTGTAATTAGGGCAGGGGCTTGGCGCAGTTTCCTCTTTATCATATCAAAGGCCACCTGACACTCACCTGTGCTGGCTCAGTAGCTTCAGCTCTGTGACAGGATGTTCAAGTGGTGACGTCACAGACCAGGAAGTTGACACACACAAGGTAGTACGGGCTGAGTTGCAAATGCACTCTTACTTTTGTTAATCAAAATAAAATATTTAAACAAACAGAAACAAAAACACGGTGGCCAAAATAAACAGACAATAATTACACAAGTATCATGTTGGTGTAAAGCCAGCACGAGTAGCAATTGTTTTCAGTTTATAAATCTTACTGTCTCTCCGTCTCCTTTCTCCAAAACTATCTACAACTCTGATCAACCCAACAGGAGCGGCTGCTTTGCTTTTATATATGTGGCCATCTCCCAATTGGTAATTACTTGATTAATTTACAGATGGCCACATTATGCATGAGTTTAGCTGGATGGGGAATTTTAACCCAATCCTTGCTGTAAAACAATATTAACAAAACCTTGTTTTAAACAAACACAAAACAGTACATTTAAATAATAATAATAATAATAATAATAATAATAATAATAATAATAATAATAATAATAATAATAATACAAAATAAACACAGGGGCGGGGTGTACCCCGTCACAAGCTACCATGGTCTCTGTCTGTAAAGTATGGAAAATATGGGGAAAATAAATACTAAACCAATAAGTAAAATAATGAAAAGCTGTAGCAAGCATTTTAATGACATGAGAAACGATTTTCTTTTATTATTCTTAAGAAAAAAAGTGACTAACATTCTTAGGTTTTAAAATCCAGTTCACTCTAAGCTTAGCTTCAATCCCATAACTATCTATAGGCCAACAGTAGCTAATAATAGGTATTGACTAGTTCAGTGTAGGATGAATATAGTTCACCATTGGATCTCTAATGTGCCTGAGGTCACACAGGCAGGAAGATTGAGAACATGTCTCACAGGGCTAAACAAAAAAAAAATGCATTTTAAACTTTCATGATTTAGGAGAATATCTGCTATTTCGTCTTTGAGGGATTAACTCTTTGTTCTCAGAGAGCTCTAGAATCAATAACTACAATAAGCCCAGACATCTCTATTCTTTAATACAGCACACATATTGTGGTAATGGAATTTATTATTGATGCTGTTGTAAAATAACATTTTGGAAAAAAAACTTTTTTTTAACATTTTCACAATTTCTTCACTTTTCTTTGCCTAGGGAACACATACTGTCTATGACATGAGAGATTTGTAGAACAGTAACCTGTTGTTTTACCACTTATTAGCTTTCGGTTTCAGCCAGGCAGGTTGGAACTCTGAATTTTACATGGCCTCTTGTCTGCTTCCCACCACTCATTTTGTTACAATTACCCCATATGGGGGGCAAATTAAACTTAGAATGCAGTAAGTTTTAATAGAGAAAACAAACCAAGGTTAGCACTTTAAAAAATATCTATAAAAAACAGCCATTATAGAAGAAAAACTATAAAGGTTGCCTGATGCTACATTGGCTTACAGCTTACTCTTCAAGTACTATTGTCAATTGAAGCTCTATAAAGTTCAATATTACTTTAATTATCAATATGTAATGATATAAATGCATTTGAGAAGCTTGCGGTATGATCAGCCCCTAAAGTAAAGACTTGGCACTGGCCAAAGCATTTGTCAACTTGACTTAATTTCTTACATGTTTTACCTTTGAGTGTTTTTGAAGTTATGGATGTTATACTATGGCCAGCGCCTAGACAGCTGAGGGGTTAACATGTCTTAGTTTATTTGTATACAGATAGATAGACATGTGCTCTAGAGTCCTAGGCTGTATCAATGTGGGAAAGTGACTGATGAGCATTTCACAGGATCCACATCACAGATTCCAGTAAGATCTACCTTAATTTGAACAGCTGGCAGGGTCATTTACATTGAGACACACCTACTGCTTTTGGGTAGCCACCAGAGATTTACATGTCTGAAAACAAAAACCTTATGTAGGAATAAAGCTTTACTCATTAGCAATGCCCCCAATGGGAGACCTGTAATACCCATTCACAGGGGACTTGGGGCGGTAACTTTCATTACAGGTGATAGTGAAAGGTCAAAGGGGGTCAATTTATCAGTTTTACGCTTTGAGAGCAACAATAGAGCTCATTATAGATTTTCTTTTTACTCATGAATTGTAGGTTAAAACATCCAAAGCAGTATACTAGTTATTTAAAATTGTCTAATTGCATTTGAAAAAAATGTGCATGACACAAGGTAATTCAATGCAATAGAAATTCAAATTCATTATGCAGCTATTCTGAAAAGCAATACAATCCATATCCTACACTGACCTAGTAAAGGCTTTCTCTGGTACAGGTTTTTCATTGATTTATTGGGTGATTATAATCGGTCACATTATGAAACAATCATGTTTAGAACATTTATCTTTTCATTATACCAGCATATTATAATCTCATATGGTCTGTTTAATCAACTTAAATCATTCTTTGTGTACATTCAGTGGATCCACCTATTGTCGGCTCACTGGTCCTCTTCGCAGTATTTAAGGTTTTTTTGAAATTCTTAAGAATAAAGCTTTTAGAATCCTTTTTTGGGAATAACTAATTTATATAGTAGAAAATGCATTATTAAGTATTCAAAAAAATATTATAAACAAAATTCAACGCTTATTCTTAACAAGCAAGACTAAAGCCCTGGGCACTCTCCCCAATGCGATCAATAGCGATGTGATTTTTCAGTCGCATTGGGCAGTGTGTTATGCTTTGTGATGAGATTTTACAGGATTGGGCGATCGATTTCAGTCGGCTCGCAAAGTTTAAACATGTTTAATATTTTGCGATGTGATTCCCTCGTGTGTTATATCCACTCGCAAGTCTCAAAGTCAGCAACCAATGAGTTAACCACGTTCAGTCATATGACTAGAGACAAACATTCTTTTATTCTCTATTAAAAATATATATATATATATATATGCGCACACACACACACACACTATTAGCTATTGCAAATAAAAACATGATTTGGTATAATTTAATTAAAACACTATTAATAATGAATGAATCATGGTTGTAGCAGCAGTTTTTAAGCATTCTGTAAGTACTTAGCCTAATAGTTAAAAAGTGCAATGCTTATGGTGCTGTCAGGGCTTGCTTTCAAAAGATGTCGGCACGGGCATTGTATACAAACCAATGTAATACCTTGTGTGTGTGTGTGTGTGTGTGTATGTGTGTGTGTGTGTAAATATATATAGAGAGAGAGAGATATATAGAGAGAGAATATATGCATGTCTCCAGTCATATGTGGTTTTCACGATCACGCCGCCTTCAAGCCAACATTGATATGCGACAGTCGCATCGGGCAATGTGTTCTGGGCTTTATTCTCACCCTTATTCATATAAACTGCCACTTACTGAGGTACAAAGTGTGCGTCTGTTTTCCTGACTGGATAAAAATCCCGTAGTAAATAATAATTTTATTGAAGATTTTTTTAAAATGTATTTTTATTTATTTATTTATTTATTTATTTATTTATTTATTTGTTTATTTAGGATGGGTTGAATAATACAAACAAAGGATGGCTTCAGGTGCAGTAAAAGCTAACAGTGGTGATCCAGCTGCCATAAATGAAACTGAAAAGTTAAAGTTTAGGCCACATGAGAACAGGTTCAGACTCAGAGGAGCGTCCCAGCTGCGCCCCCACAGCAGCAGAATAGTAATTATTTCATTAGCTCATAGAAGTAGAGCCTTGCTACCCGACCCGAGCCCGACGGGACCCGACAATAAGTGTTGGGTTCGGGTCAGGTCGGGTGTAGTTTGTATATTATGGTTCGGGCTCGGGTTGGGTCAGGTCGGATCGGGTCGGGTTAGTGTTATCAGTGAGTGGATTCTGGCATTTCTAATTTTAAGTGACTATTTTTTTCTTCCTCTGTGTGCAAGTGCTTCCTAAAAAATCACTTCCTGCTTCACGATTTTTGTAAAACCACTCACCATGCACCATAAGTTCTTTGACAAATTACCTCTCTAATATCATCTCACAAACCCGCTTATTCATCCTGTGCAGCCTGTCAAATGCTGCATGATGGGTCTTAATGGGCTACAGTTCAGTTGCAAAGCACCAATGGTCAAATGCACACACAAAAAAAAAAAAAACACCAAGTGCAACGCCTAATTGATAGCTCTCATCAGTTGACAATTAATTGCTTTTTTAGATAATGACACAAACTATTTCGTTCCAGTTAATGATACAAATCGTATTTGTCCTTGCGACAGGATGGCGTGTGTGGTGACGTCAGGCCAGAAGCAGGAAAGAAAAACACAGGCAGTAGTGCAGGGCAAAAAGACGCTGCATGCCGTTTATTTAAATAATACAAAAATAAAATAAAAGGTTTAACAAAAACACAGAGCAAAATAAATGGTCAAACAAAAAAACAAAGTCTCGAACACAAAAGAACGCTGAGGTCAGGCTGAACAACTGCCTTCACTGATCCTTATACATAAAAATGAATCCAGTTCTTACTTTTAGTTTAGTTTTTTGTTTTGCTTTGTTTTTCTCCACTGTCTCTCTCGCACCCGTTTCTCCTTCCAAACATCCGCCCCCTTCTGAGTCGAGAGTGGGTATTTTATATTCGTGGCTGGAGCCTTAATTACCTATTAATAAATTACCTTATTAAGGCTCCAACCACATTCCCACGGGAGTTTTAGGGAAGGGGTTTTAACTCCATCCTCACCGACTACATATTACAAGACCGGCTCTTTCGCAGGTCTCAAACAGTAAATAATAAACGTTCGCCCGCACATAAACACAATAATGATTAGGACGGACGGCCACAAATACAATAATAATAATAATAATAATAATAATAATAATAATAATAATAATAATAATAATACAAAACATACAAATATACAAATAATAATACATGGGTGGGGTGTACCCCGTCACAGTCCTGTAGTAAACTATATGCATTTGTTTAAATGTAAAGAATGACTAAATGTACAATATTAAAACACTGCTCTTAAATTCTCGCATTCGTAATGTGCTGTCATAGGCGACCCACTTTATATCACGAATTATGCCTGCACGGCAATCATGATATAAAGTTGGTTCATCTGTATATAAGCTGATGGAGTAAAAAAAAATAAACTATCAACAGGAGAATGTGTAGCAGTGGAACATTCCATTGCTGGAAAGGATATGTCTAAATCCACTGTTTGGAAAAATGATGACATTGTTGCATTCAACGATAATAAAAGTCCATGTTGCTATGTACAATGCAAATTTTGCAAAATATTACTGAAATATGACAGCAAAAAGACAGGAAATTCATCTATGCAGCGGCACACTGAAAAGTGATGTATTTGTCCTGTAGCTGTTTTAAAAGCCATAGTTGTGGTGTAATATTTGTTGTTGAACGTTAATTTTGCGGTTTGATAGGATATAGGTTTGTCCAAAATGAGTATGCGAATTTGCAAGAGGATCTTCTGTGTTGCTATTTATGGTAACAAAGTTTTGAAGAAGCCTGATGTTATCTTCTTTTAAATCATGCAGTGCTGGATTGCTAGGAAAGGAAGTAAATGAGATATGATTAATTGAGAGTGATTTTTTATTTATTTATTTACATTTGAACTGGAAACCAGGAATACTGTACACAGCGCATGCAAGGAATATATTTGTGGAGATGGTCCAGTCGGGTATGCAAATATTTCAAAAGTCTTGGGCTCGGGTCGGGTTTGGATTTTGTTTGGTTTGGTTGGGTTTGGATCGGTTTTAAATTTAGGCCTCTACTGCTGACCTCTACATAGAAGATCCTGCTCCTCTCCTGCTGTGCACGCGCACAATACTGCTTTTTCTACTTAACATCTCCCGTCTGCTGTTTCACCTGATCCTTCAGCTTCTCCTAATTCTTTCTCCGACCTATCTCCAAATCATCAATGATATCAAGCAACTCATTCAGCCTCTCAACTCCACCGTTACTGACTACCTGGACGCCCTTGATAACAGAATTACTCACTTACAACCAGCAGCCCTCCCTTCCCCTGCTTCAGCAATTGCAGCCGCGCATGTCAATTTCACCGCTCCTGTCCCTGCTGTCGAGCTGCCAATCTTCATTCTCACTTCTGTTTCTATATCTGGCTCCTCCTCTGTTTCTGTGGTCCACCAGCACTCTGTCTCCTCAGTGTTTAACTGCTGTGGCGCTCCGCCGGGGACGATTACCTGTCTGCGTGGAGCAACAGCTGCAAGCAATCAGCTGTTCCAGCAGGCAGGTGGGTGTGTCTCAGCGGAACGTCAGTATAAAAACATAGCGATCACTATGATCGGGGATGCTGCAAGGCCTGCCGTTTTCACAGCACCTTTGATTTATAGTTTGTTGTATTGTGTTTTATTTTTAGTGTTTTTACAGTCTTGTACATTGCTGGTAATGTCACATGACATTATTGTTTTTTTGTTTTGTTTTGCTTTATGTGTTAATAAATACTGAGCGTCATGCTGGCGTGTTCCACTGCACTTCGGTGTCTCCGTGCCTCCATTACGTCTCTCACCTGCCTGTCTGCCTGCTT
Source organism: Acipenser oxyrinchus oxyrinchus (assembly GCA_030684275.1). Lineage (NCBI taxonomy): Eukaryota > Metazoa > Chordata > Actinopteri > Acipenseriformes > Acipenseridae > Acipenser > Acipenser oxyrinchus. The sequence goes on from CM060252.1 coordinate 29,869,528, forward strand.
CAGTGCAGGAACAACACATAAGAATGCCACAAGGTGCAACAACCTCAGCAACCAAAGTTAATGTTAACCAGCATTTAATTTTAAAAAAATGGGCCGCTGGGCTTCCACTGCAGTGGAGTCTTATATTTGTTCTTCTCTCCCTGATATCTTTTTGGCCCAACAGAGTATTGCTAGCTTGCACGGAGTTGGGGGCCATCTCACCTCTGGGACCACCAGAGGTTTCCTCCCACCACTGGGGCAGGGGAGTTCCTCTAATCTGAGCGGTGAGATTAGTCTTTAATTCCTCATCAGATTAAGGGGAAAAAAGTATTACTAATTAATCAAGTCGACCTCCATGAGCACAGGCGATCCTTGTAAGCTGGGGATTGTATGGATTATTTGGTTATTGCTTAACACACTCCTCAGTAAACATATTAGGTGCCACTGTTACTAACATTTTTATTTTTAGAGCAAGTAGAAGAAAGTGGTCCAATTGTAAAACCATTCATCATTGTTCTGTGTGCATGTGTTTGTATGATTTCAAGCTGCATGTTTATGTGAGTTCTATGTAAATACTAAAACTGTGTTTGGGCATTTAAACTTCACTGGGGTCCTGGTTTCAGAGGTCTATGGGCCTGATTTTCCACTGTGGGAAAATTGCCCATGCATTACATTTACTATGGAGGAGGGCGATTTGCCTGTAATTTGTCCATGTTTAGCCTATGGTCTGTGTTTTGAGGAACTGTGGACATTGAAGACAGCAAAATTAGAGGAAGCTCACTCATTGTGGGCTTGCACAGCTTAATTTAATATATTTAACCAGTAGGACCCACTCAGCAGTAACATTTTGTTTAGATGCACTGTTGAAGGACAGAGAGCACAGGAAATTATATTCTGTACAATACAGGCAATGTATCAAGGACAAGAAGTGTTCGTTCATTGGATATGTAGCCCCTTGCGCATAACTTCAGAAGCCTCTCACATACAATATACCGGTATTAGAATTGAGGGCATTTGTATTAAAGGCTCAAAAAGCTTTCTCAGATTTCTCGTTGTGTGATGTATTTATGATGTTTACTGTAAGTACTGTCAGGCTTCGGCTAAGCACAACACATATGAAAGCTGGGCAGTATTTATCTTTACCTCAGAATTAAAAATCAAATGTTTAATCATTTTATTTTCTGAGGGAAACTTGTAAAAAAATGTTAGCATTTTTTGAAGATTTGCCCAGCCAATTTTTGCCATCAAGACTGATGTAATCTTCATGAAAAACACACATTTTAATAGGTGCGACATTACAGCATAGTGTATTGAAGGAAATGATTTTGAACTATTGTAGTGTGCTATTCTTGTAAGCTCTTAAGAATTTTAGAACAGCCAGTATTTTTCTCTTCTGCTGTGCCCAAGATCCCAAACTTAAATACCTTGTGCAGATGGTGTCATCAGCATTCAGAAGCTAAAGGACTTGTTGAGGTGCTTTATCATGCCTGGCAACGGAGGAAGGGTCACATTCTGGAGACGGGCTTAATTTTTAAACAATTCATCTCCTTCAGCAAAATGTCTACTAGCCTCAGACCACACGGATTTGGCCATGAAGTTAAAAATATGTTGTACCACTGTATCGCAATGGTTAGATAAAACCTAATATCAGGGGATTAGAAAGCCCAAAAGATTAATGCTTGTCCTTTAATGCACTGGCCTTTTACATCACAAGAATGGAATTAAAATCCATCCTGGAACATAGTAAACCTACATTTTTGTAATGCAAGGCTCGAAGAAAGGACTAATACATATATATATATATATATATATATATATATATATATATATATATATAAAGTAAAATTAGTTTTAAGAAGCTCAGCAAAGCCACTGAATTTAAGATGCTGCTGGAATAAAGATAGATCCCTCACTGGGCTGGAAAATTAGCATGTGCTTGTGGTCCACTGGGGCCATTTATTTATTGATTTAAATAGAGATAACTGTTCTACTTTAAAAAGCTACATTTGATGTAATTTTGTACAACAGTCAAAATGTAAATGATCATGTATAGTATTCTGAGGTAAGACTAGAAAACTTAGTTGACAAGTAGACAAGTAGTTCAGCATTAATTTAGCAATGTAAAAAAGAAATGTTACACTGTGGGCCTTTTACTTAATTGATCCAGCACCAGGATTCTAATTACAAATCTTCATCAAAGCTAGACTTATGTGTTATATAATAATGTAGTGGTTGATAGCCACTGTTTACCTTTTCCCCTCACAGTTTATTGTATTTGAATAAAGTTTGTTTGGGGGGAAACACATCTTATTCACTGCTCCTTTACTCCAGGGCCTTGTATTGCACTATAGATTTTTAGATTCTCCCCAAATTAACTTTATTCATTGTAGACAAACATGAGCCACCCAGCCATATATATTTTTATAGTATTACCCATTTAAATGAAATATTTTGAAACTATGAGACAAGGAGAATACAAATATGTATATTGTTGTTAAAAAATATGAAGGACTTCTTTAAGAAACAGGGACAGCAGCCCAGAATTATGGAGAGAAAATAATTTTTTCAGCAAGGTGTCCCTTAATTTCACTATATAATGTAAATCTGGGATGTTTTTCAATAGTTAGCAATTATAAAAAGTGGCTGTATAAGAAAAAAAAAAAGAATGTACTTTTATGATGGAGCTGGAGAGGCTATAGAAATTTTATATTTTCATGAATTTTTAGTTTTTCTATTAAGTGAATAATGTAAGTTGTGCTGCATTTTTAAGCAGTGTATACTTAAGATAAGGATTTCATGAATGTTGTTGTAGTTGACATTGCACAGGCTACATTTTTTCTATTCTACTATACAGTATAAGTAGAAATTATAATACGCAATATTTGACAGCAAGTGGCTATAAAAATTAATGTCACATTATATATTTTTTTCTACAGATGTGTTTTTACTAATACAAATGCAGAATGTTATTTTTGTGTGACTATGTTGTAAAACCAATGTATAAATTGCTGTCAAGCACACAATATAATACTACGTTATTCTTTGTATTCATTTTCTGAAGTAAATGCAACAAGTAAACACTACCTGTTAATTTTTGTCATAAATACAACAAGTAAACGATATCTGTTATTTTTTTTACATTCAGAATTATAAAACAGTTTAAAAATAGGCCCTTTGTCTTGTTCTAGTGACAATAGCTTACCTGCACTATCTATTATTATCGGCTTTATCTGTGCACATAAATATATATATATATATATATATATATATATATATATATATATATATATATATATATATGTAATGGAGTAGGGAGGGGGTTAAAATCCTCCTGCCAAAATACAAATGCACACTTATTTAATTTGTTAATTGTTTTGGCAGTTGGCTCGTCATTGCAAATTAGAGTCAACTGCCAATATTTAAGGGCAGCAGTCAGTCTGCTCGGGGCTGCAGAGTGAAGAAGCCTGACTGTGTGTGTGTGTGTGTGTGTGTGTGTGTGTGTGTGTGTGTGTGTGTGTGTGTGTGTGTGTGTGTGTGTGTGTGTGTGTGTGTGTGCAGCTGTTGAAAAAGTAAATTCTGTTTAAAATATAACCTGTGTGTTCTGTTTTATGCCTGTAAACAGCCAAGCTGTCCGGTTGATAGCTAGGAAGTTCCTGTATGTTTAGTAAGCGCTCCGAAAGAGCTAGGTTTTGTTTTCGTTTTGTTTATTTTTGGATTATAAAAAGTGCGCATAAGCGCTTAAAACTTCCAAGTTTTGTTTTTATAGGGGCAAACGAACGTGAGTGAGAGCGGTCGTGTTACTATATATATATATATATATATATACTGTATAAATAAACATAAACAAGCAGCTTTTGAGTTAAGGTGAAAGAAAGCAGTAACTATAGTACTGTAGGTAGTCAGGATTTATACAAATATCAGAATTACAAGAGCTAATCAAATTGCGTGAAAGTCACCAAAAGACTTCTACATTCACAGCGATTCACAAGTCAAAGCACAGTACCTGCAGACATGTTTCGCCCTGTTTGGGGCTCATCAGTGCAGCGTAAGTGTACTTTGCATAAATCTTGACTAATATATATATATATATATATATATATATATATATATATCTCTGTCTATATGCCTCAAGGGGAAAGTCTTCGACCAATGCGTGCTGGACCCTCAATGCAAAAATGACTCAAAAATTACAAATGACTCAACGGAGTATGGAAAGATGCATGCTGGGAATAACAAGAAGAGACAGGAAAAGGAAGGAATGGATAAGAGTCCAAACAAAAGTATGCAATGTTATTATAAGAGCGGAAAAACTGAAATGGCAGTGGGTTGGACATGTAGCAAGAAGAATAGACCATCGCTGGACCAAGGAGATATTAGACTGGATCCCAAGAGATATAAAGCAACCAAGAAGAAGACCTCCAGGAAGATGGCAAGATGAAATTAGGAAACACACCGGAGCAATGTGGATGAGGGATGCAGCAGACAGGCTTTTGTGGAAGAATCTTGGGGAGGCCTTCATCCAGCAGTGGATTGAAAAAGGCTGAAAATGATGAATCAATCATCAGTGTTCTTTTAGAATTGATACATCATTTCCTGGGCATTCGCCTCAAAGCAATACCTGTCTTTACAATAACCATAATATAATATTCAAATTGATAAGATCTGTCCTGAGATTATACAGTTTAGTAAAATGCAACGATTGGGTATAACCAAATTGAGGACAGGCGAAAATACAAAACATAATTGGCAGCTTTTTAAAAAAATGGATGCTTTGAACGGTGCATTTGTACTGGAGGGGAGAAATGGTTATTCTAGCCTTTGGAAAGGAAGGTACATTGTCCGTTGTTTACCAATCATGCACAAAAACACCTTCTCTGGCCACAACATAGCATTTCATTTTGAATTTACTGACTTTCCGTGCCGAAAACTAATCCACGTCTGGGAGGTTACTAGACATCCACTGCTTTTGACCAGCTATGACGACACCTATTTTTTAGTTCCATGCAAATCATGCTTGCTTTCATTCAAATCCAATGACAGAATGACTGGGCGAATTGCACTGTTCCAAATTACACTGAGTTGCTAAGCGGATACGGAGCTTGATCTAAGGAAAGTTGTATCATTTAGATTTAAATAAATAAATAGAATCATCCCCTTCAGGGATTATTTGGCTATCCTCATACATATGGAATAACTACATTACTAAATACAGTGATTGTAGTAGAAACATTTGTCAAATTGTATTTGGTTCTTTCAGTATGGCTTCATTCACAGCATGCACAGCAATTTCAAGGCAGTGGGACAGGATTGTACCCTGGCAATAACTAATAGTTATTTAAACACTGATGTCTAAATACCACCACTGTGTTAGATAATCAAAATAGGTTTCTTTATGTACCATGGTTATAAAAATCAAACATCTAACAGTGCAGGTGAGTCTCTTCATTATATTCCTGTGTATAAAAATATGTAAAATCTTAATGGTTTTCGATCCATCATAAATAAGATGAAGATGATGAAGTGGTTTTCGATCCGTCACCATTAACTTTTTATTCAGATTTTGTTAGCAATGGCTGTATTCCTGTGTTATGTTAGATTAGCACTCATCTTTAAGACACTGAAACTATTTAATGAGTTTGGGTTACATTGCTGTAATGTTACTATGTGTTCAGTCGCAATGAAAGCAAAGAGATTAGCAATGCCTTTCGGAGATTCAAACGGACTGCATTTTCCATGTTCCACAGACCTTAGTGAAACAGAAGGCAGTGCATTTAGAGGAAGTTGGCTTGCCCTCCACATCTATTCTGTAGAGGCACTGTTTAGTGTCCCTTTAAGAGCCCTCAGTTGGGGCATAAAATTAGCTTGTGCTTGTGGTCCAGTGAAGCCATGCCTATACACTTCCATCGGGATGGGTCTGCCAGATGTGTCCTGGGTCTCTCATTTCTCATTCCTGCAATTTCATCCCCCAAATGAACATCAAACCAGGTCGAGCTGAATAAGTTAAAAAAAAACAACAATAAAAATGCACACACACAATTAGGGGATTTCGATTTTGACCAGAATACATGGGTCAATAACAATGTTCTTCTAAAATTGTTGTCACAGAGCAGACGTTTTTGATGTTTTGTTGTTGTATATGAATGCCCATGCACACCAGCAGAGTTTTCCTTCCACCACGCAACCCAAGACATTATCTGAATGTTTTAATCTTCATGCCAAAAGTTTAAGCTATTGCACTCATGGCTAGGGCGTATCTCACACATCCATACTCATGCCTTTTCTTTTATGTCACATTGAGCTGAAGCCACAAGCATTGCAAATAAACAATACACAAATAAGACAAGTTACACGCAGCATGCTCTAATGGTGATTGTTTAATGGATTGATAAAGTTAATTTCCCTTCCAGATAAGGGTGCCCTTCAAACGGAGCCATGTCCCAGTTTCAAAAAACCTTTCTCCCTAAATGCCTGTGTGAAAAGGTTACCAGCTTCCTGACCATGAGGAAGGTAAAAAAAAAAACTATAAAAAGTAAATGAAGTAGAAAAGTGAAGCATACTGTACTCCGTTAGCAAGGTTCACAGTAGGTATCTACTGTACAGGGACATCAGTCACCAGCAATCAATACATGTGGCGTTAGTCATGGATGATAAATTCGAAAGGGATTATAACTGTAAACAGTGATCAATAGAGACTTGCTGAAGGAGACAGGGAGGAAAAAACAACCTCAAAATGTTACACGGTTGATAAACTGGGGTTCAGTCTTAAACAAAACTCTGTCAAAACACACTGGGCATCTCATTTCAGAGCAATTTGCAGCCACACAAAAAAAAATGTCTTTTTCGGCCTTCCAAAAAAAAAGCATTTTATTCATGGCTGTTTTGGCTGATTCCAAAGTGGTAGCAATACAGTGGCTTCCTCATTTTCATTTCAGGTATTATTTGGATGCAAACAAGCATTCCTGAGTGTGGCTTGCATTTTTTTCTCATCTTGTCATTTTTTTTTTGTTTCTCAGCCTGGCTGTAAGAGGTTGGTATATGACAGATCAGGGCATTCAGGACCATGACATCCCTCTTGGCAAACAAATACATCCTGGGCTTAGAGTGAAAAATGCAGAGAGCCTCTGCTGCTCACCCATAGATGAATGGAGCTATCTGTCTTGTCACTGGGGGTCGGCAGGAGAGGTTATAGCAAGTGTATACCTGGGCTTCTCTGCTGACGCCGGCAAGCAGCTTCTTAAAAAATCCTGCCCCATCAAGCAGTTATCCAGTCCCACTAGAACCCATCTCAGATCACATCATCCCACACCTCTGGAGTCGAAAGCACAAGGCTTGACATGTATATATGTTTTTTCTACTGACCTTTTAGCGTCCTTTCTGCCACAGTGTGTAAACCATAAGCTGATATATGAAGGCAATTTTTAGTGGTGCCACTTGTATCTGAGTGATTGCACATACTTTACATTTCGGGCCTGCCACCCTGCCACCTTTTCAAGATCTCTTTATTTGCTTTAGTGGAACTGCAAGAAATTGAAAGAGCGCCTTAACCCATTCAAGGCAACCCAGGGCAAAGAGTCAGTAGAGCAGTACATTTAAGCAGCCACGGGGACCGAACATTTAGCCTTGTGTACAAGAGGGGTCCCTAAAGAACAACAACAAAAAAAAAAGAAATAAAGCGAGTTTGGACAAAATAAGTCAGTTCATGGCTTGTGCTCTTTGCCACAATCTCAATATCAAAGTGGCATACTGCATGAAAAACTAAGAACAACAGTGACGTCATAAAAAACTCAAGTAACTAAACCAGATAGATAGTAGGTGTCACAGAGTTTAATAAAAACCTGATAGCAGATGGTTGGTTTGCAGGTGCTTCTGTATCCAAGACTGCATAAATTACTGAGGAAGTGATTACTTTATAGGCCATTCCAGAGTTCAAATTTGGCTCTAGATTTCCACCGACAATTAACACTGATCAATGGTGACAAATCCATTGGCGGCAACTACTTTTGTTTCTGCCAGTGGGTGCTTTGAATGTGCGGCGGGAGGGGGCGGGTCTAGTTTGTGGCGTTGAGGGTTACATACAGCCTCTGATTAATTAACTATGCATTACTACAATAATTAATGTAGTCACGTACAGACGGTCTTCACTAATGTCCCAATTTAACCCTTTGTGGTCCATTGTCGGACCTGGTCTGACATTGCAATTATTCCTATCCGGTCTATTGTCGGACCCTGTCCGACATCATCAAAAACGCAAAAACGGGTTTCTAGTCGTTTTCTCCGGAAAAGCCGAAAAACCATTCAATGGCCGAGTGGGAGCGTCAGGATCCGAGACAAGCCGATAAAAATTTTTTAAAAAAAAGTCATACTTGCCCCTGGCATCACATAGGGGCGGTCATAAGGAAACAAGCTGGCTGTTACTTTATCAGCGCACAGAGACTATCACGGACATTTGCAGAGCTTTTTTGAGATGTTATAGTAATAAAATAATGACTTGGATTGCATTATTGAGGAGTTTGGTGATAAAACGATTGATCAGGAGATGGTTGATCGGTATGTACGACTATTATTATTATTATTATTTATTTCTTAGCATATGTGAAAGCGATAGTGAACAAAAGGGTGGGGCGGGGCTGGAGAGGCCTAGTGAGTGCTTTGTTGATATGCAGGGCCATTTAAACCCGTTTGACTGTGGAAAAAAACACTTTTAAACAGCGCGTCTAAAATTAACTGCGCGTGTGAAAATAAATTGGACCTGACGCGCACTTAATAAATGGACTGCAAAGGGTTAAGGACATTACGTCTCTCTGTAGCCCTCTGGATGAAATTGTCAGCAATCTTATTTATATCTAGATCTCTGGTAAGGTATTGATAAACATTAAGGACAGCAACATGATTCAGCTTCATCTATCCCATTGATGACCGAGGATAGTTCTTATGTCTTCTGAGGCTGGAGAATGAGTGCTCTGCAACGCAGGATGAAACGGACACAGTCAGAAGGATTCTTAAACATATGAGGTCTCAGGTAGCATATTACACAAGTATTAATTTCCTTGTTTATAGAAATGTGATGACATCATGAACACTGGATGTTGGGATATTTTTCTACTATTATATCCAAAAATTTGTCTCTATTAAGTTTTAACCTCTGCACATCAGAGTCATTTGCACAAAACTCCATTACTCTAACTTTAACCATCTCACGGCCAGTGGCAAATTGTTCCACTCTTGTAAAAAGTTCACTAACAGCAGACTCAAATCTTAAATCAAGACCTCATGACTTGATAAAAAATGTCATTAATCAAATACTATACGGCACCTCACCCCGAACAGCAGTCTACCGGGCTTATTCTGCCTTCCGATTTGACGCTGCTGCTATCATGGCATATTTCACCCGCTGCCGCCAAAGTAACAAACAACAAAATAACAGCACTATAGGTTGTGTGTCTGTAAAAAGAAACGAAATGAGTCAAAATGTATTCAAACTAGGTTTTCAATACAATATTACAAGCAATAACTGAGCTATGATAAATATGTAAAGCCTAATATACATGCACATACACATATATATGGTTTAATTATATTAAATATACACTGCTGTGCGAGCTAGTTCACTCAATGTTTTTCCTTCTTTATGCAAGTAAAGGTTGTTATAATAGTAGAAAACATTAGTGGAGGCTTTGAGTAAATTGTAGAGTAGAAAAATGCCACATGTCTAAAACTTTTGCACAGCGGTGTATATATCGTAATTAAACATTGTATGTATTTTTGTATTTATTATAAAGGTTATGTATTTAATCACACACAGATCAATGATCCAGACATGATAAATAACAAAAGCAATTCACGGGGGGGAGCTAGGGCTGCGTGAAGAATATGGGTTAGTATTTATAGACTTAGCCTCGAGGGAATGATGGCCTGTGGGCCAGGAGTGCTTGTTTTGAACTGTTAGTGGCCTGCAGGCCAGGGCAAAGGACAGGATCCAGACTTTATACCGCAAGAACCTCATACTGCGGAGTTTGGCCCCATGGGGCCCCCGGGACCCCCTGAAAACATAGAAATCCTCTGACAGTGCTGAGAATCCTGAAGGCGCTGCCTCATGGACCGGGCCATGCCCCCAGAGGGCGGAAAGGTTCATAACCTGGAAAGAAGGAAGGAAAGAGAACCCCTGTCTCCAGGAGCCGCCCTCAAAGAGGTGAGGCGAGTCCTCCAAGGCCAGGCACTGGAGTGCGCCCGCAGGGGTATCTGAAAGATAGAGTTTGTTAGTATTTATTTTTTGTTTTTTTTTAGTATTTAAGGATTGTAGATGACTACAGCTCTTACTGGTACAGTAAGAGAGAAACAATAGAGTCTCTGGGTGAGAAAAAGCGCATGAGCTGCAAAAGAACAGTGTGGCCGGTGGTCCCCTCTGACTCGCTGTGGCGAGGACCCCACTTTTAACGAAGGCATGAGTAACTGCGGCTGACTAGAGGCCGGGGAAGTGAGACTCACTAACCCCCCTTAGAGGAGACTGTCGCAGAGGCAACGCAGCAATTGAAATATAAAGGAGGAGGAGGAAAAAAGCAAACGCAAGAGAAGGAACATAGATTTTAACGTGGCTTAAATAGGCAGATAGCTTTGATAGGCAGGAGAAAAATAGGAGGAGAGCAGCTCCAACTCCACAGGTTAACATTAAAAGTATAAACATTACAATAAATAGCAATAAAAAAAGATTAATTTTTTTTGGTTGTTTTTACTTTGTTCGTTCTGAATCGCGAAACTAAATTGCAAAACTAAATCGTCACATGACTTGTTTACGGTTACAGGGGGAGGGTCAAAATTTGGCAGGAGGGAGCAATTTGCCGTGACACTGCATCCTAAACTGACACTGCCGCCACCTACTGGTACTCTCCAGTGAATGTTTTACTTTTTAACAGCTACCATAGTTATGATTGTGAAACATCCACACCAGAGTTTGACTGAACTGTACTGGTATGGACTGAGAAATGTATTTTCATGATGCAGGACCTATGGAGTCTGCGCCTATGAACAAATCCCTTCTCAAGTTAAATAATTGTGGCTGCCGCATTATTGACAGTGTTATGGCAAGTGTTTCATATTTTTTGTCCAACCCATGTACTTACACACAGTACATCCATAGATGCTGTACATGGTCAAGGGTCTACTGTAATGACTGAAACCTAACCAAATCTATTAGCCTAGAATTAGCATTAGAAAGACTTGCTGATTAAAGATCGTGGCATTTGCAAATTGGACTGACAGAGCACTTGTCATCTTTAGTAGCTGGCTGTAGGTGTTTAATAAGAAATAGTGTAGTTACATTTAATATTAATGAGACATGCTACGATGAATCATTGTATAACAATTCTGTTCCTCAGATGTGAGTTGTTTACATACTTCTGTTTGAAATGTTTCTTGATGAGTCATGCAGTGTACTCTGCTGTGCATTACATCAATATGGACAAAGACCAGGATTATAGGATTAATGATAACTTTGCCATGTATCGTACACCACTAATGTGTGGCATTGCTCAATTACATAAATATTAACAGAAATCTGTAAAGAAAGTGTACAAATTAATTTTTCAAGATACATTGACAGGGCAGAGGACCATGTATTATCACTTATGTTTACAGAAATATGGGAAACAATGAAGTGAAATTAGGTTCAGGGCTAAAAACCAAGTATGGAATGTACAGTATTTCACAAATTCAATAGAAAATCATATTGTTTCAGATGTAATTCCATATGAATAACATACATTTTAAAGCATTTCAAGAAAGCAGAGTTTTTTTTTTTTTTTTTTAAATATTAAGTGTGTTCTAACAAGGAAACCTTTCTAAGTAAAGTAAAATAATGTATTTTGCTCTGGGGAAAAGTAACATACTATACTGAGCAGCACAACGTCAGGGAAATTAGCAGTGTTAAAAACCCCAGAAAGAAAACTAGTCAAGTAAATGTATTTCTGATTTTATTTTTCTCTCAGTGACTACCTATTTAGTATTCTAGTTTAATTGTACTGTTCATTGCAACTGGTGCACCTTCACTGGCAATTTCCTCCAGGTATTATGATGTTATACAACTTTAAAAAAAACATTCATATAGCTTGTATTTAATATCCACAGGTAAAAGAGCAACCAAAAAGTAACAGTGTAATTAAAACTGAATTTCTTTTGCAATATACAAAATAGCAACACACAGTTGTAGTTATCAGTATTTCGATTCCAAGTTTGATTTTAGCAATTTGGCAATTTTAATATCAAAGGCTTTTCTAAGGTTCCACTGCTTAAAGCATTGTTTGCCTCATAGGAGATCTATCAACAAGACTGACTATAGACAATAATGCAGAGCTAGTAATTCCTGGGTTAATTTAATATCAAACACTAAATACAAAAGCAACAAGATACAATTCGACATTATTAGTAAGGCCAGTGTGATTTCTGGAAAATGGAAAAATAAATCATCCATATGGGTTTTGTGTTTGTTTACTGAAGCTTTTTAGAAATACCAATGAGTATGTACTGTATATATATATATGTTTTGATAATGTTTCGATATGTTGTACATATCTTTCTCAAGGCAGCCTGTGTTTGAATCAAAACATTGGAGGTATTTATGGGTTTTTGACGGCATGACAACTACTTGTTATTGTTTATATTCAAATCCATGATTTATTCTTACATGATGTAATGGTGTTCTATATATTGTGACATCATTTTTACTTCTATCTTTGAATCTGTATTAATTCTAATTAACATTACTTTAAATAAACTTATATTTTTATTATATCATGCATTGCTGGCTCTGAGGATCAGTCTTGATTTGGCCTCCCCAGCGCATCAGCATGCACAACTTATATATATACAGTCACCTCCAAAATTATTGGCACCCTTGATAAAGATGAGCAAAGCAGAATGTATAAAATAAATAATACCAGTACTGAGTTATATTGTAATTTTCTAACATGTGGAATATATTTGACTTTATTAATGATTCAATGGAATCAACCAAAATTACACATTTCCAAAAAAAATGAAGTGTCACAATTATTGGCACCCTTGTTTTCAGTACTTTGTGCACCCTCCCCTTGCAAGGATAACGGCACTGAGTCTTTTTCTGCAATGTTTAAAGAGATTGGAGAACACATTGGGAGGGATCTTAGACCATTCCTCCATACAGAATTTTTCCAGATCCTTGATATCTGATATCTGCCTTGAGGTCTGCGCTTATGGACTCTTCAATTGAAACCACAGGTTTTCAATGGGGTTCAAGTCCGGAGACTGAGATGGCCATTGCAAAATGTTGATTTTGTGGTCAATTAACCATTTCTTTGTGGATTTTGATTTTGTGCTTGAGGTCATTGTCTTGCTGGAAGATCCACTTGCGGCCAAGTTTCAGCCTCCTGGCAGAGGCAACCAGGTTTTTGGCTAAAATGTCCTGGTACTGGGTAGAGTTCATGATGCCATTGACCGCAACCCTTCCAAATAGCCTATTGGCATGGAGGTGGCGTCTAATTGTAGATTTGGAGAGTTGGTGACCCCAAGATGCAACCAAGTACTGTAATTCTCCAACTGTGGCACTTGGGTTTCCCTTTGCCTCCAAACCATCTGCCTCACTGTGCATGGGGGCAAGATACACTTGCGTCCTCTACCAGGCAAGTTTACCACTGTTCCAGTGGTTTTGAAATTCTTAATTATTGCCCTAATAGTGGTAAGTGGTATATTTAGTTTTTTAACTATTGTTTTGTACCCATTGCCTGATTTATGAAGGTCAACAACCATTTGTCTCTTTTCATTTGTGAGTTCTTTGCCTTTCCCCATGGTGATGGATGACAAATAGATTTGCGTGTTACCTCATTTTTATACCCCAGTGAAACAGGAAGCCATGGAAGGCCACAATACAGTTCCTTAAGACTGAGATGAACTTAAAGAAGTAGAATGTTAATGCAGATTTAATTTTGTTTGATTTTATTTATAAGAATCTTTAGGGATGCCAATAATTCACCTATCTTTTTGAAAAAAAATGTTATTACTTGTTAATAAAAAACTTTTTCTCTGAGCAATTGTATTAGAATAAAAGAATATGGTTTTCCCATGTATTTGAGCATAAAATGTTTATTTTATACAGCCTTTTTTGCTCATCTTTATCAAGGGTGCCAATAATTTTGGAGGTGACTGTATATATATATATATATATATATATATATATATATATATATATATATATATATATATATATATATATATATATATATATATATATATATATATATATATATATATATATATAATTTATTGTGATAGAATGAGGGGATTGGTGCGAAATGGGAGATACATTAGGGCAGTCTTGATGGCAAATTCTTGCTTCAGTCATACCGGAAGCAAGATGGCTGCCAAACAGGAAGTGACGACTGGCTTCGGTCATACCGGAAACAAGATGGCCGCCAAACCGGAAGTGACCAGTTTTAATGCCACATCATCAAAAAGGGCGTTCCCAGGGGGATAAAAGGCAGGTCCAGGCAGGTACCAGTGGTAAGAGTGGGGAGAGCGGTATGCTACAGGAAGTCAGTACTGCGATTGTTGGATTACTTGTTATTGACCTTGGATTGTTTGACTGCCTTCTTTGTTCTTTATACCTGAACTGTTTTGAAAACCCTGGATTGTGTTTGAACCTTTGCCTGTTTCACCGACTATTCTATGCTGGATTGACATGTAAATAAAGCACTAACAGGTACTGCCCTGTTTGGAATTAACTTCACAGTATTTTGTCTCTGTTTAAATACTGTCCTGCTACAAAGTACTGTATGCATATTCTACACAGCCTATGAAGTTGCCATATTTCTTACGCTATTACTATTGCTTTTATTGTGGTATACCAAAATAAACTGTGGTGATCCAGGGTTCTACAACAGGTGGCAGCAGCTGGCACTCCTTGACCAATCCAGATCCGATGTGTGTAATACCCTTAGGACACTATCTAAATAATGCAATCATCAAGTGATTATGAATTAAGTTAATGACAATCACTTGGTTTCAACATGCGTTGATTGCTCATTATTTAGGTAGTGCAAATAGGGTATAAAACAGCTTGAAATGCAATACAGTAATAGGACAAATGGTGTTGAGTGTTAAATGTGCATTTTGGGTCACAGGAGTGTAATATTTAGCAAAAGTCACCTTACCCTGGTCTGGAAAGAGATCTAGTGAATGCCACTTTGAGTACTGTTATGTGCCAATGTGTCTTCTATATCGAGCAGCCATTCACGGGGAGGAGTTACTCTCTATTACTGTTAACTGTCATGCTAATAAAGACGGGGTCAAGCCCATCAACCAGGCATGCTACAAAACTCATGTATATATATACAAAATCTGTAAAGCTACACAAATGATGTTGCATGTGTCTGTCTTATCTACAAACATTAATGCAGCCTTATTGCATGTTGTTTAAGATTAACAGAGTTTATATAAGCCAAAGGTATCAATGCACATTATTTCACTACAAAACAACACTTTTCTTCAAGCACATTACATAAACCATATTTATTTTGTCATTTATTAATTTATTTAAATTGTTTACCCACGATTGCCCAGCCGGTTTTACGTTACAGCAGAGCCCTCGGTTCTGACCACAGCTGGGGGAAGTGAAGCACAAACCAATCATCCAACTTGCCCAAGGTCATACACTGAAGCAGCAGCTGAGCCGGGATTTGAACCCAAGGTCTCATGGTCCATACTCATTCTTTCACTTGTTTATTCTTTGTATGGTACACAATATACACCTTCCACCCCATTGTTGGGGTTATTAGGTGGCTCTTTAAAGCCACAGAAAGGATAACAGTGACATAATTCAAATGTAACCTGTTTTAGTGGTATTATAATTTAACTTTTTTGTTTTCATTAAAAGTTTTTGTTTGTGAGTTTCATGTTGTACACATTAAATCAAGGCTTGCCATATTTCTAGGAGCGAGGTTCAGCTCGCTATGCTAATCCTGTTGGTTCCTCAACCTATATGGTCCAGGCTCACCTTCCAATACTTGTTCTGTAAGCCTTTCTTCTCCACCTCCCCACTGCCTCCTTTACAACTGTATCTCCTTTCTGGGGGTCAGTGGTCCTCCATCACCCAGCCTCACCTCAAACGAGGGCGGCTTCTATCAGTCCAGAAGGCGAAATTCCGGGCCAAACAGTCAATCATCCCACACTACACTTTACAGCTTACAATGCTGAGCTTCGATCTTTCAATAAGAACTTTTCATCAAAATGGTGGTCTAAAATACATTTTTAGCACTAACTGTACAATCTTAGAAATGAAATTAAGTTGTAACTCTTACTACAGTATGCTATTGTGTATGGACCTCTGGGGCATACAATGCTGTAGAAAAAGATTACAACAAACCAACAAACACATAAAAAACAAGGTTGACCCTAAAGATGTAAATGGTTAAGTTAGCTGCATTATTTTGTACAAAATGTGTGTGAAACAAGGTTGAATTAATATCAAGTTTTAACTGGAATAAGCCATAATGGTCAATAATAAAGACCCAAGAGAGCCCCTTCAACATTCTAGACTGAAAAATAATAATTGGATGCAATGTCACTTAGGTATGCATAGATCTTTTTCCATTAGAGGTGGATGAATGACAAATAAAAACCCAAGAAGATTTACCTACTTACAGTAATTTGGCAGCCGGAAGGCCTTATCCTTAAATCTAATTATTATATTGTTCAAATGCTGCTCACACACTGAAGCCGATTGTAAATGTACAGCTCAACCCCCTAATGAAAATTTTAACCTGATCCTAATCATATCTCTCAACCCTGTCAACATCCATATCAGGAACACCGGTCTTTAGATTCTAGCCCAAATGTCACTGCACGAATATTGAAGAAGATGGCTTCCACTGGCAGATGAAACAGCTTGTTTTGTGTAAATTAAGAATGCAGTATATCGATGTCATTTCAGTCCTTGGCCCATCTGATTTTTCTAAATGGATGGAACAAAGTGGAACTGCAATAGGTTTGTTAATGACTATATGGGTACATTTTGAGTTAAGAAGGTGGCCCTTGTAGCTGGAGGAACAGTACAGTGTAAAATAAATAACCTTTTCTTACCATCCTGTAAATCCTTTTATTTTGAAAGAACCTTGAATAAGCCCTTATAAGCACCTTTTTGTCTAATAAAAGGCAGTTATTATACTGTGGTCAGCTAATTGTCTGGGAAAGAAAACTCTAGTGTCAGGTAGGAGTTTTTTGAGAAAAAATAAAGTGCAGTGCAAAAAAACGAATATTTGACAGTAGTAAAGTAGGTGTCTTGCACCTGCAAATGTCTGTGCCAGCGTTCATTTAAGTAACCTTTCTCTCTATAAGCCAGCTATCAGTAGCTGACTTTAAAGTCTGCTTAAAACCAAGAATTCCAATACAATAACCTACATGGTAGTGTTGCCCTCTATTTCACATAATAACCAACAGACTCTGATCATGGTTAAGATATGGCGCCCTCGATTGCAGACGCTTGCCTGCCAAAGAAAGCTTTGTAAGGGGTGGGTGAATGTTAAACATTCAAAGAGAGGAGGGGGTGGGAGTGAAACCAATGTGGCAGTGCAATAATGATATCAGGAAGTGGACTGGCTGCCCCCATCGTCAGTGCTTCCAGATGGCACAAGATCAAACCCTCCTGAGGAAAGAAAAACATATACACATTACAGAGATGCTACTCCCTCAGATCCCCTATACCCATATTAGGCACTGGACTAATGGTAATGAATACAGAGCACTCTGACTAGAGAAGGCTCTTTCATAGGGTGGAGTAGCGTTCTATTCAACATCTTCCGTGACATTTGATGCTGGCCACTAGAAATACATCTCTGAACAACACTGAAAGGCATTCAGTCATATGGTGTCCTGACCTTAAAAAAAAACACAAGGGTAAATTTATGTATAACTAATGTATTACTTATTGTCACGCCACTGTGGTCTGTTTCTAGAGCAATAGTGAGTTCTGTTTTGTTTTTTGTTTTTTTCCCAGCACAAGTAATGGTGACATACATGAATCTGATCTGTACCTTCAGCTTCCCTGTAACATGACATAACTGAACCACAGACTTTTATTTTACTTCCAATACTCACAATTGTCACAGACATGCATAGTATATCTACAACATTTAGTAGACCCTGATGTTGATGTGACATCCATCTGAAATTCCTTTGCATCAGATAGCTTGTATCAAATGGAAACAACATCACATTAACATGACTTACAGTGTTTAATTAATCTTAATCTCTTTAATGACTAAACGCAAAACATATATAGGCGCCATCTAATCTAATCTACTGGGATTAGAAAAATAAACCGTAGCAAGTTAGTATTGGCGGACTGTCAATCAAAACATAAATTCGCAAATCAAAGGTAACAGACTGTCTATCTGGAGGCGGGATGCAGAGTGAGCTCTCTGGCAATAGGTCAGTGTTGTTAAGGTCATGTGATTGCTCTGCTGGCAGATGTGATACTAACAACAGATGGTAAGAATTAAGTATTTTTTAAAAAGTACATGCTTTTGGGATATTAATTTGTTAAGTGTGTTTATGAATGTTTTTATTTTTTTTTGCGTACATGTTGTACTGAATGAATGCACTATGGGCTGTTTTTAAATTTAGTAATTGCCAGTGATTTTATTACTTCTCCCAATTTGGAATATCCAATTATTTTTAACCGCTACCACCCCTGCGCTGACTCGGGAGCGGCGAAGACGAGCACATGCTTTCTTCTGAAGTGTGTGCCGTCAGCCGACCGCTTTTTTTCACACTGCAGACTCACCTTGCAGCCACCTCAGAGCTAGAACGTCAGAGTACAATGCAGCTCTGGGCAGCTTACAGGCAATCCCGCAGGTGCCCGGCCAGACTACAGGGGTTGCTGGTGCGTGGTGAGCCGAGGACACTCTGGCCGACCTAACCCTCTCTCCCGGGCGCGCCAGGCCAATTGAGCGCCGCCTCCTGGCAGCTCCCGTCCTCGGTCGGCAAAGGAAAAGCCTGGACTCGAACTCGCGACGTCCAGACTATAGGGCACATCCTGCACTCCACGTGGAGCACCTTTACTGGATGTGCCACTCGGGATCCCATAAATCTTAAATCTCTTAACTAGATTTAACATTTAGCTAAATATTTAACTAAATCTTAAATCTCTTAACAAGATTTAACATTTAGCTAAATATTTAACTGGCCAGCTAACTCTGGAGTTTGTATGCAAATGAGCTCCACCCGCTTTGTGCTTTCACACGATTTGATTGGCTCTTGAAATACTAATCAGGTAATATGCAAATTTCAGCATTACAAGAGCCAAGTTCAGCAGCACTAAGCCAAACCCACTGTTTTTACTATGACAGTCAAAATGACAGCTGCAGTAGTTCTAGGTGTAATGACTTATATCTCCATAAGTTTCTGCAACCCTGGGTCAACTGATGGTTTGAGATGTTTAATATATATATTTAGGAAAAGTCAAAAAAGCACAGGTGCTTAGCTGCCAAATCAGTGGAGAAAATGCATTTAAAAACAGTGATGCGCCAAAAAGAGCACTCCGGTAGTTCTAGTGTTAACACTGGCAACTTTGCTTTACATTCATTTACGTAATCATACCTGTCTAATAAAACTGCTTCCAGTATTCAAGTTCAGTTTACTTCTGTATTCAGAGCTGTTCAACATTGCAGAAAACAATAAAAATCAGCCCTAAAGATCGGGTGAACGAGTTTGGCAAGGATGCATTTCACATTGATGGTGTGTGCTGTTACACTCGTAGGCAGACCTTTGTAGATCACATGGGAAGCACTAAACATAAATTCAATGCAACGAAACGTAAACAAGATGAGGCCGAAACATCAGGGCCATCGAAACACAGAAACAGACCACTGTGTTTGGATCATTTCAGCGTCTTACAACTGTCAACATGTGTGTAAAAGCTGACATTCCTCTGTACAAAGTGGATCAACCGGCAGTTTGAGATTTTTTCAGCAAGCACATTAGGGAGGTGGTGCCATACCTAAGTCAGACCAATTGTAGCTGGAATGCTGCAGCTCTAATTTAACAATTGCCGTCCGGTTGACAGAGACTCTGAGTTATTTTCTACTATTTGTAAAAGTAAAAAAAAAAAAGTATGTTAGTTTGTTTTATTGATTAATGGCGCTAGTAAGCTTGTAACTTGCTTAGAATTTGAAAGTGTAACCATTTTTTTTTCTGTTTATTTATTTAGCAGACGCATTTATCCAAAGCGACTTACACACGTTACACTGTAATACAAGGTTACATTTCAAGAATAATTAAAGTTATAAATTAAAATACAACATAAAGAGACACAATAAGTGTAACAAGAACAATACATAGATACTTCCTGTGTTAACTGTTACCCACTAGTACTGTTTGTGTGTCTTATAATGTGGCAGGGAAAACTAATTCTTAGCCCTTATATTTTACTCGCGGAATAACAGAGAATTTAATTTTGTTTTATTGCGGAAAACTAGGATACCTGGTTATTTGGCAGGGAAGGCAATTAACCCTTCCCTACCGACCTTAAACAACAATGCACAATAAACATACATTCAACTAATAATACCACAACAAATACAAAATACGCACAGGGGCGGTGTGTACCCCGCCACAGTTATATATAAAAGTCTGAGCATGTTCATTGTCATCCTTGATATTTGTGCTGTGCCTTTTTCTTGCTGTCCAAAGAAAACATCCATAAGTAACTGTAAATAATGGATTTATTATTAACAAGAAACACATAGGGCTCTGTGTACTAATACTTACGTGTTCGTAAATACTGCAAATTTGTAGTTTCCGTCCTTCGTAGAATTTTTGCGTGCGATGTATTAAACAATTATTTTTCGTGAACAAATACCGTAATATCACCGCAAGTTTACAAACAGCATAAATGACTGCTCATTATACAGGAGAGATCGGCATTTGCATTGCATTATAAATAGATTTGCAATCCCAGAAGTCATGATTTAGAACTTCCTTCTGGCAAAGACAAATGAGTGGTATAGTGAACAGAAAGAAGTATAGGATTGAGCTATGGCTTCTGCAGACTTCAACATTGATGCAACCATGGCCGTAACTAGCTATGGGGACACCGAGGTTGTGTCCTCGTTGTTTTTTTGCATCATTGATGCTGATACTCATGTAAATATTCTGCGAAAGAATATTTCTCTCTTGGTTTACCATGTAACATAGATTTGGATGTTGAATAGTAAATACCAAGCAGTCATATAAAGACTGCCAGCTTGTAGCTTGGAACCTGAGTTTGACCTCGGTAGAATGTCAGCTCTGGTTATTATGGCCCTGGATGCAACTATGGCACCGGCCAAAAAGAAAAGGAAAACAAATTTCCACAAAGACGAAACTGGCCTGTTAGTCAGTGAAATGGAAAAAAATCAGGAAATGTTATTTAACACATCACAGTGCCAAAAAAAAAAGAAATATTTAACAAAATAAATTCACTGGGACACTGTGTTTACAGACACTTGACATTTAAAATGCGATGAAGAATGTAATACAGAAACATTATAATGTAATAATGTATTATATCAAACTGACTGTGATGTGTTAAACGTAGCACAAACAGACCCTGGGCACAGCGAAAACAAACTGAAACGTTTCCACAAAAACAGAAAGCATAAATAAAACTAAGCTTGTTTCTACAGTACTGTGCAAAAGTTTTAGGCAGGTGTGAAAAAATGCTGTAAAGTAAGAATGCTTTCAAAAATAGACATGTTAATAGTTTATATTTATCAATTAACAAAATTGAAAATGAGTGAACAAGAAAAATCTACATCAAATCAATATTTGGTGTGACCACCCTTTGCCTTCAAAACAGCATCAATTCTTCTAGGTACACTTGCACACAGTTTTTGAAGGAACTCGGCAGGTAGGTTGGCCCAAACATCTTGGAGAACTAACCATAGTTCTTCTGTGGATTTAGGCAGCCTCAGTTGCTTCTCTCTCTTCATGTAATCCCAGACAGACTCGATGATGTTGAGATCAGGGCTCTGTGGGGGCCATACCATCACTTCCAGGACTCCTTGTTCTTCTTTACGCTGAAGATAGTTCTTAATGACTTTTGCTGTATGTTTGGGGTCGTTGTCATGCTGCAGAATAAATTTGGGGCCAATCAGATGCCTCCCTGATGGTATTGCATGATGGATAAGTATCTGCCTGTACTTCTCAGCATTGAGGAGACCATTCATTCTGACCAAATCCCCAACTCCATTTGCAGAAATGCAGCCCCAAACTTGCAAGGAACCTCCACCATGCTTCACTGTTGCCTGCAGACACTCATTCGTGTACCGCTCTCCAGCCCTTCGGAGAACAAACTGCCTTCTGCTACAGCCAAATATTTCAAATTTTGACTCATCAGTCCAGAGCACCTGCTGCCATTTTTCTGCACCCCAGTTCCTGTGTTTTCGTGCATAGTTGAGTCTCTTGGCCTTGTTTCCACATCGGAGGTATGGCTTTTTGGCCGCAAGTCTTCCATGAAGGCCACTTCTGACCAGACTTCTCCGGACATTAGATGGGTGTACCAGGGTCCCACTGTTTTCTGCCAATTCTGAGCTGATGGCACTGCTGGACATCTTCGATTGCGAAGGAAGTAAGCATGATGTGTCTTTCATCTGCTGCAGTAAGTTTCCTTGGCCGACCACTGCGTCTATGGTCCTCAACGTTGCCCGTTTCTTTGTGCTTCTTCAAAAGAGCTTGGACAGCACATCTGGAAACCCCTGTCTGCCTTGAAATTTCTGCCTGGGAGAGACCTTGCTGATGCAGTATAACTACCTTGTGTCTTGTTGCTGTGCTCAGTCTTGCCATGGTGTATGACTTTTGACAGTAAACTGTCTTCAGCAACCTCATCTTGTTAGCTGAGTTTGGCTGTTCCTCACCCAGTTTTATTCCTCCTACACAGCTGGTTCTGTTTCAGTTAATGATTGTGTTTCAACCTACACATTGAATTGATGATCATTAGCACCTGTTTGGTATAATTGTTTAATCATACACCTGACTATATGCCTACAAAATCCCTGACTTTGTGCAAGTATACCTAGAAGAATTGATGCTGTTTTGAAGGCAAAGGGTGGTCACACCAAATATGGATTTGATTTAGATTTTTCTTCTGTTCACTCACTTTGCATTTAGTTAATTG
Organism: Acipenser oxyrinchus oxyrinchus; assembly: GCA_030684275.1. Classification (NCBI taxonomy): domain Eukaryota; kingdom Metazoa; phylum Chordata; class Actinopteri; order Acipenseriformes; family Acipenseridae; genus Acipenser; species Acipenser oxyrinchus. Next base: position 29,892,683 of record CM060252.1, read on the forward strand.
ATAAATATAATCTATTAACATGTCTATTTTTGAAAGCATTCTTACTTTACAGCATTTTTTCACACCTGCCTAAAACTTTTGCACAGTACTGTATATATGGATGTTTACCATGCTTCCGTATGCTTTCAATATATAATTTGAGAATAACGCAGAACACTTTTGTTTCAGTCTATTTATATTTTAGTTGTGTAAATGAAAAAAGTACAGTAGGCTACAGAAGTAAATGCTTTTCGGCGTATTTCAGTTGTCTATGCACAACATAATTAATTACTGATAAGAAAATATTTCAGTTTGTGTTTAATTAAAGAACTCTGCAATGATTTGGTTCCGTGTTTCCCTTCCATTATTAATGTCATCTTGGTTCCCAAGATTTTCATATTCATCTTCACCCCAAAGCACCTCCTCAATATTATCGCATGCACGGGGGCTAGTAGATGATGCAATCTAAAACATGACATAATGACATAAGCCCAATACGAACTCCTGCAAGGGAGCCAGCTTTTTTGTACAGCGGTATCAGCGCTATGCTTCAGAGCAGGAGGTCCTGGGTTCGTGTCCCACCGCTACCTGTGAGAAGTCCCTTTCTTACAGCAAGGTTGGAAAGCATGCAGCGTACTACACAAATGTGACAGACCTTTTGAGGAGAGTATTGCAAAACTCCCCCAGATTTATCCAGAGACTGAATCTCATATTTAAAATTCCAAAGGTGCGTTCTATCACATTTCTAGTTTTGCAATGAGCATCATTGTATTTTCGTGCTGCTTCACTTTCTGGGTTAATATGGAGTCATATAACCATGAACACAAAAAGTAGCCAGTGTCACCTACAATAGAACAAGAAAAATATTATAATAGTAATAACCCAGAACTGTATAATAACTCATATTAAAATATGTACCTAAAATGAATCCAGAGGCAACATCCACATTCTCCATATCCTCCCATAATCCAGATTGCCTTGCTGTGAAGGCATCATGACAGGATCCAGGGTATTGTGCATCACATGTAACCTGAAAGTTTACACTGTGAAAGTTAT